>JARBWK010000009.1:112932676-113472174 GCA_030556195.1 Anolis apletophallus
TCATACATGCCAGAAGAAATAACTTCAAAAAGGTTCACTGCACTGGATAAGGTCAATAGAAGTTTTGTGTATTTTCTATGATTTTTCACACTTTGGAACCTTCATTTCAAAAAAGTCATTTGTGCATTTAGACACTTGTTTTCTGCATGTGCTTTTCGTTCAGAGGCAGAGGGAATTTAGCACAAGAAAAGTTTTGGCAATAAAGGCTTGTTGAGATTCCATTCTTGTTCAGTATTCTTTACATTCCCAGTTTATTTTGATTTAAACACAATGGTTCTGATTCTGTATCACCTTTCAAAGGTGCAAAGCAAAGGTGGAAAAGAATAAAAAAAGAGAAATGGGCATAGTTTGCCAGTTTGATTTGGAAACAGCTGGACAATTATGATGATTTCTTTTAAAAATGTATCCCCTTTTTTCTTATTGGATTTTGGATGCTCTCCAATTGTCTCTTTTATTTTTAATATGAAACTCTTTCTTTTTGAAAACATATCCCTACTACATTGACACCTGAGCCCCCAGTAGTACAGTGGGCTAAACCACTAAGCTGCTGAACTTGTTGATCAGAAGGTCGGTGGTTCAAATCCGGGGAGCGGGGTGAGCTCCCGCTGTTAGACCCAGCTTCTGCCAACTTAGCAGTTCGAAAACATGCAAATTTGAGATGAATAGGTACTGCTTTGGTAGGAAGATAATAGCGCTCCATGCAATCATGCCGGCCACATGACCTTGGTGGCGAGTATGAACAACGGCGGCTCTTCAGCTTAGAAATGGAGTTGAGCACTATCCCCCAGAACTCGGACACAACTAGACTTAATGTGCATCAATTTACCTTTTAAATTGACTCACAATGATACTTACTCTACATTATTCTGCTTTATCAGCACACTTGCACTCTCAGTTCCTTCCTATCTCAGTCCATCACCTAGACAGTAATCTTAGTTCAAAGAGAGTTATGTAACCCTCTTAGCCCCAGAATTATTCAGATTCCCAGCTTGTTTTCCATTCTGGAAAATCATGAAACAGACAACATGTCATTGTTGGTTCTTGTTCATTGTTTAATCAGCTATACATACATGCTTGCTTGCATTATATCCAATATCACTCCTCCTCTTACATAGTTTTAGATGTCCATGCAATAGCCAAAAAGCATTTCATGACTACTTAGCATGGTTGGTTTCCCCACCCTTTTAAGGTTTTTACTATTTGTACAAAGCATGAGATCACTCCACATCTTCTGACATCTGCCTTAAGTGACAACATCCATGCTTGAAAGCTTCCAGATTCATTCATATGGCAAACTTGAAGTCATTTCAATCAGTGTGTGTGTGAGAGAGAGACTGTGTTTGAGTATAAGTGTTGAATCCTAAAATGAAAATCCAACAGTAGGTTTCCCACTGTGAGTGGAAGTTGATGTCACATACCAACAAGAATGTCTGTCTCTGTGTATGTATATGAGTTATGAAAGAAGCATTTCCCTGAATGCCCGGGTCTGCTTCCCCTTTGTAGCTTCACAAGTTTATTAGTTTGTTTCACTGTTTTTCACTTATCATCCCTCCAAATTCACAGTGAATGCCGAATAATTTTGTGGGAAGGGCCAGTTTATACTGCATGTGAGAATTAGGAAGTAGGCAGGTTTGTTTTCTCAATGAGATAATTACAGGCTTTGGTGGCATCCCAAGCCCTGTTCAGAGACTTGTTGTAGTACACAAGCAGGAGCCAGAAATATACCCTGCCATTCCATTCCCTCCCCCCCTTCCTGTATTGATGGGAGAAGCCTAAAAAAGGAATTGCAACTGCATTCTGCTGAATACAGTTCCATGTATTTGGGAATTTTGTTCAGACAGGGCTTATATTTCAGTTGTTGGAATTCCAGATAAAGTCCTCAATCTTTATTGTTGTTAACCACCTACAAGTTGACTCTGACTTGTTGCAACCCTATTAGAGGGTTTTCTTGGCAAGATTTATTCAGATGAGTTTTGCCACTGCTTTCCTCTAAGGTTGAGTGATTGGAAAATCCATGGGGCAGCAGAGGAAACAGTCATCCAACGTCTCACACCGCTGGTTCCTCCATGACAAGGGAAAAGCATTGCCGCCTGACTATGCCCCACAATGGGCCCGTTGTAGGCTATGAGAACATGGTATAGCCACCCATGGCTCCATCCTAGGACACTTCAAGGACAAAACCAGGATGAAGCCCCAACAGAAGTAACTCTGAATTGTGTGAAGGGTTTCAAAGTGCTCCGTCCTGGCTCCATCCTAGAAGAAGTCCATGTGATGATGTCAAAAGTCACCCAGTGGGTTTCCATGGCTAAGCAGCATAAACCCTGCTGTTATTATTCCATCACTTAGACCTCAACAACAGGCAGGCATCTAGAATTGTAATATGCAGACTGTATGTATTTGGTTTGATTGTATAGCTTGTTTTTCTTTCAAATTCCATAATGTGAGTTGGACTTCTGCTGTCAGATGACAGCCCCTTTGATCCAGAGGTGAGAAGATATAGCTGTCAAGAAGAAAAGCTGCCAATGTCATGAAGCAGTTCCAGAGGAACACGTGGTCTCTCCCACACAAATATTCCAGCTAAGCATACCCATTCCCACACTCAATATGAAGCAGAGACACAAAGCAGCATAAGAAAAGGCATTTGTTGCCTCAAACAAGCAAGGATGATAAAAAGAACAAGAACAAGAACACCCTCTGAGAATCACAATACTTTAATCTGCATTTCACTGATGGGCAAATGAAGAGCCTTTCCGGATGGCTGCCTTTAATGCAACCAGATTAGAAGCTGCTACTTTGTTAAGGGAAAGAGGACACAAATGTCTTTCCTCAAAGAAGCACAGTCATTGCTGGCAGCAGAGACAGAGGGAAGGCAGGGAGAGAAGAAGACAGTCCAGTTATTTTTGCTCAAGGTGGTCCTCCAGCATTTAGATAGACAACAAGGGCCTGGGGGATCAGGCATATAGCATATATGCTATATATAACTTTATTTTTATTCTGCATCAGGGCCATTGAATACAGTCAGGCAGCCTGAAATTGCCTCATCTGGGTTTTTTTCTTATTGTAAAAAATTGTCTCCTCATACATGTGTTTATATGTGCCTTCATGTTGCCTTTTGACTTATGGGTACATTGAGTTTTATAGGGGGGTTTTTTGAGACAAGGAATATTCAAAATTGGGCTTGCCAATTCTTTCCTCTGAAATATAGGATACAGCACCTGGGATTTGTTGTCGGGCTCCCATCCAAGTACTATCCTCAGCTGACCTTAGTAATTTTCTTTGGTCAGATGGAGTCTGGTGCCTTTAAAGAGGCTTAAAACAGAAAAAATATTGCCACCAATGGAGGTGTGTGTGTATTTGTACAAGAGAGAGAAAGGGGGGGGGGGCAATATCTAACACATCAGCTGGAATTCTGTTAGTGATATAGGCAAAACTAAGAGGAGGAAGAGGCTAGAATTTTGAGAGATGTTCAAAGAAACAAACTTAGAAGGGTGGAAGGTTTGGTATGCCTTAGCTATCCAATAGGAGCCTCTACAGTGCTAATGTACTATCACTTACTTGGCAAGAGGACTAAATTGTCCAGTTAGCGTGGCTCATTTATCATGCTCTGTGGAACAAAAGTACAACTCTGGTTCTTGCAGCAGCCTTAACTGTGGTCAATATATTGTCACAAAGAAAATTGGGTTTCCTCACAGAAAGTAGGTTGAATTGTCGAAGGCCTTTATGACTGGAATCACTGGGTTGTTGTAGGTTTTTCGGGCTATATGGTCATGTTCTAGAAGCATTCTCTCCTGATGTTTCACCTGCATCTATGGCAAGCATCCTCAGAGATTATGACCTCACAACCTCTGAGGATGCTTGCCATAGATGCAGGTGAAACATCAGGAGAGAATGCTTCTAGAACATGGCTATATAGCCTGAAAAACCTACAACAACCCAGTAAGTTGAATGTTTTTGTCATTGTAGGGAGAAATAGTTATTAGATCCATCCTTGTATAGCTCATAATAAAAATATGTCATGAGATAGCTAGATTTTGACCTGCTTTTACTTTTGTATGAAAAAGGTTTTTTGGTGCACATTTAGTAAAATGTGAATTATCAGATAACCATTGTTTTGTCTGCTGTTTGAATTAAATAGCACTGAATGTGTTTTTGCTAACTCTGTGTCATATTATGATAATCCTTAATTTCTAAAACAAAAAGCAGCTTTTTCTTACTTTCCGGGATCAAGAACTGTGCAAAACTTTCATTTATAATATACACATATGAAAAACACAACAAAGCCTTCCAGACCTTGACATCTAAGTTTTGTGCCAGAGCCAAAATCTTTCAGAGTGGGTGGCGAATGCTCACAGTGCCATCTCAACATACTGTAATAGTCAGAGTCAAGAAAAATCTTGATAACAGCAAGATTCTTTAAATACTATATTTGCCCCTCATTGCTCTTCATTCCTCCATCATAGCCAACTAAGGATGGTTGCCTTTATCTGTTGACTTTCTAATTGACAGAGGGAAGAGCAGCCATCTCCAGCAAAACTGCTACTTCTCCATCATCTCATGAATCTTTTCCTTGCTTACAAGTGACCATACCCTGCTTCCCTACATCTCTGCAAGGCATACTGAGAAATTAAAAAAAAACACCCCAGTCCATTTCTCTTCCACTTTCTTCTCTCCCCATTTTTATTTTAATTTATTTTATCATAATTCAATACATTTGTTATACATCATTTCTTTTACAGCAAACACATAATATCCAATACAATCTCCCAGACATTAATTTTGGCACCTGCTATATTTTCTATCCCTCACCACCGTGTTCCCCTCCCTCTGAGCCACTGCTTTCAAAATGCCATTTCCTCTTGTGGAGGTAACTTTCCATCTTTCTTTTTGAATCTTTTTTCAATAAAGTTCCTCCATACATCATCAAAATCACTTTGTTTCCATATCCCTCTTTTAACTTTTCATTTAAATGTCAGCTTATTTATTGCCAATTTCCATTCTTCCTTTTACAACTCTATTTGTACATATATTCTCCTTTTCCAATTCATTGCTATAAGCAGTCTTGCTGTTGTTAATAAGTTTGTTATCACATCTTTATTCTCGTTTTTCATCTGTTTATTATTATATTATCATGCTAAAGCTATACTAGGACTCCCTTCTATTTTAATGTTCATTATATCTTCTATTTCTCTAAATACTTTCACCCAGAAATTACTTATATATTTACATTGCCACCACATATGTATGCATGTTTCCAATTCTTGGCATCTTCTCCAGCAATTTTGGAATCGTTTTTATTTATATTTGCAATTTTTATTGGTGTTAGATACCATTTCCAAATTAACTTATAGTAATTTTCTTTAACCTGTATTGATAATTTTTTCAAATGCCTTTGTCTCCATAATTGTAACCACTCCATTTCACTTATTTTCATCCCTAAATCTTCTTCCCAGATCTCCTTGAGGGTGTTATTCTTTATTTTTCCTTCATTTATTTCAATTAATATCTTATATACTTTACTAGATATTCCTTTCACATTTTATGTTCCTCTATATCACTTCCATTTTGTATTATTTGTTCAAATTGATTAATCTTACTTTCAATGGAATGAGATCATTTCTGTTAGAGCCCTTTCAAGCAGTCATATAACCCAGAATATCAAAGCAGATAATCCTCAATATCTGCTTTGAACTGGGTTGAGTCCACACTGACATCTAATGCAGTTCAATGTGGACTTTATACATCATTGTTGTTGTTATTATTATATCATTCAGCCTAAACTTGGAGTGCCACAGCTTAACTATGATTGCAGTGGATTGCATTGGGAGTTTGGGCTCTCCCATAACTTCTTTTTAGATATGAAGATTTTAAACTCATGGGGGGGGGGGGGGAGGAAATACTGGAAGATCTAGCAGATTCTGAGAGAGAAATCTCTACATCCTCCAGGGGAATTCTATGATATATTGGGACTAGAATTCAAGTAATTGAATATCATTTAGTCACACCTGCAGTTTTAGATAATTGCAGTCTGGCCAAGAACATATCCCCAGAAGATACAGGAGTCTTACTGTTATATATTTTATCAAATGTAGATCACCATGGCTCTAAGTGCATTTGATCATTCTTGCCATCTCCCCCCCCTCCCCCTCCCTTCTAATAAGGTCTTTAGCTTTGAGAAGGAAGTATGTGTGTTTTTTGTATGTTTGAGTATTTTCTCCACTATTTTCAGGCAATAGGTGCCTAAAGCTTAAGCATTTTTTTTTACAAAATAACCAGAAGCTTTATGAGGGTATCATTATCTGTAAAATGGGGACAAGAGGCTGTGTGTAGTCAACTCTGATCTAGAAGATTATGGCTAATCAAGAAACAGAGTTGTATTCTATCAAACTGTTGAATTTAACCATGAATAAGAATGGCCATCCCCACTGTCAAAGAAGTTAAAGCATTGCTCTGTTTATGCATTCTCACCTAGCTGGTTTGAAGCCATATTCCTGCCTACTGGTGCCTCTTTACTTGTTTGAGGTTATAAAACCAATGCAGTAATAATACACAGCTCCTCAAGGAGCTTTATTTCCTCTCATGTCAGAACTTGTTTGGTTGGATCTTCTAAGTTCACTCCACATTGATGAATCTGGGCAAATGACTTGTAAAATCTCAAATGTTCATTTTAAGGAGAACTAACAGCCCAAAAAATACTGTCTTCCACACTAATGACAGCTAAACAGACCCATTATTACCAATATCAGAAGCAAAGTGGCCTTACCTACCTCCAGCTCCTCCTCTTCCTTTTGCCTATTCTTATGTTGGAAGAGGGGGGGCATGGCTTCTAAGTGTTTGTGAAGAGAGGAAAAATAATTACAAGTGAGGTGCTCGGTTTATTTTCTTGCCACTGAGGCTCAAGTGCCAGCCCTCAGCTGACAGTGTCAGGTTAAATATAGCACACAGATTGACTGCAACCTCCCTTTTAATGTCACTCTGACAGCTTTTGCCAGCTCTGAATGCCTCATTACAGCCATAAAAGTGAATGTACTGGTAGAAGATGATGCCCGTGGGACAGGGATGGAGAACTGCAATGCACCAGAGCAAGGAGCAGACCTCAAATATTCCCCCCATTTAATGGACGCACACTTCCTGGCAGGGAAATAAAGACTATCCATGGCTCATAATGCTCATGTCAAATATGAAGTGAGCAGTGCACACACATGTATACCAAAATATTCTTTTGCAACTCAGTTTTTAATCCAAGACAGTCAATCAATCTATCCTGCCTAACCTCACACATCATCTACCTGCTTATTTGCCTTGGTGCTTCAACAGGATGGAAGAATGGCCAAAGACATAATTCTCCCTCTACCCATCTTGGAAGGAAATACAAATCCTTCCTCTATTCATTTGTAACCTGCACTTAGAAACTAGAGGGACTAAACTCTCATATCTGCTCCAAAGAGAATGGCAGGTTGGCTGATCTGGTTTTAAGCTGGGCTCAGATCTTGTGGTTGTGAAAAGGTGGAAACTTTGGCTTGATGAGTCCAACTCTGAGCTTGACTGAGTTGAGAAGTCTTCAAAGAGTTTCCACACTTTTAAATTTTTGTTGGAAATTGTGAGTATGGGAGGAATAGTGTCTGAGAGTGTCCTGTGACTAGTCTGTCTGGCAAGCTGATTTATCTTGAGGTTTAGTATAAGAGTTGTCATGCTATGGTGAAGATGGCTGAAAATTGTATAAATTGCACCAAAGAACAACAGTGTTTTGTCATATGCTTTTTTGTGGGCAGAGAGTTTGCCAAGAGCACAAATTTACGTCTGCATGTGTAATCAGTATGAGGATAAAGTTCTCTTTCATAGTGGATTGAAATGTACGAAAATGGTCATCCTAGTGTGATGAATGCATAGCACTCTGGATGTCCAGCTACAGACAGATTGTCATGTGATGGTGATGTGAAAGCAGTGGTGCATAAGTGGCTATGTTTTTTAAAGTGCATTTTTTTATTTTAAAAAGGCCCCTTGTATTTTCATAGGCAAAGCTCCAACTCCTTTCTAAGAATCCCAGGAATTCTGACTTCAGAAGGTTGTACAAAAAGCATACATCTGTAACTGAATAAATCAGACGTGTCAACCATATTTGTGCTTCATTTTGCCTTCATTGCCTCTGGGAGCCCATCCAGACATTACCTTTATCCCAGGAGATCCCGCAGTAAACAGAAGGGTGGCCAAACACTGTTCTCTGTAAATGCAAAAGCAATTGCTACAAAAGGCAAAAAACCACAAGATCTACAGGTGCGGGAATATCCTGGATCTGAGTCAAAAACTTGTATTTTTGAATATATGTATGTCCCTGCACTCGGAAAGCACAGGATTTTTTTCTGGATTTTAGATGTCTGTTCCTGATTGGTCAGTTCCAACAAAGAAGATGACTGTTGAGTAGAAGGCAAAAACTTTGTGTGCCAGAAACTTCATGAAATGTGTGGAGGGCACTTTTTTTCTGGCCAGGACAAAGTTGTGGGCCCCTAGTCAACATTGTACATCTTTTGAACAATAAGAGCAATCAGGAACAGACATGTATAACCCAGGAACAACACCCCGTCTGCACAGATGGCCCTGCACCTTATATAACCCAGGAACGGAACTTATACAACGATTCGCATCTTCGTATGTTTGCATCTTAAGTTTTTTAAAAAGCTGAAATTTCCAGTGAAAGTCCTGTGGCAGCCATATCACACAACAAAAGAATCAAGTGTGGATAACAGAGGCAGAAATCCTGGGACCAAAACGTCTGTATCTGGACATCTTACCAGGTCCCAGGTTTTTTTGCCCCTGGCTAAGGTATACGATTTAGTGTTGTCTGGAACTGCCATGGTTCTGCTAATACCACACTGAGCACACAAAGCTAGACAGTCCTGGCTAATACTTGGATTGGGGACCAGCAGGAAACACCTGGGAATGCCCAGGAGGGTTCAGAAAGATCACTAAGCAGAGTTGACAATATTGGGCTAGATTATCTGATTTAGGGCTCATCTAGACTAATTGAAAAATTCTAGATTTTTTTTCCTGTTCTTTTAAATTTTATACTGAATTAAAATAAATCAAACTAAGGAGTTGGTATAAAAAGTCTCTGATATTCTGGGATAAACAAAATGTGTATGGATCTCCAAAATAAAACTCGAGTGAACAAGAATAAAACCTTAGTATAAAGTAATATATGTTCCTAGTAGAGATATGCATGGCATTAATATTTCTACCTCTCAATTGAATGCAGTCACCCCACTGCTTTTTGCAATCTCATGACAAATTGTCTGCATATATTTAAACATATCTTTATAGCCAAGGGGGCTAAAATTTTCTGTGAAAAATAAATACATCCATAATTCTCATAACAGTGCATTTACAAAAATAAAGTATGTATAAATTACTTATTTGTACTAGCGGGGTGCCCAATTAAAAAGTACCACAGTTTAATACATTCTGAGGGGGAAAAACATTCTTTTCTTCTTTTTAATCTAGTCAACACAACATTTATTAGAAGACATCAGAGTCAGCATGGCATAGTTGTTGGAATGTTGGAATAGAAGACCAGAAGAACAGAGTTTGGATCCCCATTGGGAACCTATCTTGGGCAAGTCACACTTTCTCACCCTCAGAAAAAGGTAACAGAAAAACAGTCTGAGAAAATTCTGCCAAGAAAACTCATTAAAGTTCAGTTTAGAGTCACAATAAGTCACAAATGACTTACCAGCACACAACAAAATATAAACAAAAACACAGGATTGTAGGTTTTTTCTACAGCACATCTAAATCACATTACAGATAGACCACTCTTAGAAGAGACTCTGCTATGTTTTAAAAGAAAAGGCTCTCATGTGTAGCTGGCAGTCTGGTATCTTTTGGTGATAGAACATATAACTGTATATATGATGAAAAATGGAGATTATGAGCAGACCTGTACATGAAGACTTGGTCTTCTAACTCAGTGTTTCCCAACCAGTGTGCCGTGGAACACTAGTGTGCCGTGAGCGATCATCAGGTGTGCCGTGGGAAATTGGACCCTCCAATACCCTTTCTTCCCTCTCCTGCTGAACACTTTTTCTTCTCCACTCAGGCTCCCTTCTTCCCAGCCTCGCTCTGCTTGCTTTGCCTCGCTTTGCTCACACTGCCACTTCTGTGGGAGGGGGGAGGGGGGAAGACGTGACCCGTGCGGGCGCTACTGCGCAGACTCGCCCCACGTCTTCCTCCCCTCCACAGTGCTCTCTGGATATAGGTGAACTACAACTCCAAAACTCAAGGTCAATGCCCACCAAACTCTTATAGTATTTTCTCTTGGTTATGGTAGTTCTGTGTGGGAAGTTTGATTCTATTCCATCATTGGTGGAGTTCAAAATGCTCTTTGATTGCAGGTGAACTATAACTCCCAGCTGTTGAGCAAGACCTTCGTGTGTGTCTTTCTGCCATTCCTGCCAGGATATCTATGTTGTGTTCATCGAAACAGGCCCAGGTTTCACACTGAGTGTATAAATACATTTAAAAACATATTAACTATATGTATAATAATAATAATAATAATAATACTTTATTACTTATGAGTCGCCCTCCACGGAAAGTGCTCCGGGCGACTTACAGGTGACACATAAACAATACAGCAATGACAAACGGCACAAGGGAAGAACAGGAGGATGGGGGAGGAAGGGGAAGGGAAGGTGTCAGCGCCGGTGCCCTCCCTAGGGTCCCGTCCTGCCATCAAACGGAGGCAGGTGGGGTGACCCAGAAGAAGCACCGGCGCACAAGCGTCCATGGAGACCAGAGGCCGTGGGTGCCCGCATGGGGGGCTACACCGAGGGCCCTGGACCGGCTGCACGTTGTCCCTTAAGGCTCTCATGTGGGTCCGGTGGAACCCTTGGAGCTTCGACTGCTTATAGCAGGAGCTCCAGAATGTCCTGGTGAAAAACACCTTCGGGTCCGTGCCGTTCTTGGTGTCGATCGTCCTTCTCTGGTCAGGTCTCTGAGAAGGCCAATTCTGGGGGGCCGTCGGCCGGAGGCTGGTCTAGGCCTCCAATCCACGGCCTGGGAGGTGGTTCGGGCGCCGCCCTTCCGCTTCCGGTGGCGCCCCTTCCTCTTCCGGGGAGCTCGTTGATCCTTGGATGGGTCAGTGACAGGGGGGGTCCTCCAAGGGCGGGACCTCCGGTCGCTGGCTACTTCCGGGTCGCGGTTCTTCTTGGGGCCTCAGCACATGTGCTGGGTGGCGTCCCCAAGGTCGACCGCCATGTTGGGCCTCGCTTCCTCGAGGATGCTCCCCCAGCTCATCGCGGGCGGCGTCGGCGTCGGTAGGCCTCCGGGGTGGGGCCAAGACAGCTGAGATGTCCAGCTCGGCGAACGCCGGTCCGTCAGCACCGAGGGGTCCTCCGGGCCCGACAGCTGGTGTGCGGGGTCCCCAGATGCCTCAGACGATACCGCCAGAGGCGCCGGGTCCGTCAGCACCGAGGGTCCTCCGGGCCCGACAGCTGGTGTGCGGGGTCCCCAGATACCTCAGACGATTCCTCCAAAGGGGAGGATGGCCAGCCTGGGAGACAGCCCGAGTCACAGACCGGGATCAAACTTCAAAGTTGGGAGCTGCATTATGGGGGCTCCCATGCACTCCAGCAGGCCGCTGTATTTGGCCCCGAAGGCGTTGAAGTGATCCATGAGCTTGGCGTAGTCCTCGAACAGCTCGGTGGGCACCCGGGGTCGAACTGGTCGGCGGGGGTCCAGGGCCGCTTGCCGCGGCCTCCGTGGAGAGCTGCTTCTTTGAGGCCCCAAAGACTCAGGGGCCAAGGGCTTCCCGCCCGCTGGATGTTCCGCATTCGGGAGGGTCTGAAGGGAAGCTCTTCTGGCCAGCGGTCCTCTCCCGAACATCTTCAGGAAGCGGCGCCAGAGGCCGTCACGGGTCGGACGACCCATCCATCCTTGGCCCTTTTGGGCATCCGCGGAGGTCCAGCTATCTTTCCCAGCCAAACTTGGCTGCCCGGTGTCTGTGGGTCTCCCAGGACGACCCCTGGGCTTGGCGATCAATCGCTATCCCCCCAGCGAGGGAATGGCGAGACCAGCCGGTCCTGTCCAAGAAATTGGTAAGGCTCTGCTGGAGCTCACCTACAGGGAGCTCTACAGCAGCGGCCATCTTGAGTCCCTGTGTTATTACTGTGTTAGAGTGTCATTTTGTGTCATTTTGGTTGGTGGTGTGCCCCAGGATTTTGTAAATGTAAAAAATGTGCCACGACTCAAAAAAGGTTGAAGAACACTGTTCTAACTGTTTAGGGCTCTCAGGTGTTTTTGGAAAAGCTCTTAAAAGCCCATATGAAAAGAGTAGATGACCATGTATTCTGACAGATGAAGTCAAACAATTATTTATTTATTTATTTATTTATTTACTGCATTTATATACCACTTTTCCCACCCCTGAGGGGATCCAACAATGTCCATAGTCCCAAATTTGAGAATCACTGTTCTGGGTTTCATTGGTAAAGTCCTTGAACAGGGCTCAGAAAGAAACATCAAGCTCATGTAATTGGTTCAAGTTATATTAAGAACACAGATAGTTCATATCAAGAATCTATCCAGCTTAATATGCTGTTTGTAATGTCAGTCAGTATAAGTCTTTTTCAGTCCAGATTCATCAGCCAAAGGAATCTCCTGGAAAAGTCTTGCTGGCAATGTCACTTCTGGCAAGGTCATGATAGAGTACCCAGCCACGTGATAAGCAAAAGCAACGTCACCAGCAAAACTCTGCTGGGCAGTTCCTTCTAACCAGCAACACAGAGGTGGGTCTGCATGGTGTATAGACACTGGATCAGGCTGGATTCAGTGTCATTCAGCTGTCTACCCCCAAAACACCTGGAAAATCCAGAGTAAACGATGTCTATTGGATTAATGGCTGTAAGCAACATCTGTGCTGCAAAATGGGTCATACATTGTGTGGACTGCTCACAGTGCTTGCAAGGTAAGTCTGTTTTATATGGCTCTTGTAGGCAGAGTCATAGGTTGGATTTACACTACTCTAAAATCCAGTTTCAGAATGTGGATTAAATGCATTTAACTGTGTAGACTGATATAATCCAGTTCAACGCAGTCAATCTACATTCTGAAACTGGGTTATAGAGTAGTCTAAAAAAATATATAGAAACTCTGTTTTCTCCATTTGTGTCAGAGCTCAGACCCCTTTTCATACTGATATTCCAGACTAACACATCTATGTCTTTTAATGTCAAAACACACATCACACACACACACACACACACACACACACACACACTTAAACCAAGATATAAATGAAGCACACACATACACCATTAGAGAAACATTTCTGCAAAATGAATTAATTGCCTGATGCCTTCTTTAATAAAGAGATATTTATCTGTTGGCAAGAGCAGACAAGAGAAGGGGCCAAACCAGCCTTCTCAATTACACTCCTTAGGGGCAGCCACCGAGAAGGTCCTCTCATGCATTCACATTGCTCTGACAAAGACAGGACTGTGAAAAAGACATCTCTTGAGAAATCTTAAGACTTAAGCAGTGTATATAAAGAGATAAGATCTTTCAGATATCTCGGAGTCCAGTCACAGGACTACAGAATACAGAGATTCAACTGTAGTTGAAGATACCAAAAATCTAATTACATTGATTTTGGCACTCTTTCAAGAAAAGACACGAGGGAGGGGGGATACTGGGTAGATCCATTCTCATTACATATCTAATTCTTGATGAAAGGGAGACTCTTGGAAATGAACACTAACCCACTTTGTGGAGAAAACAAATTTCAAGTTCCCAAGCCCCTGATAAGAAACATGACACATCAAGGAGCTTGCATTGACAGAAAGCAAACACAAGCCTAAGAAATTATGGTGGGCGATTTTGGCTCCACTGAAATTGACTGATCAATAGATCAGAATTAGAGCCCTGCCTTTCCAAGATGCCTGCATTTGAGGACAGACAGTTCTAGAACACTGAGAAAGAACCAGATGCAAGTTCAAGTTGACTGCAATGGTTTTGTGTGTGAACAGATCTTGCAAGACTGTGAAAAGTTTTTCTTAACTCAAGTTAAGTTTTTCTTTTTTAGACCAAGTACAGGGGAGGTTGTCAGATATTTTTGAAAAACAATCCAGATATGCACCTCTGTCATAGAAGCTTCCTCAGTTTCTTCAGGAATCTATGCTATGAAATTTGTGAACTTGCAGCATCCCCATCCTGGGGTATTGGGTTATCAGTTTAATCAGGAGCAACCCATTCTAAAACCTACATTACCACTCTGCTGCCCACTGGTCAGCTAACTTACCATGATTCACTTTGAAGAATTTTCAAGTTGTACTCTGCTATGATAGAAATCTGGGGACTGCTGGCCATATCCCTGAGCCATCAAAGCCATCCTTTCAATCCAGTTCGTTCTCCCCCATAAAAATACTGAAAGAATAGAGAGGGTGAGAGATGTACACAACCTATGGAGAAGAGGAGGACTCGATTCACCTCAATTACATTATGAACCAACCTCCCTCCCAAAGCAGAATAGGTTATGGTGATACGTTTTAAAGGCAAATCAGCAATTGGGTAAATTATTTTATTTTATCTTCCTCACTACTAACATAAGAACATAAGAACATAAGAAGAGCCATGCTGAATCGGGCCTCAGCCCATCTAGTCCAGCATTCTGTGTCACACAGTGGCCCACTAGTTGTACACAGGGATCTCTAGCAGAAAGGAGGGCAAAGCCCTCACCTGCTCCCGACCCCCCAAAACCAGTACCCGGGGAAATCCTGCCTGCCTCCATCAACACAGAGGTGGCACTTGGATGTCCATTTCAGTAGCTACTGATTCCCTTGATATCCATGAATCTGTCTAATCCTGCCTTGAAGCTGTCCAGGCTGACAGCTGTCACAACCTCCTCTGGAAGTGAGTTCCATAACCCAATGACCCTCTGGGTGAAGAAATATTTCCCTTTATTTGTCCTAACTTTCCTACCTTGGAGTTTTAGGGAGTGCCCCCTAGTCCTAGTGTTGTGTGACAGAGAAAATATTTTTTCTCTATTCACCTTTTCTATCCCATGCATGATTTTATACACTTCGACTACTGCTCCGTGCTTTCCAAAGTCCAGCTCTTCTGCCACTCTACTCCCCTCATTCATCTTTCTTCAAGTAGCCGAACAGCTCTAGACTACCATAGGCATGGGATTCATTCCCATACTTTTGCAAATCTTTGCTCAGAGCAGTTTTCTTTGTGAGCAGACTGGCTATGTGAACTTCTAGTTATGTTGAATAAGGTAAGACACACATTAATGGTTCTGGCACTCAATTACTCAAGTTGCCTTTCAATTACTAGTCTTGATGGATCTCTGTGTGCATATGTATGTATATGTGAAAGTATGTGTATAGAGAGAGATTGTGGAGGGGGGAGCTATGTGTTCCAAATGGAAATACAGATTGAGCATCCCTTATTCAGAATTCCAAAATCCACTCTACTCCAAAACTGTCCATCCAGCTAACTGAGACCGAGGCCTTTCCTTTCTTGATGGTTCAGTGTACACAAAATTTTGATACATGCACATAGTTATTAAAAGTATGTGTATAAAATTACATTCATGCTATGTGTATAAGGAGTATTTTGTGTTTAGACATGGGTCCCATCTATGAAATATCTCATTATAAGCAAATACAAGTATTCCGATTTTTTAAACTCCAAAATCCAAACCACTTCTAGTTTCAAGCCTTACAGATAAGAAATAATCAACCTGAATCAATATCAGTTTTTTCAGTATCTTCAGAACTCCTATAGATTTTTTAAATTTTAAATAAGAGGGCTAAATCTATGCATTTCTCTTTCACTCATATTATTTTTTTAAGTAAATAAAATAACAACTCCAATTCATTCCACTGTAATCTTGATAGAGTTGGTGAATTTTGCCAAGTATCTGCTGCTGTTGCTTTTAATGAACCAAATGAAGTCTACAATTTCCCATGCTGGACAAATTCAATAAGTACAGATATTCTCAGCATGGGTAGAACCATGTTTTATTTACATACCTGCCATAAAGATATTAAAGATGAAGATCCTCTCAGGAGAAAAAGAAAAAAGGGAGGGGGGGTTAACAACCCTTATTCAGCATGGATAACACACAGGTATTCAATGTCCAGTTTTGAAGAGCAAAGTACTCTCTTCAGATAGCCCTTGAGGCTCATGGTAAGAACTCAAGAGGGAACTTTGCCTTGCTTATTCAAAGCGAATGCCCTCAGACTTGCCAGATAGAAACCTTGAGGCTGAGATCTTACATCTGCTCATAACTCAGCACATTCAATTCCATGTTCCCCATTGGAAGACAGAGAGAAGAGTCATAGAGAAGCCACTGGTCTCAGGTCTGAGTGAAAGTGCACTCTCAAATGATGTCTGCCGAACCTTTCCTTCCCTCAAAAGCCCAAAGCGGCAGAATTTTCAGTATGAAAGGGTGCATCTACATATCAGAATGAAAGCAGTTTGACACCACTTCAACGGTTAAGGCTCCATGCTATGGAATTCTGGGATTTGTAGTTTAGTGGGGCACCAAAGAAGGCTACAGAATTTGTAAAGCTACTATTCCCATTATTCCATAGCACTGAGCCATGGAAGTTAAAGTGATGTCAAACTGTATTAATCATACAGCATAGACCCTGCCTAAATCACCTTCCTCCACCTTCTCCTTCTGCCAATTAATGATAGCAGCAGATAATCACCCCCTTCCCCAGTATGAAGTTTGGGGCTATAGCCCTAGGGTACTCCATCAAAAAAGGGAATTACCTGAGGGTAAGATGCACTCTCTCACACACACACATTACTAACAGAATGCCAGTTTGAGAATGTTGCTTTCTCACATTCTTGTTTTTAAAATGTCAAACCGCTTGAAACCTATGAAGAAATGCATGCAGTTGGGAGGTTGGAGGAATAAATCAAGTCAGATCCTTAGCTCTTCCCTTTTTTTGATGCCAGTCTTCTAGATTCACCTAGAATTGTACATGACATAAAATTTGGTAGCAAGGAACTGTCCGTTTCAAAATTCTGTCAAGGTCTAGTGTCAACTAATACATAAGGCATGTTGGGAACTAGAGCTCCGCCAACAATATTGTTTTCATTCTGATCTTACACCAACGAGAAGGTTAAATGCAAATCCGTCCGCATGGCACTTTCTGGCATTTCCACTTGGCCAGTGCATTTTCTTTGGTTTTACCAAGGCAGTTGAGACCATAAAGATTTTTAATAAATCACTGAAAAGAAAAATGCATGATATGCATAATTTCATTTACTGAGAACAGAGGATGCAGGAAGAATATCTACATTCTCCCTCACCCCCACTTCTTTTAAAAATACACTCACTGAAAGCTACTGAGGTGTCAAAGAGGAGGTGAGAGAAAGAAATCTGGGAAAGTAAATAAGCAGCCATGTCACATGTACTGAATAGGGCAGCCAAGAATTTTAGAGGAATTCAGAAATGAAGTGCCAGAGGCTGATAAGAAAGCTGTGCTATCTCTGGTGGGAAACAAATACTTCACAACAGGCCTGGATGGAGGAAATAACTGTGGATTGGTTGCAGAAATGGCACTGGAATGTTTCGTATCCAGGATCCACATGTTGGACCTAAAATCAAGTATTCCACTGCAATGAAATGTTTCACTGCAATGCTCTAATAATGTAGTTGTTCCCTCTCAGGACACTGTGTTCCCTATACAACTAGATTTTCCATATCTTTCTCAATTTACTAGCTCATATTCCATGTTCACTGATTCAGTGGCCTCGCTACAGTTGGTGTCACCCAGTGAGGTAACTCATGGTGTCTACTAGACTATACAAAATCCTTAGTAATATTTTTACACTAATGTTATGCTATCCTGCAAGCAAAGGGTGGGTTGTAATGGTGAAAACCAAGACAGAATGTAGTTATGACATCATAACTACTTGTCCTATGCAAAATTTTATCCAATTATATTTATTGGTGGAACTTTCAGTGGCTTTTGATATCATCAACCATGGTATCCTTCTGGGCTGTCTCTTCAGAATGGGAATTGACAGTGGCGGGGTGGGGCGGGGGTGTTATGCAGTGGTTACAATCTTTCTTGTAAGGGTAAAATCAGAAAGCAGTGTTGAGGGAGGTCTTTTTTTTGTGCCTCCCATTCTGTTTAACATTTAAAATGAAACCCCTGGGAGAGGTTATCTGTATTTTTAGGGTGTGGTACCATATATATGCAGATGATATACCCAGCTCTACTAATCCGTGCCATCCAAACCAAAGAAGCTGTCCTGGTCCTAATTCAGTGTCTGTCATCAACAATGGATTGGATGAGGACAAACAAACTGAAACTTATTCCAGGCAAGATAAGGGTGCATATTGTTTGAGTTCTTTGGGGTTTTTAACTTGCACAATCAACCAATTGAACGAATGGTGAAATTATTTGGCCAACTTACAGAAGGTGATCTCCAAGTTCTCCTTATGCATACTGTGAGACAATCCATGTCACTCCTAGAGTGCAATAGGCTTGCTGACTCAGTTCCCCCTACTTAAGTTACGTTGGCTCTCTACATGTCCTTGGCCTATGTAATGTGCTTAACATCATGAAGAATGCAAGAAGAAAGAATATAAACTACTTATTCAATCATGCTGTAGGCCACCAGTCTGGAGAGTGCCGGCATAACATTGTAGCAATCACTACAGCATTTTCCCCATTCTTTTCTTTAAAAAAGGAAAAGAAATGTAGAGCAGACAGACTGACAGCTAAAATGCAAAATTCCAGATAGTAGCCAAAAAAACCCAAAACAAACTAAGTTTGTTACTATTAGAGTTAACACTTTAAAATTACTTGTCCAACAATGTTTTCATTTCCCCCCACAAAATAGACTTTGAGTTATGCTTTAGATAGAGAAAGGTTTGAGGCTTCAAGGGAGCCTTTTGTATTCTCAAAGGAAGAATCAAGTTTTTTTGTTGTTGTATGCCTTGAAGTAGTTTCTGACCTATGGTGTTTTGCTGTTCAGATTCTGTGGCTTTTCTTGTTCACAAGTCCTGGGCCTTTGGGCTGTTGTGCCTGACAAGCCTGCATTAATAGTCTTGATATTCTTTCCTACAGACTAGATGAAAGCAGCATGTAGACTTGTGACTCCAACATCATCACTTTTTGGCTTCCCTGCCAATAAACATCTTTGCCTTACAGAGAAATGTTTGTTTTGAAACTTTGTGCACCGATATTTCTTGTACATATTTGATGAACCTAACAAAAATATGAGCACAATATGACTTTGGAATCCATGTTTTAGTCAACATAAGCACTCCTGCTTTTGTATGACTTTATTTTCCTATTTTTCATTATTTAACTTGTATTTTAACTAGCATTTTTGAAACAATATTTTGTTTTGTCAAAGGTGTTACTAAAAGCAAGATATGCTAAATCTACAGCTTTCCCTTGATCTACTAATCTTGTAACTCTCTATTTTTAAAACAAAGAGATAAAATTAATCTATTGTGGCCTTTTTTAAAAAATGTAGGATTTTAGTTATCATTGCATTCTTGTCCAAGTTCACAAAGGGCCATCTAGCCCAACCTCTTGCCATGCAGGAATAATAAACACTACCGACAGATTGCCATCTAGCTTCTGCTTCAAAACCTCCACAGAAGAAGGCTCCACCATGCTCCAATACAATACAAAATTAAAAATTAAGGCAAATGTTGCTGTACACTTCAGACAAGGGTAATGAATGGAACCACGAGAAAAACTGCAAACCCAAATATACAAAATATACATAGAGAAAAGGGTGAGGTCAGTAGTCATGAGTTGGTGCAATACTTTCCCCTCATACTTACAGTGTCAGCTATGTTTCATAAATTTTAATTGAAAAAGTGGTAAACTCAATGCCCAGGACCTCTAGAGCACCCTAAGGACAGTCTGGAGGATGCCTTCATCATTGCTCACCTAACTAAAGGCACACAGCCAAATGCCTCTCAGTCTTTGCTCACTGGCTACTACACGTCTGCATCAGAGCAGAGCACATGAAAAAAATGAAGTTTCAGAAAGCTTTGGTTGTTATAAGATGGAAGCAGAGAAATCTGACTTTTATGTTGTTAACTATAAACCATTACTAAATGTTCAGCAGTCATCAAGAAGAACAATATATTAAATAGCAAATAATGAAGTAAGTGGAATGTAGAATAATGTTGAAAACATAATGTTATAACTCACTGGATATTTTTGCTTGAAATTCCACATTATGAGTTTGTTACTATATCTGGAAAAAACAAAGTGATAAAGAATAAGTAATGGAATTAAGAGAGACACTGCGTGGAAAGGGAGGGCGCTCTATAAGCATATTGCAATGAGATGGATATGTGTGGGAACTTGATGCAAGTAAAATGATGAGCAAAACAAAGAAAGTACACTGAATCTTTTCTTCTTCTTAACACAAAAAGATTTGGTGACAGTAAAAAAGGAAAGGCAAAACTTTAGTGGTTATATATTTAAAAGATTGTCTCTTTCTTGGTGACATATAATCTGTCTTTGAATTCATTGCTATGGGAGCTGGTTAAGGCCAAGAGATTAGTAGCTTCAGAGCAAGATTAGTTTTTTTATATGAATAAAGAAAGTGTTCGCAACTGCATTAGGAGAAAAAAATGGGATGAGCTACACAAGCGAGAGTGTGTGATTTTGTGTAGGTGAGAGGCTCAATGTGCATTTCCCAAGCTTGAAAAGACTGTTTTTAACTATGAACCCTGGAATGCGGTATTTCCTAAAACTTATAGCAACATTTTGTAGGGGGTTGCAGCATAAAATCCAAGTTTTGTATTGCCTTGCTACTCCCAGCCATATAACTGACAAATCAAATTCAGGATTCAGTGGTTTTCAACCTATGGGTCCCCATTTGTTTTGGCCTACAACTCCCAGAAATCCCAGCCACTTTACCAGCTGTTAGGATTTCTGGGAGTTGAAGACCAAACATCTGGAGACCCACAGGTGGAGAACTACTGTGCTAGCCGATGTCCAAAAATCCAATACCATCCCTTCCATGGGAAGACTATGGCAAAACGTTGTGGTACTTTTGTAGTTGTATGTGGGGTATGTATGGGTCTAGCTGCTGTTCCGCTTCTGCCTTTCCAATTGATTACATGGACTGAGGGATACACTACTATATTTCAAATTTCCAATGCAACATCTCCTGATCAGTGGTTGCATGAGGGGAAAAACCTGTTGCTCTCTGGCAGAGCAGTAAATGGCAACCTGCACTACCACCATTCTGTTTCATGCTACTAAGTACCAGAAGCCAGTCAAATGATTTTGGCACTTGAAGAAAAAAATCCTAGAGACATTTCTCCCTCTACTTTGCAGTAAAAAAAATAGAGTATCAGCAAAGGAAAAACCATCTACTTGCTTCTTTGTGACACCCAAACATGCTGCTTGAGCTAATCACTTTAACTTATGTAGGAAAGAACTTTCCCGTTTTCTTCACTTTCAACAAGAAAAGGTATCTTGAAATGTCAAGATACTCTGCCAGAAAACTGTCAGCCACTGTGAGATGTTTTGCCCCTGCTCAAGTCAAAAGCCAAATGCTTTTTTCCATACTAGTAGAAAGCAGAAGGGGAAATGTTTTTTGTACAGAAATGTTCCATATATTTCATATAATAAGCAACAAGTTTTGTACACAAAATACCATTCGCCACCCCCACCTCCCAATACTGGCAGTCCCCAAATTATGAACAAGATAGGATCTGTAGGTTTGTTTTTAAGTTGAATTTGTATCTAACTCAGAATGATAGATTTTAAGTGTAACTGCAGATGTACACACATAGATATAGATTTTATTTATTTATTTACCCTATTTATATCCCACCTTTCTCAACCCCGAAGGGGACTCGGGGTGACTTATATATAGGCAATTATTCAATGCCTTAATGCAACATACAATTAAAATTAAAATTAATACATATAAAACATTTAAAAACATTACATTCAGTATTAAAAACCACTGTCTCTGCTCCTGTTCAGAAGTTTTCACATCACTTTCTGTCCTTGTGATAATTGGATTTTGACAAATTTGGCTTGTTGTGGAAACAAGAATTGGTGGTGAAACTTCAGTGGAGACCCCTTTCTCCCTGATAACTCTTTCCGAAGTGAATTTCCCTTCCAAGTGGTAGATTTCCCTCACTTCCTGTTGTCTTACCCCTGTTCTTAACTATGAGTTGTTTGTAAGTCAGATGTTTGTAACTCAGAGACTACTTGTATAAAACAAAACAGACTATATTCAAAAACTATTGTAACTTCAGCTAATATGAAGAAAAATAACACAATGTTTCTTTCCCTATGGATGAAAATGAAATGTGCAAAAGTTTAAATCCTTAACCTAATGGTGGGACTGGCGCTGGAATGTAGACCTGAGGAATTAATCTGGATGTATTTCTTTTCCTCTCTGTTGTCCACTCATGAACAGAATGCAGATTTAAGAATGTGTATTCCAGTTTAGTCTTTCTATAAGTGGAAATGAATATGGATAATATGTGTAATGCAGTAAAGAGGGTATACAGTGTTTCCTCACTTATTCCGGGGTTAGGTTCCAGGACCTCCCGCAATAAGTGAAAAACCATGATGTAGGGACACTCTATTTATTTTAAAATGTATACATTATATTAGTAGTTATACACTATTTTAAGTCTTTATAAACTTAAAATAAAGTGAAGGAAAGGAAGGACAGGCTCTTCAGGGCTGAAGGGAGGGAGGAAGGACTGAGGAGGGAAAGCACCTTGGAGAGCACCAGCGGCAAAACCCCACAAAACAGCGAAAATACCATGATATATATTTTAAATTAATATTTTTTGAAATCTGTGAAACAGCAAGTCCGCAATAAGCAAACTGCAAAGTTCTATTACTAGCTCCCACAATGTTAGTTACCACAATAGCAATGTTTTAAAAAGTATCATAGGGGTTTGATTTAGTTATTCAAATGTCACTTTTAGTTTTACTGTCATTTCATTTAGTCAGTTTATTCAAATGTTACTTTTAGTTTAAACTTGAGTTCCAGAAGGTGCAGACCTATAATCCAAAACATATGCAACAAAATGAAGCTGTACACTTGTAAATGTAAAAAGAACTACTGCGCCTCTTTTTAAATCTCCTTTTCCTTCACTTTTATGATGATGCTGACTAACACATTGGTCTCCTTGAAAACTGCAAAGTACGTAGAGTTCTTTCTCATTATCTCAGAAACATCATTAAGATTGGAAGTTTGAAAGTGACTGGCTACAAGTAAATAGTCATGTATGTTTAATTCCCCTTTTCAAGAAAGAAGCATAATATAGTTTTTAAAAAGGAAATTATTTATGAGTAAGTAGTTATTTGCAACCTGGGACTTCTAAGCTCTGAGGTTCTATTACCAAACAGTTCAGCACGACTTGTACAAGAGATATTAATCATGGCTGGAATGTCCAGAAGTGTATTTGTCTAATTTATTTCTCTTTTGTTCCTCTGCCCGAAGGCACAAGAACATGATCTTGATACAATTAAACAAAAATCTAACACACAATTGAAAAAACCCATCAAAGAACAACATTAAAGGAATATAATAACAACAGCATAAGGGGGAAATACTTAATTGTACTCGCAATGGGGGAAGCAATAAAACCTTCAAGGTGGAATGTACAAAGTATTCAACCAATGGAACTAATTAAAAGTATGAATGGAAATGAGAGTTTTATATCCTGCTCTGTATGCCTTCAAGAGTAGGCTAAAGTATACAGTATATTTCTTCCCAAGTGATACAGCTTCTAATCAGCCACTGTCATGGCAGTTGTAGTCTCATTCCTCTGAAGGGCACTTAAATATCTGGTGGCCTATTTTTAATTCCTTTATTTACTTTATATCTATCCGAACTTTCTCCTATTCAAGGTGGCTTCTAAACAAACAAGTTGTTTAACCTACAGAAGGAATTCATTGATCAAGTTGTCACAGATAAGAGTTATTTAGGCTAAATACTTTCCTGGACAAGGTATGTACAGAACTGAAGCTATGTTGACTAAGTTGTTTGCTAACCTGGCCCAGATATGTGTTGCAATGTGGCTACAGATAGCATCCAGTATGATATTTAGGTCAGCTTCTACAAATGCACCCCATATTCCACTGTGCATGTGTTTTGGTAGCTCAGACTTTCAATGAAATGGTCAAAGCCCTTTTCAAGTAACCAATGAACAACAAACAGTCATATTTCATGCTAACAATGGCAAAAATGCCCGTTGGAATCATCTCAAGTAGTTACTGAAGCAGTTGAAGTGTTCCCAATATATCATCCACAAAGCAAGTTATTCATTCATCAGAGCATTGTCTTTTTTCAGTTATTTTTGGAATGTCCTTCAGATATTTCAACTTCCTCACTTTTTGCTTATCCCACTGCTACCTATATGAAGCCATAAACTTGTTAATGAACTCACATTGCACTCACAGATGAACTCTCAGATACTTAGTTGAGTTCTTATTGTTTTAACAGTGTGGTTCTAATAGTCAAGGACCTCTCTAAAGAGCCATGTTTATATCAGAGGTGATAAATGTGTTGCTGTCCAGATATCAGTAGACAGCAACAACACAATCCTTTACCATTGTTGGAACTATCTAAGGTTGACAGAAAGTGCAATTCAACAACATCTGGAAATCTCCAAACTTGACTGATGAGATTGAAAAACTTGCTGCTTATTATTTTCCCATTCTAGGGACTATAGCTGAATTGAATGAACTAGTACCTTATTTGTTTCCCATCAACTTTGTCTATCCTAAACAGACTGGTGTCTTCCTTGCAGAAATGACCACGTCTTTATGTTAGTGGTTTTTCTACCCTCCTCCCACGTTTCAGGACAGAGGAAGAAATGAGAACCTTCTGTGGACAATAATAGTTTCTAACAATAGACCATACTGGTTGATGTTATAGAAGTTATGGAATTTGTGCTCTCAAGCCAGCAGGCCATTGCTCAGTTTGAGGGTTGTTGTTGTTTTTTGTGTGTGGATGCTTTCAGTACTCTCAGACAGTAACAGGTTGAACGCACTTGCTCCTTAGTTATTCAAAAGTTTGTTGCCGATCTTTATTTATTAAGGTCAACAAGAAGCTGTGAGCCCTTAGCCCCTAACTGTTCTCTTGTGTCTCCTTTTGGAAGAGGAATGCAATTATTAGGCGAGACATTTCCTAGTACAGAAAATGACATGATGGGGAAAACTGCATCATCCCTGGTGCCTTTATTTACAGAAGCAGCTCTGTTATTGCAGGAGTTAGCACAACACTGGTGAAAGCAGGATAATTGCAAATAAACTGGTATCTTTTTACCCTCTCTCAGAATCTCTAGGTCCTTCAGAATGGCCCTTTGGTCAACCAGAGGTTGCATTGAAGGAACTACAAATGCCTAGATTCCTATAAAGAACATTTCAATCAAATGATTGAATTATCAAATTATCAAATCTACAACAGTCTAACTCAGAAATGTGGAAGGATGAATGTATTCCATATCAAGGAAGAGGAATGTTATCAGTAATCACACCTCATATTAAGGTTTTGCAGACAGTTCTTATAGTGGGTGACCCTAATTTTAAAAACAGAAATGGTTTTAAGAAGTTGGATCACTAAGTAAAGTAAATTGCTAGCAGGGTCTCTGAATGATTTGCATCTGACTTTCATGCAAGCTGCCATTTTCATGAAGGGAATCAACTCATGCTGACAAGTCATGAAAGACTAGACCTTGTCAACAAACTAAAAATTAACAAATCACCAGGTGACATCCATTGAGGAACTCTTAGTGAACTCATATGCAAAACAGGTAATTTCCCCTTATATTTGGCAACTTGCCAGCCCACAGAAAAAAGGCCAATGTAACATCCATTTGTAAAGAAAGCATCCAGGGGGATTTGGATATTACAGACTAATTAGCTTAACATTTGTTGTGGATAAATTGGTGAAAAACATTATGAACAATAAAAATGGACTGTCCAATTTGGATCTGTTGGTATTCTTGGACTGAGAACTCATTATCTCTTACAATGGGCTATGCTGGCTTAGATCAAAAGCATCTGGAGGGCCACAAGTTGCTCACGCTGCTAAATAAGGTCATGTCTCACTGAAAAGACATTTTGGTTTGGACAATTATTGATTATGCCACATTGTTTTAGGCTCCTCTCAGCATGTGGAAAAGTATTTAGTAAACAATATTTATTTATTTATTTATTTAGTTACGGTATTTATATTCTGCCTTTCTCTATGCCGAAGGGGACTCAAGGAGGTTTACAGATAGGTAAAAGTTCAATGCCTTAACCACAGTATACAATTAAAATATATTTAAATTCAAAATTCAAAATCAACATTAAATACATTAAAACATTACAAACTTTATTATAATTATAATAATAATCAATATCCTCCTGCATTTCACAGTTGAAAACTGGGACACATGTGGCCAAGTGATATCAGAAGATGGTCAACATGGACCGAGGTTTATAATGACAAAATACACACAACCTCAGAGAAGCTGGAGTAGTTTGTTTTTTCCTGAGTCTACAGGGAAGAACAAGCTCTTACTGCCATCTCTCTTCCTTACTGAGTTAAATGAATGCAAACAACTTTTGCACTTTGAACTCAGTTTGCAATACCTGAAATAAGCTGAGGACAAAGGAGGAAAGTTTGAGGAGGGGAGATAAACTGGGACATTTTAAAAGTAGACGAAGAAGCGAGAAGTTGGAGGACTAGTCTAGATTGTTTCTACCAATTGGAACACCTGGAGGGCATGCCCTGTGTACATACACTTTCATAAAGAATTTGACAAAAACAATCACCAAAGACCCCTAAGGAAAATTAGCAGTCCATAACAGTCCACAACAGTTTTCATTATCATACAAAGGGGTGAACAAAGAGAAAAGACCCATTGGATGTTTGGAACAGACTGAGAGAGTGTAAGAGAACTCCAGACTAGGCAAAATGTACCGTTCTAAATGTTGTTGAGCAGTAGCCCTCAAATACTCGACACCATTGGCTATGAGGGCTAGCACTCATAAGAGGTGCAATCCAACAATAACTCGAAAACTTCGCTTTCCCACTCATCTGCTATAAAGAACCCCAGCCATAGGAACATTTAGTAACTTGTGGTCTATAGAGAAGAAAACAAGTCTTTGGTCTCATGTCTTTTATTTCAGCTACTTTGGACAAGATCTCCAGCAGTTAGGGATCTGCCCCAGGATGATGCTCAACTTTGTTTAAATGTTATCTTAGTCCCTGAAGACAGAAACATATGGCCTACATTAGCACTTTGGAAGAAACCGTTGTGTACAGAAGTCTCCCGTAAAATCCTAAAGATGAGTAAGATGACATTTAATGCATCTACTGGCCCATCCGCTCTGTTCTTCAGCGAATGCAGATCAGTTGGTGGTGACAGCTGAAAGATCTATCCATGGTGTGCCAAAGTTTTGCAATATCTCATAGAGTCTGACAAGTGTCAAACACTCAAGAGCAAAAGTACAGGATAACAAGTAAAATACTGTCTTCTGTGAGTACAACCAGAAGTATCGAGAGGATCTGAAAGTCTTCAAACATGAACTAGACAGTCAAAAATTTGGGAATATCTTTTTATATGTTTTCCAAGGAAGCAATTTCTATTCAGATTATGTGAAAGATCATATCTTCCTATATGAACTTGTCAGAGTCTTAAGATCCTCAAGGGGTTTTCACATGCTTTTCTGATTAGGATACGAGAGAGGACTGTCTCAGCAGCAACCCCGAGACTGAAGAATCATCTTCCATAGAAGGCTAGGTTTAGTACCTTCCTTGCACTATCTTTACACTAGAAAGCCAAATCCCTTTCTTTCAACTGGATTTAATCATTAATTGGTGGTAGGGAATCTTTTTATGGAATGAGTGTGCTATATCTTTAACTTTATTGTAATGCTTTTCAATGGGTTTGTATTGTTTTGACCAGTTTATTCCTCTGTCTAGCCTTTTGTTTTTTGAATGACAACTCTCATAGACTCTAACCAAAAGGACCAGTGATGAGGCCTCAAGGAATTATATCTGCTCTTTTATGAACTTCTTTCAGTTCTACAGATTTCGACAGTGCAATGACTTATGTTTCTTTTCTTATTCAGATGAAATGTTAGTCAATCTTCTAGCTAAAGAGGAATTCAGAGGGACTTATGGGAGAGCAAATACACCAAGCAAAGCAAACGGGAAATTCACTCACTCATAGTAAATACTAGAACTGTGCATGGGTGGACATTTGAAGGTTTCTACCTTACATGGTGGCAGAAGAACTAGGAGGATCATTACATAAAAGTTCTCTAGGGATGAAAAATGCTTCAACACTTTCTCAGGCTTACCTTTCCAACAGTACTAGTGCTACTTTTTTTCCTCCTTAAGTGTTTGTTTACTTGCTTTATTTTGCAAGCACGATAAATGGTGACAGCAACAGGAAGTGCAGTAATAGCAACCCCATGGCCTTTGTGAACTCTCCACTTGGTTTTGCAGTTCCCATGTCTAGCATCACTTCATGAGTATAGGGGAGGAGGAATAATGGTGACTATAAAAATGCTAGAGAAAACTTTGGAACATACACAACTCATGTGTTCCATCACTGAACTATCTTAATTCACTTTACAAATGCTACTTTAACTTTTGAATTCAGTGGCTGAGATACTATGCCATTTCAGCATAGCATAAATTAAATATTTGATGGTTCCATTATACAACCCCTACACTGAATAACAAGGTAGCGATGAAGTTAATCGTCAATATACATGATCTGCGAATGCTCTGCACAATCACAATGCACAATGTACAAAGGCAATGCACAGGCACAACACTTATTCACATACTACTCTGTATATTTCATTGTGCTATGACATGCATACCAGTCTCTAATGTGCAACTCTACTGGATACAATCATTGTGCAGTGTCTAAAAGAATCACTCGATATTCATAGCACAACTTACATAAGAGGATACTAGCCATTATACTCAAGGTTCTTTAAAAAATCAAATATGTAAATCATATTTCTGCTCATGTTTAAACCTAGATGTAGATGGTTGTATGCACAGATACAAAGAGGGAAAATTCACAAGAACCAGAGATATTTTTTAAAAAAACAAAGAAAACCCAATACATTTGAATAGTAGAAGAAACGTTACGTAAGCTGCCTAGGGAAACAGATTTTCAGGTGATGCCCCCTAAAAATTACTGAATGAGCATCCTTAACACTGTACTGCAGAAGCAAACAAGGAAGGGGTGGGGGAAGAAATGTATAAGGCAAAGAAAAAAAATAATTAATTCAATAGTTGAAGCTGCAAAAACAAAACACCTACTAGCCAATAAATCCTTCTGAACTCATGGATACTGAGCAAATATGCTGAAACCGTGCTATAAACAGCATGGTAAGTGGGGGGAAGAACTGTATCTCGTGTCACACACATTCCCACACAAAAAGGTGTGCCCACAACAACAGCCCCAGAAGTGTATTACGCATATAAATAGTAAGGAGTGAGTTATCAGAGGGTGGAATCATATTTTCCTCATCACACATATTTTTCTCACTACATATTATAAAACACAATGCGCCCCCTTCCACCAAGCCGAACTGCAAAGAAAAGTCACAAACAAGAAAGAATTAGTTTGCATTAAAACAAGAGGAACTAAGGTCATGTTGAAATCATGGTCCCTTGCATGAGAATACTTGACTTCCTTCACCCAATTCTATTGCAAATCTGATTAAGTCCTTTATATACATTCAAAACTGTCTGACGCACAGATTTAAGAAGACTTAACCATAAAGCCCAGCTCTGAATATGCTAACAATCAAAGCTGATTCTTAGATACATAATTTCAAGAAGAAAGTACCACTCGCCCACTTTCTAATTCCATAGTACATCACCCAATGTAGCAAGCACTGCAACATTCCCCCCTATTAATGGACATCATAAAATCTGCTGTAGTACCAGTTTAAACATCTGCCATATTATGTCCTCCTATATGAAAAAGGCTGTTTCAGAAACAGATATTCATAATTTGGGATGACTATGATTCCATAAAATATCAGGTAGACCAATTGATGCTGAAAGATTTGGATAGCATCCAGAAATGGCAGCTTAGATCTCCTTTTTTGAGATGAATTGTGAAATTCTGTGTTGCTACATTAGTTCTCCTTACTCACCCCTTCTAATCATCTAGGGTGGATGAGGATTATGAGTTTTGCTGTCTCACACTATCAAAGAGCAACAGGCTAATGAAAATGGTACTAAGCTAACTATGCTAGGTGAGGTCTAATTTTAATCTCTTTTATGTTTATTGGTGTTTGATATTGCTTGTTTTTCGATGCTTATTTTAACCTGTTTTGTTCAGCATGTCCCTTTGTAAGACACCCTGAGTCCCTTAGGGGAGATGGAGGTGGGGTATAAAAATAAAGTTTTAATTATTTTACTGACAAAAAAACCACTATGTCATAGCAGATGAGATCTGTATGCTGGATTTCGTATCAAAAAATCGCAAGTCGAACACTTCCCAAGCATCTAGGACGGTGTGATGTAGTTCCAAATGATATGCACAGATCCAAGTAAGGTGGCCTTTTGCAGTTGACAGATTTTGATTTGTCAATGTTTATTGTTTCCAAATGCCAGCTGAGATCTTTTGGCAGACATCAATAATACAGACTTTTTTCTTTTCCACAATTGTGATGTCTGGTGTATTGTGTTCCAAAACTTTGTCAGTCTGGATTCGAAAGTCCCACAGTATTTTTGCATGGTCATTTTCTATGACCTTCACGGATTTATGATCCCACCAATTATTTACTGCCAGCAGGTGGTACTTGTGACATAAGTTCCCATGAATCATTTAGGCCACAGAGTTGTGTCTTTGTAGTCCGTCAGTGCAATTTTCTTGCAACAGCTGAGGATATGTTCCATGGTTTCATCAGCTTCCTTGAACAGTCTGCATTTTGGGTCATCAGCTAATTTTTCGACCCTGGCCTTAATGGCATTTGTTCTGATGGCTTGCTCCTGGGCTGCAAGACTTATTATTATTGTTATTATTGTTATTATTATCTGTGGTTCATACTTGGTGGATCAGAAATGCTATCTTCCAATTCCTCTTTAAATTAAAGTTTGGGAGGCAGAGGCCTGAGTTTAGAGTTGCGGGCTAACCTTTATATTTGTGGTTATTTTTAATGAGACTCGGACTATTTGGGGATTTATGGTTCATTTGTGAATATATCCTAAAGTCCACAATATGGAGCTGGAAACGACATGGGTCATATCTTCTGCACCCTAGAACTGAGTGGGAATGACATACAAACAGAAATAAAACGTTATGAAAAAGGAATACCAAGTGTGTGTGCGTGCATGTAGATAATATATTTATTTAGATATATAGATATAGGCATGCTGATAGAACTGAGATTCCTAAAGTGGCTGCCACTCATACCACTCATGCATGCACACAATAATAACAGCACTTAGCTTGGAATAAACTAGATCATTCCATTCAAGCTTGTATAAGCTTGCTTGACAGTGTAATATGTTAATATACTTTAAGAGTTTGTCCCAATAGGGTTTATAGTATTCACACAAAGGTATGAATGAATAGAATCTCAGCCTTTTAATCTAAAACTGGAAACAATAAAGTGTATGACCCCTGTACATGCAAAGAATATTCATAGATACAAGAAACCACAGATAAAATAATAATAACAACAACAACAACAACAACACTTTATTTATATTCCGCCCTTCTCACCCCGAAGGGGACTCAGGGCAGATCACAGCACACATACACAGCAAACATTCAATGCTGATTTTGTATAGACAGACAGACAACAGTGTCCAGCTGGTTTTTTGATGCCAAGGAAGGTGAGTCCAGTCACAGGGGGTGCTGTTGCTCCATTCTCTATGACGAAGAGCCATCAGGACTTCCTCCTTCCTTTTTGGTCGCCCAGGATTTTCTGATCTTTCTTTTTTATGGCGTCATAAAACACCTCCCCCGCTTTTAGCAGTACCTAATTTCTTTAATTTCTCTAATTACAGCTAAAGCTGTTTTCGAACTGCTTAGATAAACAGTGAGCAGGGCTGACAGTCAACCGCTCATGCCAACCCAGGGCTTCAAACTTGCAACCTTTCAGTTGACAGATCTTCTAGTTGCTGGTGATTTGTCAGCTGTGCTAAACCTCTGGCCCTGCTAAATCTCCTTCTTGAATTGAAGAACTTCTGGCTCAGGAATAACATAGAGTCATGCTGAAGTACCTGGAAAATGCCTATAGATGACAAACTTTGTTGGACATGAATAAATGAAATCAGGGTAACTAATGAGTCCTGCAGAGAAGAGGATTGATTGTGCCATAACCTCATATGAACCTAGCACTCTGAGACTGTATCATCATATATTTAACATTTTATTAGGGCTGCAACATTTAATTAATTGGTTCTATGAGTCCATTAAAATTAATTGTCTAAATGGTGACCCTCACTAATTGGGCAGCACAAGACTGTTTTATGCTCCCAGGCACTTTAAGGCTTCATTTTTAAAAGATTTTTTTATCTCAGAAAAGCTCTTATTTTCATTTTTATTGTCTTCTGAAGACATTTTTAATGTTTTTTTCACTTTGTTTGGTGGTGCTCTTATATTTTATGGGCTAATAGTCCTTCCTTCAGGCTTTTGACACCCTTTTGGCACCCAAAAACCAATGAGGATGGGAAGTGATGAAGCAAATCTTAGAAAATGCAGTGGGACAGCAGGAGGCGGAAGACTGTTCCCACCTTCATTTTGTCCCCAGGAGTAGAAGAATCTTCTTGGATTCTGATATTTTGGTTAAAGCTGGAAGTTGTTGTATGCCTCCATACAACATGAGTCCCTCCAGGCAGATAGGGCAGAATATAAGTAAAGTTTAGTATTATTTAAGTCACTTAAGGCATTCCTAAGGTGAGGTTTGTTCAAAGAAGGTTTGCCTTTGCCTTCGTCTGAGGCTGGAAGAGGGTAGGTTACCTCCAGAAGCATCATCCAGTGTTCAAATTATATCATGCTGATGCTTCTCTAGGTGGTATAGATGTAATACATATTTTTAAAATGAGCTAGATCAGATTTAGTCATACTTCTAGTAAACTCACTGAGATCCTATAGATTCCCATACATTACTGAATCTGCATAAATCTGATAAATATTAATACAACTTGAAAAAAGGGTTTGAGCACCACCTTGAGTCTCTATATCGGGCAAAAGGTAGTATTGAAATAAAGCGAGTAAATAAAAATAAATATTAAAAGGGGGAATTCATACACTCTCTCACACACGGGAGTGAACCTCCAAAATGAAACCTGCCTGATAATCAGAGAAATCCCAAGGGTTTTTTTTTAACCAACATACGCCTCCTTGAGGGTCCTTTTAAGGTCTGAAAAGCAATCCATAAATAGGTGTTCAAAATGTTTTACTTTTCATTAATCCAGAAGGAAGTAACATTGGTAGGGGCAAAGTTTGACCTTCCCTGAAAACATGGGTTGTTTTAATATTTTTAAAATCCCTGTAAAATGAATTTACAAAACCAATTAAGAATACTATATTTTCATTAAAACAATATTCTCTATGTAGCTTCAGAGGAGGAGCTATACTTTTTGGTGTTTCCAGAAGCTTGATTCTCTTTGCTGTGATCAACAACCAAATTCCACTAGACATGGCTGGGGGAGCAGGAGGCCAGGAAAATTATAATGGGCCACAATGTTGGACTTAGGACATGTGTTACCTATTCCTATATCCATCCTTGAAACAGTGCTAGGCAGCAGGAATGTATTTCCATCCATCAGATGAAAAGAAAGAGATTAATCTATGATATTATCAACCCATTTGATGCAAACTATCCATTATCAAACAAGAGGTGAGCTTTCCTGGATCCCTCACAGTTCACACTGTTACCCATAGCAGTCAAGCCACTAATTTGTTTCAAATATTTCTAGGCAGTCATCTATGCCAAATGGCCATCAAAGCAATGTGCAAAGTTAAACAGCATAAAAACATTAAGAATACATAAACAATCCAAAAAGCTAGAAGAGCCAGCTGGACTAAAAATCATACTAGAATAACTGCATAGTCCTCTGTAATCAAAGGGACACCCCTTCCCCAAAATCCAATGACAAAATAGCAGCCAGGTATTAAGCAAATGTGTTGCGGCAAGGGTCATATGCCTCAAAGTAGGCACTAGTGTTGACAATGCTCTGAAGTGCCTATTAAAGGACAGAATGCAAAGCAGAACAGTTCTTGCCAATCCTAAGGGTGATATTGATTGGTAAGGGGCCTCTTAAGGTATCAAGCCCAGTACACTGTTAGGTATCTACCAATATTTATCAACAGTCCCTAGAAACATCTGGTCTCGACTTCTTTTCCTCAGTGATGCTCCCAAGGGTTTGCCTAATCAGAACTACCTCGTGCCCTGTGATTGTGGAACCAAAAGCTGAGATTAGAGACAACTCTTTCTGCCATCATAAGAAATGGGCCCCAGTGACATTACAAGGGACAACTTATGGAGAAATAATTAAGCACAAGGCACAAAGCATCAAGTACATGTGTGCTGAGTATGTTATTCAAATAAAAAACTACTAAATCAGTTTTTCTCAATCTGGGGGTCGGGACCCCTGTGGAGGGGGGGGGTCACAAGGAGATGTCAGAGGGATCACCAAAGACCATCAGAAAACACAATATTTTCTGTTGGTCATGTGGGTTCTGTGTAGGAAGTTTGGCCCAATTCTATCATTGGTGGGGTTCAGATTGCTCTTTGATTGTAGGTGAACTACAACTCTCAAATGTTAAGGTCTATTTTCCCCAAACTCCGCCAGTGTTCACATTTGGGCATATTGAGTATGTGTGCCAAGTTTGGTCCAGATTCATCATTGTTAGAGTCCACAATGCTCTCTAGAGGTAGGTGAACTACAACTCCAAAACAGTGCTCTCTGGATATACTTGAACTATACCTCCAAAACTCAAGGTCAATGCCCACCAAACCCTTCCAGTATTTTCTGTTGGTCATGGAAATTCTATCTGCCAAGTTTAGTTGAATTCTATCGTTGGTGGAGTTCCTTGATTGTAGGTGAACTATTATTCCTAGCAACTACAACTCACAAATGACAAAATCAATCCCCTCCCTACCAGTATTCAAAGTTGGGTGTATTGGGTATTTGTGCCAAATTTGGCCTAGTGATTGAAAATACATATTGCATATCTGATATTTAAATTGCGATTCATAACAGTAGCAAAATTACAGTTATGAAGTCACCACAACATGAGGAACTGTATAAAGGGGTTGTGGCATTTGGAAGGTTAAGAAACATTGCACTAAGTAATGAGAAAAATATAGATTCATGTTCTGTTCAAGTACCACTCCCACCCTGAGGTTTCTCTCCTTGTCTTGAGAACTGAAGAATCTAAATGTCAACTGTCTACTTACTATCCAGAGTGAGCAATGAAACCACCACATTTCTCACCTCACTTTGGAGAGGTGGTAGAGATTTGTTCCAGAGGTAAAACAAGTTAGACAGTGGATGTAATGGCAAGAAGAAGGTGAACTTATGAAGATGGCATGGGGGTGCCATTCAGAACACCCCAGTGAGGGTCTCTCAAACCCTGAAACTGGCATTCTAGTACTTTTAAGCTTGCAATCAAAATTTCTCAGAAATTTACAACTTCCCTGAACATGGTCACATTTCTGAAAATAAAACTTACTAGGTAATGTGCAAGGTACATTAAAAACTATACATGGAGAGCATTAAGAAGTCTTAACCTTTTACATGGAGGAGGATAGCCAGGATTCAGTCATCATAAACCCAAAAGAGATATGGCTGCGGTTCCAGTAACAGCAATGCAAAGATTACAGAAATACCATTCAATGGAGCAAGAGCTGCGTCACTATGAAGCATAGGACTGAGGTATGCAGATATTTAAGCAGGAAGAACTGAGTATACACATTCCATAAAAGGATTGCAAAGCACCCGCATTCTTACATCACAAGTCAGTCAGCTCATTTCAGTATCATCATTAAGGTGATAAAAGATAAAAAGTGGATCACAAAAGCATCGAAAGTCTCAGGTTTCTTTCAATTTGCAAAAAATACGTTTCTCTCTCCCCCTTATAAAAATGAGGCAAACATACTAAAAAAACAAATTGGTAAGAGAACATGTAGGAAATTTCAGAAGTTGTGGAATGTTGGTATGGGGCTGAGGAAAGGAGAAAAAAGAGGGAATAGGAAAATGAGTTGGACAGTCTAATCTCTTTAACAGCCTATATCTCAGGAAAGGCATATTTGGCTGGAATCTGCTATAAAACCATTGTAACTGGATGAGAAAACAACATAGAACTTGAAAGTAGTATGTCACACTGGAGATTTCTGTGCCTCTGAGGCAGGAAATCCATGTTAATTTTTTCATAGAATCATAGAGTTGGAAGAGACCTTGTGGGCTATCCAGTCCAACCCCCTAAATATTAAATGAGCTGGCAAAGGTACTAAGCTTGTTCTGTATAGGTGTTCAACATTGGGGACTAAACATGGCAGGGATTTATCACCACACTGATATGAGAGGTACCCATCACCACTGGAGAATCATTACCTACAGAAATGTTTAGCATTTAGCATTTTTAAAAGGCACCTAATCAGTTTCTGCCACCTTAGCAGTTCGAAAACATGCAAATGTGAGTAGATTAATAGGTACCGCTCCAGTGGGAAGGTAGCAGCACGCCATGCAGTTATGCTGGCCACATGACTTTGGAGGTATGTACCGACAACACCAGCTCTTCAGATTAGAAATGGAGATGAACAACAATCCCCAGAGTCGGACATGACAAGACATGATGTCAGGGAAAAGCCTTTGCTAATTAGTTTGCCAGAAACATTTTTTGTCATCTCTCACAATTATGTTTGAGGGGCATTTGGATGGGATGTAATGATCTGATCAATCTTAAACTTCCCACCATCACCAAAAATACAGTGAAAGGAAAGGAAAAGAGAAGTTAGTCCCCTCTCTATTTTCTATCTGTCAAGAGACTGGGTCTGCAGTAGCACAGCATAGGTAAAGCTCTAGCTGCAGGAAATCTGCTGACCGGAGGGTTAGCGGTTTGAAGCTGTGAGTTGGAGTGAGCTCCCGCCTGTCAGCCCCAGCTTCTGCCTACCTAGCAGTTTAAAAGCATGTAATCTGAGTAAATCAATAGTTACTGCCTCTGCAGGGAGGTAAAAGGGTGCCCCATGTAGACATGCCGGCAACACGATTGGAGAAGTCTATGGACAACAGGCTCCTCGGCATGGAAAACTGGAACAAGAGCACCTCTCCATGGCTGGAGTTAAGCATCACCTTCAGATGCTGGAGATGGAAGGGAAAGGCCTTTACCACTTTCTGTGCATTATCTGTCCTTGTTTACTGTGTAAAAAGGCATTGAATGTTTGCCTTATATATGTAAAACTGAGTCGCTCTGGGGAGATAAAGTGGAATACAAATAAAGTGTAATAATAATACATTTTAAGCAGACTATTGCTTCTAAAATATTTTAGCAGTGTTTTACCTTTATAATTATGTTGTAAATGTGTTTAAACTAATTTTAACTACATGCTTTCTTTGTGGCTTTGTTTGATTTGGGTTTTTTTATTTTTATAAATATAAGGTTAGTTGAAGTGTTTTGTTTAATTAGAATAAACCAGTTTGAGTCCTGTGCCAGGGAAAAGGGGGGATATAAATTCAGGAAGAAAGGAAGGCACAAATCATTGTATATTGGAACAAAGTAATTTTAAACATTATACATTATGACAACAGATTGCTTTCAAACATGGTAAAACAATGAGAACAAATTGTTTTTTAAAAATTAATTTTCTGAGCATTCACAAGAGGATATAATCATATAACACAACATTGGGAAAGAAGAATCAGTTGTTAGTATATTATAAACAGATAGGTTTCACTATCACTGCAGTGACCAATTTTGCTTAAAATACAGCCCTAGACAAATGAAAGCTATGTCCCCCAAGCCTTTCTCCAGACTCATAAATTGACATTTTATGGGGGAAGAAGGTTAGTTTCAGTTCCTGGAAATCACTAGGAGCAGCAATGTACCGTTTAAATAGTGCTCCTGACACTGTTTAACATTTTTTTTTAAAAAAAACTTTCCAGGCAGGGTTGCTGTGAGTTTTCCAGGTTGTATGGCCACGTTCCAAAAAGCACCTCCAAGGTAAAACCTCCCAACAAAGGATTCCCCTCAGGCAACAACCAGCCAGGCTTTGAAGCTGCAAGGCCATTCAATGTTAATCAAGGTGGTCAATTGCAACACTTGCCTCACATTCCTGGAATCTTAAACATTACACAGATATATAAACCTCACTTGCCTAGATTCCAACAGACCCCTCAACCTCTGAGTATGCCTGCTAGGCATGAGAAAAAAGTTATGAAAATTAAATGATTCGGAAGGGATTCGTAAGAAATGCTACTTTTGAGTATTTCCACATCTGGAACGCCAACCAGGAAGTGGACTTTCTTTATAGAACTTCGGGGGCCAGGATTTTCTTAAGTATCGTAATAAGTTCGTATGGGGGGGGCACCCTCCTTCTCTCTCACCACCCTCCCGCCTCCCTTGCCAATAAGTATTGGCAAGGCAATGTCACGATGCAAGACGTTGGCCGGCCCCTTAATCACACACACAGAGACGGTAATCAGCTAACTACTTTATTGAAGAATAAGAAACAGTTGAAAAGGGTAATTGTCCATAAAAGTATCAAAAGCAATCCAAAAGGTAAAAGGTATTGTCCAAAAGCAAACTTGGCATGGAAGTTTTCAAAGACTTGGCAAGGCTCCGCTCAACAAGCGGATCAGGGAACAAAGCAGGGTTACAAGATCCAAGGCACTCCTTGGCAGGCCACTAGCCCAAACTTAGCTACGTGGTCTTGGCTCGCTACACGTCTGCATAGGATAGACGTGGCTGAGGTACTGAGGATCCGTTCCCACGGATCCTATACTTAATCCCCTTGGCGAGGCCCCTGACGCTCTAGGCTTCTCCTTCTCCAATCTGTGCTGCGGGACCTCTGCCTGTCTAGGCTGTGAAACCAGCCCCTCCTGCTAGCCTCAATGCTCCATCTCCTATCAAAGGTTTGACCTTGCCTCCCAACACCTGGTTCACTATCTTCGTGAGAGTCGAACTCCCCATCTGCTTCCCAGGCCTCTCCCTCGGTTGTTTCCCACATTCTTTCTTGTGAACCTGCCCCCCGGCCATTCATAATCTTCACTATCACTGCTTTCGAATTCCGTCTGGCCTTCCTGCATCTCGTAAGGATCAGGCCAGCCGTCATCCCAGGCCAGGCTTTCTGTGGGGGAAGAAGGCCCAGCTACCTCAAAATCCCCTTCTTCCAGCCCCTCCAAATCCTCCTCAGAATCAGCTGGCTCCAATGCAAGTGGGACCCCCGGTGCTGCCCCCTGCCCTCCAGGCACGAAAGAGAACTGGGTTGCTACACTATCCCCCCCTCAGGGCCCCTCCGAGGCCTCCCTCGAGGCTTGGGCTTATCAGGGTACTTGCGGTGAAACCGAGCAACAATGTCCGGGGTGTGAACATCTTGAGCCGGCGTCCAAGAGCGCTCTTCCGGTCCGAAGCCTTTCCAGTCAATCAAGTACTCTAGCTTCCGGTAGCGGATGCGTGGATCCAGGATGTCCTGCACCTCGAACTCCTCCTCTCCGTCACGCATCACAGGAGGAGGGGGCGGCTGCGTCACATCAGGCCGCACCCCCTTCGCCGGGCGGAACAAGGAACGGTGAAACACAGGGTGAATCTTCATGTCCGCTGGGAGTTGTAGTTTGAAAGCCACAGGGCCCACCTTCTCCAACACCTTGTACGGACCCAGAAATCTCGCATCCAGTTTGCGGCTAGGTCGCTTGTAGGCAAGTTCTTGGTAGACAGCCAAACTTTGTCTCCCACTTGAATCGCAGGACCCTCCTGGCGCCGCCGATCAGCCATCCGCTTGTAATCCGCCTTCGCCTGGTCCAATTGAGTACGTAGCAAGTCTTGAAGCGCGGTGAGCTCCTGAAGCCAATCTTCAGCCGCCGGCACTTCGCCCGACGGAGCCACCGGAGGGTAGAACCGAGGATGGTGTCCATAGTTGGCAAAGAAAGGCGTCTCTTTGATGGATTCCTGCGTCGCATTGTTGTAAGCAAACTCTGCCAAAGACAACAAGGACGCCCAGTTGTTTTGCTGATAGTTGACATAGCACCTCAGATACTGTTCCAACATGGCGTTAACCCTTTCGGTTTGCCCGTCGGTCTGGGGGTGATGGGCCGTTGACATCCGGACATCAATCCCCAGCAACTTCTGGACAGCCCGCCAGAACTGGGAAGTGAATTGGGTGCCGCGGTCCGTCACCAAACTCTGTGGAAGTCCATGCAAGCGAAACACATGTTGCACAAACATATCAGCAGTCTCTTTAGCAGTAGGCACCCCCACACAGGGAATGAAGTGTCCCATCTTGGTGAAACAGTCTACCACGACCAGGATCGTGGTGAAACCCTTGGACTTGGGCAGGTCAGTAATGAAATCAGCCGAAATCATCTTCCAAGGAGCAGTAGGAGTCGGGAGCGGCTGGAGCAAACCGGCCGGCTTGCCCCCCTGGTTCTTAGCCCGCTGGCACACAGGGCAAGAGCTCACATAGTCCTCCACATCCCTCCGCACTTTAAGCCACCAGAAGTCCCGTAGCACCAACTGTAGGGTCTTGAAGAGCCCAAAGTGTCCTGCGGCCCGGCTATCGTGGCAAAGTTTGAGAATGTCCTCCCGCTCGGGCAAGGCTAAACATATATACTACATACCATTTGTTGTATTCACATCAATGTATATCTCTGAGTGGACGCAGCCACTACTTCGCATTGTAGTCAACGGACAACACATAACACCGGAGGTCTACCTTACATACACTCCTACTTTGCTCCAGGTGAAACCTACTCCAAAATTTCACTGATTGATAAACAATCATTGTGGCCCAGAGGTAACTCGCTTTTTAGGGAATGAATCCAAAAAACTTCTCTTTGGTGGCTGCGTCCACTCAGAGATATACATTGATGTGAATACAACAAATGGTATGTAATATATATGTTTAGCCTTGCCATAAGGGTTGTCCTGTTCAACTGGTGGGCTTATTATTATATATGCTGAAATGATGTTATATTTTATTTTTATTTTTATTTTAATTTATAGATGATCGGACCAGTGGAATTAAAAAAAACAAAATTATAATTTTTGGGTCCCGATGAAGCCAGGTTTCCCTGGCGAAACGGCGAGGCCTTAAGATACATAGTCCGTCGACCCCTGGGAGCCCCTCAATCCGGATTATATATATGTCAAGATTATGAAATATGGAAATATATAATTTTTGGATCTGTGCATCTTAGTCCGTTTTGAGAGCTCTGTGATATTTGTTTTTGGATGATTCACTACAATTCCACATCCCCATTTGGGAAGATATATATGTTCCATGCCAAGTGATTTTGAAATGATCCAACCAATAAAGAAATATATTTGAAAGAAAAAGATATCTTTGGACACGTTTAGTGTTGCAGCTAACCTTTTGAATTTTACTTTGATGCTCCCCCGAGTCGATCATGGCATGAACCATCATTGGCCCCTTCTCTCGCGACCAGAGGGCGACCATCACCAGGAACAATTGTCCAGTCTTGGGTTCTGGGGTGAGGATAGTGACGGCGGCCGAGTTAGCGAACCCTCTTAAACTTGGCCGACTCCTTCCCCCGCCGCCTGGATGGCTTCTTCGGCCTCTGGGGCCCCTCCAAGCATGGCAGAGACCCGGGGGGTCTTCCCGCGCGGTTTCTGGGGGCATTCTCTAGAAAAATGTCCAGCCCCTCCACAGTACCAACACAAATTCAGACGCTGGCGGCGGGCTTTCTCGGCTGCATCCACCTTGGGCCTCACATGCCCTAGTTGCATTGGCTCCGGTTCATCCATGGGTGGGGGAGCCGGGGCAAACTGCCGGAATGAGAACTGACTAGCCCCCGTCTCCTTCCAGATTGTCGGCCTCTCCCCGGAACCTTTGTCCCATCGCCTCCGGGTCTGCAATCCCGCCTCCACTCGTAAGCTCACGGTGATTGCCTCCTCCAAGTCTGCGGGCCGGGCGGCCCCTCTCAGGATCTCTTGCTGCATCTCCTGCAACAACCCTTTCATATACTGGTAACGTAGAGCAGCGGGGTTCCATTCCACTTGGGCCGCCAGTACCCGGAAACGAGAGATATACTGGGACAACGACATGTCCTTCATCGACAACCGGTCCAACTCTCTTTCTGCCAGCTCTGCATTCACGGGGTCCCCACAAGTCTTCTTGATGGCCTCCAGGAAAAGGGTCACCATGGCCACCTGGGGAGATACTGCCTTGATCAGCGTGGTTGCCCATGCTGCCGCCGTCCCTTCCAGCAGCGTGTAAACAAAGCCCACCTTGGCTCGATCAGTGGCGAACTCCGTGGGCCGCAGTTCGAGGTACATCTCCACTTGTCCAATGAACACGTCGACTTGAGCCGGGTTTCCCCCGAACCGTGCCGGAGTAGACACTGAAGGGTGCCGGCCCGCTCTGGCCCGTAGTTCTCCCAGTTCCTGCTGCATCTCTGTAATCTGAGCGGCGGTCAGATTCGCCATGGCGCCGGCTCGATGTGAAACCAGCCCCTCCTGCTAGCCTCAATGCTCCGTCTCCTATCAAAGGTTCGACCTTGCCTCCCAACACCTGGTTCACTATCTTCGTGAGAGTCGAACTCCCCATCTGCTTCCTGGGCCTCTCCCTCGGTTGTTTCCCACATTCTTTCTTGTGAACCTCGCCCCCTCCGGCCATTCATAATCTTCACTATCACTGCTTTCGAATTCCGTCTGACCTTCCTGCATCTCGTAAAGATCAGGCCAGCCGTCATCCCAGGCCAGGCTTTCTGTGGGGGAAGAAGGCCCAGCTACCTCAAAATCCCCTTCTTCCAGCCCCTCCAAATCCTCCTCAGAATCAGCTGGCTCCAATGCAAGTGGGACCCCCGGTGCTGCCCCCTGCCCTCCAGGCACGAAAGAGAACTGGGTTGCTACAGGCAAGCCCTAAACTCGCTCCTTCTTTCGGCTGGAAGCCTGGAAAAATGTAAACAGAGAGGTTTACTCAGAAGTAAATCTGCAAAGGAAGTAAACAGAGAGGTTTACTCATGAGTAAATCCGCAAAGGAGGGCACTTTGGATGAAGTGCCCTCCTTTGTGGATTTACTCTTGAGTAAACCTCTCTGTTTACATTTTTCCAGGCTTCCAGCCAAACGGGGGGCCCTCCCTGCCCCTCCTGCCTGCCAGGATCTAAAGCATCAAAGAGTATTGGGGTAGTTGCACAAAACATGTGAGAAACCAACCTAATGTATAATAGAATGAATGCTAACTTATAGAGTAAGTGGCTAATATTATAAGTAATCCAACTGGTCATATACCTACATTCCATGCACATGCAATAATACAGCAGTAATAACAATGGGTATAAGAAGAGGTAGGGGTTAACAACATAAAATTCAAACCGAAGTATTCTGACTCTGGTCCCTCCTCAAGCGGTGCAAACTGCAAACGGCTCTTCTCTATGAGCCCGGGAGGCAGCCTCTCCCGGGAAAAGCCCGGGCACAGCGTTTGCTGCCTGCGTGCACATACATATTCTTTGGGGAGGATTTGCTGCAGAATCCCGGGCTCATAGAGAAGAGCCCGTTTGCACCGCTTGAGGAGGGACCAGAGTCAGAATACTTCAGTTTGAATTTTATGTTGTTAACCCTACCTCTTCTTATACCCATTGTTATTACTGCTGTATTATTGCATGTGCATGGAATGTAGGTATATGACCAGTTGGATTACTTATAATATTTAGGCACTTACTCTATAAGTTAGCATTCATTCTATTATACATTAGGTTGGTTTCTCACAGGATCTAAAGCCTGCCAAGCCTTGATGCGCTTTAGATCCTGGCAGGGGAGGAGGAGTGGACGGGCCCTCCCTGCCCCTTCTGCCTGCCAGGATCTAAAGCCTTGAAGAGGCTTCATGACGGGCCAACTTCAGCCCTCCAGGTGTTTTGGACTTCAACTCCCACCATTCCTCACAGCCTCAGGCCTCTTCCTTTTCCTCTCAGCCTGGGCAAACTTGGGCCCTTGCTCCCTCAGGATCGGGGTGAGAGAGAGGCAGCGAGGAGCGAGGGGGGGCCTCCTCCTCCTTTTTTTCCTGCTTCCAAGAATAGAATACCCCTCCCTCCCCCTCCTTCCCTCCCTCCTTCCTATTTGGAGAGTCCCATCTAGAATTCAGTGTGATTTATTCAAGTTTTGGCCTACAACTCCCAGAAATCCCAGCCAATTTACCAGCTGTTATGATTTCTGGGAGTTGTAGGCCAAAACCATCTGGAATGCGCATGCGCTGGCATATGAACTACTAACGAATTTCGTTAGTAATTAAGTTACATTTTAGAAATTTTTGGAAATTTTTTTGTAAGTCTTTCTATTACTAATCAAAAAAAATCCCCCAAATTAGATTTTCGATTTGCTATTTTTGGGTTCTAAACCATGCCTAATGCCTGCCATAGATGTGGGTGAAACGTCAGGAGAGAGAGAGAGAATGCTTTTGAAACAAGGCCATACAGCCCAGAAAACTCACAGCAACCCAGTGATTCCAGACATGAAAGCCTTCAACAACACAATTTCCAGCCATTCCCAATTTGAACGCATTTCCTTTTGCAGCCTCAGATGGTGGTGGGACAAAACTTAAAAATAAACTAAACCCAATTAAGCCCATCCTTGTCTGTTGACTTACAACAAAAACAGCTGGAGGAAAAGATTTATAGAAAGTTGCCTACTGTCTATTTCTCCCCACTGTCTCTCAAAGACTCATTGGGTGACAAGGAAAAGAACAGGATGCCTTCTTCTCTAGCCAATTGTGATCTGGGTGCCATTCTTGTTCTATGTCTTACAAAAGCCCTTGAATGTTGACAACAGAATGATATTAGCTTCAACCATCTGAAAAAAAATCTGGAAACCTCTCTTCTTAAAATAATGATAGAAGTGGGCCCAAATGATGTCAGAAGAAGTGTTATATATCTCCATACATAAATGGCAGTCTTACATACAGGTGATAAAGTAAAGACAACCCTTTCCTTGTGTTTTTTGAAAGGGAGGTATGATCCCCATATCTGTGGAGACTTCTCTCCCACACACAGGAAGATTCCTGAAACTATGGACAATAGTGAAACTGGTATTTTGACTATATTTGGGGTGGAAACATACCATAGAATTGTACCAGGGGAACGAGTCAGGTCCACAAATACAAGGGGTGGGATTTTTTTTAAGTATAGGTAAGTGAAACCATGGTTATCAAATCTGTACTTTATATGTAAACAGTTTCTCTCTCACAGAAAGCAAGAGTCACCACAAGAAGATCATAGTCTCTCAGATTTATCTTAAAATAATAAAAGCTTAAAACAAGAGCCAGCATGGTGCAGTGTTTTGAGTATTGGGCTAGCACTCGGGAAGATCAAAGTTCAATTTCCTGCAAAGCAATGGAAACCCACTTGCTGACCTTGGGCAAATTATACAGTCTCTGCTTTAGAGAAAGGCAATACGCAAACCTCCCTGGGATAAATATTTCAAGTACGCAGTTATCATAAGTCAGAGTTTATGTGAAGGTACATAACAAGAGGAGTTTAAAACATAAATTGTCTGGTGATGCAAAAACATGTCTTCCACTGGTCAGGATGCTGACTGAGATAATAAACATCTTGGTTTCATAACATTCAGCACCTTGAGGGAAAGATGCCAAAGGCTGAAGGGCGACTGAAGCCTTGCCCTGCAAAATGCCCCATTGCACACAGATGATAGCATTTGCCTTCTGGCAGACTAACAGAAGGAGTAAAGGAAAGCTTAAGAAATATTCTGAATATAGCCCAAGTCCAAAAGGGTGTGTGTGTGTGTGTGTGTGTAATGTCTCTACCTTGTGTCTCCTTGAGACCTCCCTGTGATCTGCAAGCTTGTTTCAAAGACTCCATTAGGAAGAAAGTGCTGTTTCATTACAGTGGGATGCTGATTAATTAGGCTTCAAATGAGTGCGTCTCTGATTTACTGCAACCACGTCCCCCATGAAGCCAGGATCCTGCGTGGGAGTCACAGTAGTGTTTAATGTGAGGACTAACCCCCTGCCCCACCCCAGGACCCAAGCAAGATGCACAGAGGGAAGGAGCTTGTTGTTGAAAAATCACTGTGAAGAAATAACACTTGTTTGCAGAGACCAGGACTCTTCCACATTGTTGTTTTTTGCAGCAGCAATATCACCTATTATTTTACTATGTTATTAGCATTTGATTGTCATTTTTGTCACTCCTTTTCCTTAACACACGCAGCAACCTTCTCAGCTCAGGGCTGTTCTAGAAAAAGTGGAGCTTACTTTTATAGAAATAAGATGAAAGATTTGGGAGGGGAAGGAGGGTTGACTTGCAAAAGCCATTGAAAAAAGGGGAAGTTCTTTTTTATTATGTAGGGGATGGAATGCTACAAGTCTGCTTTATTTTAGTGCTGTGAGATTGTCTTCCCGTTTTAGTTTTTGTAAGCCATCTTGTGAGCCAGCAAGTCAACATGGTGTATGGTTCGACTATGAATTTGGAGACCAGAGTTCAAATCCCTGCTCAGCCATGGAAACACACGATGTGACCTTGACCAAGTCATATTTTTTCAGGCTCAGATAAAGACAAAGTCAAACTCACCACTGAACTTATCTTGCCAATATTGTTCCATTTATGGTCTTTCTTAGCATCACAGTAAGTCGGAAATGACTTGAAGGCACATATCAACAACAACAAACCACCTGAAGTTTCTGGGCTGGGGAAATGGTGAGACATAAGTAAACTCAAGAAGGATTGCCACAAAAAGGAGAGACGGACCTGTTCTGTGCTGCTCCAAAGAGTAGGATTAGGTCTAATTGTTTGCAATGACAGGGGGGTAGATTTCAATTGAACATTAGAAGAAACTCATTATGGGTGCCTTCTTTTTTGGATGTCTTCAGAAAGAAATTAGATAACTGCTTGCTAAGGATGCTTTATCTGGAGATCTTCCATTGAGCAAGTGGTTGGACTTGATGGTCCATGAAGCCGCATCCAACTCTATGATTTTATGAATAAGAAAGGGCCACCACAGTGCCTCACAGGAGAAAAGGGATCATTTCCACCCCAAGAAATATCTGTAATACCTTGCTCTGACCAACACTTTCCAGGTGCATCAGAATAATATCCTACCAGAATTTAACCCCACTGAGAGTTTGACATATTTGGAGAGCCCCCCAAATAATTATAAAATGTCAAAAAACAGAATTGTGAATGTAGAAAGGTAGAAATTGCTTTGGGGTTCATGTAGTGCAAACTGATTTTATAACAAGAAGTGGATATAAAATGCCTTGAACCCCATTTCAGTATGATTTTCCAGGATCTTCTTTGGCACAATAAGGCTAATGGAAGAAGAAAATAGGAATAGACTTCCAATAGAGTTAAGGAAGAAGCAAATAAGAATAGGACTGAGAAAAGCACTGATTTGAAATCAAATATTGAGGTCCAAATCCTGTTGTGGTTTTTCACTTTGTCTTTTAAATATAGATCTATATATCGTGAAGATCTACCCTGTGTATCCTATTATGGGACCACTGAAAATACCTTATCCCTGATCAGAATATGGATCACTCTACCCCACAGCTTTCCTGCTTCTCAACTTATTATTTGCAAACAAGATTAATATCCTTCAAAAACAAGATTCAAGGTGACTAACCTCAAAAGACACAAAACAGGCACGGTTCAAATAAAAAACAAAGCTAATGATTTACGTGTTTAATTCATTTGAAATTAATATTATTTCACATCCTTAAAAATCCCTCAAAGATGTCAAGATTTGAACCACGAACACCCTGTAGGTAAAGTCTGTCCCTCTCTCTGGCTTGAATGTGTTAGTATCTTTTACTTGCATATAATTGATCCATGAGTCCGATTCTGTCTACTGAAAACTAAAAGAAGAAGATGAAAGGACTATTCATTCAGGGTATCCTAATATACTCATGAACTAATTACTCGTGATCTTGGATTACAGGAAAGGAAGCAAGTTCATGCTCCCATGTTCTTTTTTTTAAAAAAAAACCAAATTGGTTTACCAATGCTATCTGCATCCAAGATCTTACCAAGGTGGGTAATCTTTCCAAGAGAGAAGCAGGAGGGAACGGCTTGAATGCTCAAGACCTTTGAATTAGGAGCGGGTTTCGTATTAGCACCATGAGTGGATGCTCACTTTTAGAACACCATGCCAATTATGCCAAAAATGCACCACATCAGAATCTGTCTTCAAGCACATCTTTTCTATGTACATAAATAAAATGCCAGTGGGTGAGCCTAAATCTTTTAAGTGGCTGCTTAACAGTAATAGATATTTCACAAACCATAAAACATGAAAATTCAAAAACATACATTTCCTCATCAAGGCAAGCTTGGGGGGAAAGGAACGGAGGGAATGCTCGGGATATGTCTAGTTGCTATAGAAGGCAGGGTAGTCCCATAAGCACCCCTTTTCAGTGACTGCTCTTGATAGCATATCCTAACATAACCCTTAAGTGATTGATATGTGGTTATAATTTTCAAGTCTATTCGTTCAGAGGAGCTTTCATTAAACTTCTGTACAAGCAGAGCATGGGGAGTTAATTCATCCAAAAGCATCCAAATTCCGACATCAGATCCTTTGCATTCCTATAGTATTTGGATAATAAAATGCAATAGATGCATAGTAAGTTCACATATAAATAATCATCCATAAGTATCATAGGGCAGATCAAGTTAGAGAAGGGCTTGCAGAAGGAAGAGGAAAGAAAGAGACATTCTTGTATAGATATTTTCATCTTAATCATTTCCTTCCTGCAATTACCTGATCTCCCTATTCTTATAATGTAGGAGAAATCTCCTCCCTCCCAATAATGTCATCTGGAAATGTCAGCCGTTTTCCTTCTCCAATACATCATTTAGATCCCTGCTTGTTGTTTTGCCCCACTTATTTTATATTTCTGTGAGTAAGGAAGCCAGAGCTCTGCCATAATGGCTTTCTTCCCAAACCAAGGGAACAACGCCAGGCAATTCATTTTCATGTCTTACAAGATTCTGAACTGGAACTGTAGGAATTTGCAGAAATATGTCACATTTGTGCAGGCACGCTAGCAACAGGAAGCTACAACAGGCTAACATTTTTCAGATTTATGCCCACCTAATAATAAGCCAGTATATAGAGTGAGCACTCCCATACAACTTTGAAACATAATTATGTAGCTGCTGGGAGATCTTGTCCCCACTCTTTTCTCGCATGCATTCTCTCTCTTTTCCTTCCTATGGTCCCCCATTCTGTGTTTTTTCCTCTCATCGCAAATACTTTTCCTTGATCATCATCATTCCCCTTTAAAATTTCATTGCATACATTTTACTTCTTAGATGGGCAAGTTCATGCTGAGACACTATGCTAAAACAATAATTTGCAAATAAAGCAAAGTGGGTTAAAAGGTTTTAAAAAGACATGTGGCATAATATGGAATGATTGCCTTTTTTAAAAAAAACACACATAAATATGACTGTAACCAGGCCTATCTCTTCCTATTATCAGTTTGGATCCTGGCAGTTTCCTATATGCTATTCACATACTAGATGGGTAGATGATATATACCCTTATATTGCAACTTTCTCCAAAACTATAGACTACAATGCTCAAAACTTTGCAGGCCTGATGGGTGCTGGAGTCCCACATGTCCAGCTAGGATGTGGCCAGTGAAGACTCTTCTTGGATCTGATAATTGAGCCTTCTAGCCTAGCCCTACACATGCAGGAAGAAACCCTTTTTGAACCGAAAATACTCACTGCAAAATGGGACCCTCTCCAGGCAAAAACATGCTTTTGGTTGCTGTGAGTTTTCTGGGCTGTATGGCCATGTTCCAGAAGCATTCTCTCCTGAGTGCTTCTGGAACATGGCCATACAGTCTGGAAAACTCACAGTAACCCAGTGATTCCAGCCATGAAAACCTTCGACAACACATTGAAGATATGCTTTGCTTTGGACCTCTGGGTGGAAATACCAGGGAGAGCCATGGGCTCTCAGACTAATTGGAACACCCTTCTCCAATGTAGCATCTTTATCAAGCTACAAAGGACTACAACTCCCAGAATCCCCTTTGCTATGCTTCCCAGATTTGCCCCACTTTTTTTCTCTAAGGGATCCTTAAAATTGTCCAACCCATCTCGAAGGCATCCCAGGATGGGAAATGTTGAACTTTCAATATCATCAACCACAGGCCCTTCCAAAGGTTCAGTCCTTGGACAGAATCCTTTGTGGATGCAAACACAAAACCCAGTTTTCCAGTATTTTCTCACCAAAAACTATGGCATAAAAGGTGTTTCCTTTCTGCTGAACCACATCAAGCACCAACTAACTATTTACAGTCCTTACAATCCGATCACTTCAAGTCCCCAAATTTTGCAGATTGGTGACCCCCTTCATTTCTATCCCACATCTGCTTTGGGAAATCCATATTTGAAGAAACCCAAATCAAAATTCATTAGTCTTCTCTGCCTCTACACATTTTTGAAAACGTGCCTCACCCCTGGACTCAAATAACTTTGGCCCTCAATTTATTTTTAAATTCAGACTGAACTTTAGTTCAGAAAAATTTCTCTGAAGATAAATCCATTGGCTTTTCCTGAAATTTCCCTTACAAATAGGCTTTATATCAAGGAATCTCCGAGTGCTATGATCTCGAGTAGGGATTGGCCAGGTTTTCAAAGTTTCATCCGATGAGTCTGATTTCTGAAGTCAAACTTCTAGTTCTCGTGAATTTTGAAAGAGGAAGAGCAACCAAATCGAAGAAATAAAAGTGACAAGAACATGGGAGGAGCACAAAAATAGAAAAGGTGCAGTCTTTTCTCCTACCTGAAGTCCAGTGACCTGAAGTTTCATGCCTTTCCACACTCTGCCTTGCAAACAGTGAAGTCCGCAAAGAGCTGGAAGCTGGAATAGTGGGGAGAGAGAAAGGCACAGACTGCTAGGGTTGGAATCCAGCCTTTGCCTCTGTATCTTGTTCTTCCATATCTTTCCCAACAGGAGGAGGAGGAGAAAAGGGGAGGGAGAGGAGAGAAAGAGATTAGTTGGCGTGGTGAGAAAGTGGTGTTGAGAAAATAAATCTGGGAGGCTGCAATTCTGATTTGTGAGTAAGCTCAGGAGGACCTGTCTCCAGGCAAATAATACCCTGAGATTTTGCCTTAACAGCAGTGGGAAGAGGGTTGAGGTGCTGCTTCACTACTCACACATATATCCCAAGAACTTGTATGTTTCGTTATTGCTATTTAATTATCCCTTTTCTTGGCATGCAATTGTTGTTGCTATTTTAGTTCTTGGAAAATATGTATGTATATATATACACACACACATACCCTGTTTACCTAAAAGTAAGACAAGTTCTTATATTCCTTTTTGCTCTAAAATATGTGTTAGGGCTTATGTGTAGCTGTCTGGACACTTTTTCAATAGTGAACTGTGACTAGGGCTTATTTTTGAAGTAGGGCTTATAATTTGAGCAACCTCAAAAATCCTTAAAAATCATACTAGGGAGGCTTTATTTTTAGGGAAACGTGGTGTGTGCTGTACGTGTGTGTATCCCAAGAACATGTATGTTTTGTTATTGCTATTTAATTATCCTTTAATTATCCTTTTTCTTGGCATGGAATTGTTATTGCTGTTTAAGTTCCTGGGATACACACACACGCATGCATGCACACATACAAACATATACTGTTTCCCTGAAAGTAAGACAGGGTCTTATATTGCTTTTTGCTCCAAAATATGTGTTAGAGCTTGTGTTGCTGTTTGGACACTATTTATTTATTTTGAGCAAGTTCTAAAAAATTTTGAAATCAGGGAAATATTTTGTGCAACACACACACACTGAAACACATGGGGTGTGTGTACACACACACACAATAACTTGTATGTTTTGTTATTGCTATTTATCCTTTTTCTTGGCATGCAATATCTATAGAGAGAGAGAAAAAAGCATTTTATACACACACACACACACACACACACCACTTGCCTGAAAAGAAACTAAACACACACAGGAAACCAAAAATGCCTCAAAGCTCAAATCTTTCCTGGTACCCACCTTTCATGGGCAGAGATTATATATCAGGTATAGCCTTTCCCAAGCCCTTCTGCATTGTAGAATGAAGGCAGTTTTGGCACAACTTTTCCTGCCATGGTTCAATGCTATGGGATCCTGGGATTTAGCTGGTGCCTCATCAAACTATAAATCCCAGGATTCTACTGCACTTAGCCATGGTAGTTCGAGCCCTTTCAAACTGCATTCGTGCCACAGTGAAGATGCAGCCTTAGCCTTCGCTCAACCGAGAATTCATATTCTGAAATGCAGGGGCTGCATCTATGCACACACCCACTGGGGACCTCATCACACTAGAGAATGAATCCACTTTAAACCCGGTTTCTGCCTCCTGCAGAGTTCTGGGGTTGGTAGTTTAGGAGGGAGGCTTTAGCAGCCTCCCTAGACTACAAACCCCAGAATTCTGCAGGAGGCAGAAACCGGATTTAAAGTAGATCCATTCTCTAGTGTGATTGGATCAAAACAGCATTGGGTTGCGAGGTACCCGTCGATTAGAATCGAAGCCCTGAGTGTTTACATACTCCAGCTGGGAGGTGAGGCTGCTTGGCCATTGAACTAACCATTGATGCACCCTCCACAACCACAACCACAACAATAATGGGCGACAAGAGACCTCTACCTCTCTGGTAACGGAGGGCTCTCTCGCTCCTTCTTTCCTCCCTTCTTTCCTTCCTTTCTTCCTCACCCTACTCCGATCTCAAACCGCTTCTCAAACGCACACCACACACACATAAAAGCCCTCTTTAGGCGACCGAGGGGTTCGTTAAAAGGGGGGTCCGGAGTAAATGCGAACCGATCCTGGCAATCAAATAGGGGCTTGTCCAAAGTGGATCTCCCTCGGTTCCCAACCCAGCCCCCTTCAAATTGCCATCTGGGGAGAAAAACCTGTTTCCACCTTTGCAAGAGACTCCAGAGGAGAAGGGATCCGGCGAGATCTCCTGGTTTTCATGGGAGTTGAGGCTGAGGCAAGAAGCGGGGGCTCCGGTTCGGCGGCTTCGCTTCGGCGCTGTCCGCACCGGTTTGCGAAAGGGCGGGCGAAGGCGGGATATTTTTTTCCCTCCTCTCTTTTGCGGTGGGGGGGGGGGGGGAGAGAGAGAACAGCCGCGCCGCTTTCTCCCCTTCAGCCGGCGAGAGGCGCTTCTCCTCCAATGGACGGAGCGCTGCGCTCCGATTGGGCGCCCAGGTCCGTCTCTCTCTCTCCCCGCTTCCCCCGCATCTACACAGTTCGACGCCGCTTCCACTGCCCTGGCTCAAGACTATGGGATCATCCTGGCAGTGGTTGCTCAAGAACAGTGTTTCTCAACCTAGGCATTGGGACCCCTCGGGGGGGGGGGGTTGCGAGGGGGTGTCAGAGGGGTCTCCAAAGACTATCAGAAAACACAGTATTTTTTATTTATTCTGTGGGTCATGGAGATTCTTTGTGGGAGGTTTGGCCTAATTCAGTCCCTAGTGGGGTTCAGAACAGGCATGTAGCGGCGGCGGGGGGAGAGAACTTGAGGGCTTCAGCCCCCCCCCAAATTATCACAGTAGTCCGTGAGAAGGCCTTACTGGTACATTATTTAAATTGTTATGTTTATTCATATCATGATCTGATCACCATGCTCAATCTATCCCATATGCATGAGGGTATTGGGATAATGATACAAAAGGTATGCTAGGGTAGACCCTCTCTCACTCAGACTCAGCCCCCCAATCAAACTGTCCCCCGTCCCCTCCCCCATCCCCCCATCAAAATCCTGGCGACAGGCCTGATTCAGAATACTGTTTGATTGTAAGTGAACTATAAATCCCAGCAACTACAACTCCCAAACTTCAAAGTCTAGTTTCCCCAAATGTCACTAATGTTCACATTTGGGCATATATAGAGAGTGTCCGTGCCAAGTTTGGTGCAGATCCATCACACTGGCAATGAATGTCTGCATAGTTAAAGCAATGGTACTCCCTGTAGTAACCTATGGATGTGAAAGCTGGACCATAAGGAAGGCTGAGTGAAAGAAGAGAGGTGCTTTTGAACTGTGGTGTTGGAGGAAAATTCTGAGTGCCTTGGACTGCGAGAAGATCCAACCAGTCCATACTTCAGGAAATAAAGCCCAACCGCTCATTGGAGGGAAGGATATTAGAGACAAAGATGAAGTACTTTGTCCATGTAATGAGAAGACAGGAAAGCTTATAGAAGACAATGATGTTGGGGAAAATGGAAGGAAAAAGGAAGACGGGCCGACCAAGGGCAAAATGAATGGATGGTATCCTTGAAGTGACTGGCTTAACTCTGAAGGAGCTGGGGGTGATGACAGCTGACATGGAGCTCTGGCGTGGGCTCATCCATGAGGTCATGAAGAGTCGGAAGCCGAATAAACAACAACCATCATTGTATTGTTGAAGGTTTTCATGGTCAGAATCACTGCATTGTTGTAGGTTTTTTTGGCTATATGGCCATTTTCTAGAGGCATTCTCTCCTGATGTTTCACCTGCATCTATGGCAAGCAACCTCAGAGGTGAGGTCAACAACCATTGTTTGAGTCCACAGTGCTCTCTGGATGTACTTGCCAATGCTCACCAAACTCTTCCAGTATTTTATCTTGGTCATTGGAATACTGCTGATGGGGTTGATGGGGTTCAGAATGCTCTTTGATTTTAGGTGTACTATAAATTCAAGCAACTACAATTCCCAAATTACAAAATCAATCCCCCCCTCAACCCCACCAATATTCAAATTTGGGCATATCGGGTATTTGTGCCAAATTTGGTGCAGTGAATGAAAACACATCCTGCATATCAGATATTTACATTACGATTCATAACATTAGCAAAATTGCAGTTATGAAGTAGCAATGAAAATAATTGTATGGTTGGGAGTCAACACAACATGAAGGACTGTATTAAGGGGTCAGTGTATTAGGAAGGTTGAAAAACACTGCTTTAGAATGTCAGAAAGGCTGATGTATCACCAAGTCCGATGATTCCATAGCATTGAATTGGAGCGGTGGAACAGGGTGTCCAACTGTTGGAAATAGCAACCATCTACAAGCCTCCTGTACTAATTATAGGCCCAGTTTAACTGTCTGAATGTATCTCCCTCTATGACCTATTTCAGAGGTTAAGATCATATGAGGAAGCCCTACGCTCGATCCCACCCCCCATTGCAGGCACAACTGGTGGGCCTGCTCGGTGGTGGCCCCTCAGCTATGGAACTCCCTCCCCAGTGAAATTAGATTAGCCCCTATCCTCCTGACCCTCAGGAAGAAAGTGAAGACATGGTTATGGGAAGAAGCCTTTGGACAATGATCCCTAGTGCAATAATGATCTCTCAGTGCAAAAGTGAATAATGCAAGTGAAAACCAGAATGGCTCCAGATTGCTTCCTACATTGTACTCGTATATGTGTGTATTGGTATGCAGTTTTTTCCTCTGTTGTTTATGGTTGTGGGAGGGGCTGCAGACCATATAGTCAGATCTGGGAGTGCTCTAAGCTCAGACTCCAATTTTTAGACTTCAGACTCCATTAGACTTTCAACATGTAAAGGTGTTGCTAAGAAAGGTACCCTGTGATATCTGTAAAGAGAAACCACTTCAAATCTATCTGTAACTGGATTGATAAGCAATGTACCTGTATGCTGAATACATGAAGTTTGTAAGTAAACAAATTATATTACTTTAAGTGAAGACTACTTATTTTTTGCCTCTTGAGAACATGATTTAAAATAAAATATATTTTATGGGAGAATATATGTTTTTTGGGCAACTGAAATAACACTTTTGAAGATCTTCTATATATTTTGTGCATTGGCATAATTTTTGTTCCTAACAGTTCAAAGAAACAAAAACCAGGTATATCAGTCTAACAGCTGAGAAACCTAAATTGTCTTGCATGAATACTAGTGGATATTTACCACTAAGGAGAAAATTCACTCAAACGATTTTTTAGTTCTTCTCAGGAAGATAATATTTTACAAAAAGGTTATGATTATTCCAAATAGGGCAAATCTCCAAAAGGTAATCAACTGAATTCATTCCACAGTGTAGATGTGCCCTAAAAAGGAAGATTTTCTACCCCCTGCTCACCAACCACAAAGGCTGATTTCTCAACAAACAAACCCAGCTCCATCCTTGTGCCCCTTGACTCTGTGGGGGAGACTTTGAGCTACCTCTGTGTGCGCAGTATTACTTAAGGTGTTAGAAAAGTTAGAAAAAACTTGAAGGCACAAAACAATATATATGCATGTGCATGTATGTATACTGTTGTGTGCATTCAAGTCTTTTCTCACTTATGGAGACCCATCTTAAGGCAAATTAGGTGGAGGGTTGTCATTGCTCTCCTCTGAGAGAGTGTGACTTGCTACAGCGGCAGGGATTTGAACCCTGCTCACCAGAGTCTCCAGAGTTTCTCTCTCCATCTGTCTCTCTCAACCTTCCTTCCTCCCTCTCTGAATATATATATGTGTGTGTGCGTGTGTGTGTTTAAATAAAAGAATACAGTATTTTTCCCCTCTTAAAATAGTTCTTTAAAGGTTTCATGTTCCCTACTGTACATTATTCAGAGGTTTCATTCTGCAAGGAGACATGCTGATATTATCAATAGATGTGTCAACAATGGAAGGCACCATATTATAAATCTATACATAATAGAATTTGGTATGATTTATACATAGGGTTTGAGATTATATAAATACAGGATTGAGAGAAAAAAAGTGATAAATAATCAATGTATTGTCGAAGGCTTTCATGGCTGGAATCACTGGGTTGTTGTAGGTTTTTTGGGCTATATGGCCATGTTCTAGAAGCATTCTCTCCTGATGTTTCGCCTGCATCTATGGCAAGCATCCTCAGAGGTTGTGATCTCACAACCTCTGAGGATGCTTGCCATAGATGCAGGCGAAACGTCAGGAGAGAATGCTTCTAGAACATGGCCATATAGCCCAAAAAACCTACAACAACCCAATAAAGAATCAATTGCTTATTATGTAAATGCATTTCTATAATATAATAACCATATATTGCACCAAAGTGTTATTTTCTATAATGATACATTAATTGATTTGTTAATGTGCTCTGTATAAAAAAATGTCATTATGTAATAAATATATAATGTAATATGATCTAATACAGGGCTAGGTTTCTTTTACGGTGTCTTTCTTGCTTTTTTTAACATTTGCTATTTCTTCTCCCAGAAAGGAATGCAATGACATTTTTGAGCTGCTTTCCAGTCTGAGATCCTTTCCTAAGAAATCGCATTAGCGTTTGCATGCTATTTGTAGAATGCAGAAATTGTCAGTAAAACTAAACCAGACTAAAGCAATATTTTTTTACAAAGTGCTTCTGTGAGTTGCTCTGAGCATGTGCAGTTTCTGCTATTCTTTGCTTGACTGCAGTGAACAAATGCAAAAGAATGCAGGAGTTCTGCACTTGTAATAATTGTGCAAAAGGAAAATATGAGCATGAATCTGCTTTTCATCATTGCTATTAACAGTGGTGTCCCCAAATCCTCACCTTCAACCTTGACCTCTGACACCAGTCTTGGTTGACACAGTGCTTGAAAAGCCCCCTTTTGGATTAAAACTGTCAGAATCCCCCTATCAACCTAGCCATTGCCCTCACAGAGATTTTGGGAGTGGTGCTTCAAAAGAAATGGAACTTTTCAAGCTCTTTATGGGCTCTTTATTTGTAGCTGGTGAATGATTAATCCCTTTGGACACCAAGTAGGAAAACAAAACATTATTTCCCCTAAAACCAGTGGCATCTTAGTTTGTTTTCTGCAAACTGTATTGTGCTGAAATATTTAGCAAGCTTCCTTCCTTGGCACTCTGACAAATGAATTAGGGTGAGGAGATCCATTCTGGTGAACAACCGTTTATTCTCCTTGGGTGTAAACCATTCCCTTTTAATTAATAGTCATTAGACTGAAAGAAGCATTTGCTTGGCTTTAGGGAATTTGCTACTTCTTCCTCAAAGAGAGAGCCAGATCTAAATAGCATGGATTTGTGGGCTTTACTTTGCTTTCTTTCACACACACACACAAACACACACACACTATTTTGCCAATCTATCACAGCATGTTTGAAATAAAATCAGCTTCCAAGAACTTCCTTCAGAGGAAAATAAATGTTTAGGGCACTGTTCTGTATAACTGAATGGCCGGGATGTTTACTGCTTGCTTGGTTTTGGGAAAGTGCTGAGTGAGATGTGTATGGCTTTAATTCATATCTGAAATAGTCAGTCAGTGGTCCATGGGCTACATCTGGCCAATGCCAAAAGTTTGATGATGCAAACCCTATCATTCTCAGCCTTGTGATTGTACATGTGAGGCTAATGAGAATTGTAGTATAAAGCATCTGGAAGGCACCATACTGTGACAACTGGTGGCTCAGGATTTTACTTAAAACGCTGAAGAAAGTTCCAAATACCATGCCTCAAAGTTCTGACTAAAAGCCTGAGTGGATCCACTAAGGTGGAAACCAATTTTATTCTGCTGCGGTAGGTTGTTCTGATCTGTTCACCAACTTCCACCAAGAAAAGAAATTCTCTTTTCATTTTCCAGTAGAAGGAGTGTATCTTACCTTGGGAAAACAATTCTTGCATGCATTAGATGGATTATACAGCCAGCCCTCCAGATTCAGGATTGAGGCAAAGGACACTCATGAAAGTGACAAAAAAAACCTACAGATAAAAATAGCATTTTTATAAAACCAAAGAGAACACCTCACTAAGAATCTCTAGTCTTTCTAACATGTCTCTATGGTCAACTTTTGCTGGAAGCTGACCATAGAATTACGTTGGAGAACCTAGAGTTTCCTAGATAAGTGTTTTCTCTTGAAATATCTTTGTCTTCCATATGATTGGAGGAAGTTGACCATAGAGCCACTCTGGAGGACCTAGAGATTGCCAGGGATAACTTTCTTAATCAGATCTGTGATTAATTAAATCTGCAAAAATCAAAATCAAAAGTGGAGGGACAACCATTGCTATATCAGAGGTTACAACAAACAGCCCATAGAAAGACAAATGCCAAAGGGGCAAAATTATTTGATGTGCAAGCTTTGTCCCTTGTATCAGACTTCTTAAAGTGAATTGGAATATTAAGCATTAACACATCCAACCAAGACATGTTTTCCCAGCAATGAATCCTCCATGGTCTAACAGAGTTAACTCACAGGTAAGAAAACTTCCCAAAATCTCCGTATTCTAAGGTAGCGATGGGGGGGGAAAATATCCAATTGGCCTTGACAGTCATCGCAAAAGCAACAATTTGGCACCTTCTAAGACTTGTTACAAGAAAACGGGCATCATGCCTTCAAGCGTTCTCACATTGGCAAAGCAGCCAGGGAATTTCCAAGAAATAAAGAAGAAACAATCCTATTTTAAACCGGGATTGCAAAAATGTGCATTTGTTTTTAAAAGAGTTAGTAAAGACTGGCAGCTGGTGTTTTCAGTGTCAGAAGCCTAGTGAATCCATTTTGATTTCAATCTGAACCTTAAAGAAGCTGCCCAAGGTGCTGAAACTAGGCTGTCGTCAGGTTAACCACCTTGGATAGTACCCACAAAGTCTGGGCTTTGTATTTTTTAAATATGAACTCAATGACCTTGGAGCCAAAAAGATGCCACTGGCATAAACTTGCATCACTTTCTAAAGAGGAATGTGGAAGATAAGCAACAATGCTTGCTTGTTTCTACAAGGTAGAGTATAGGTTAAAAAGTAGACAATCCCACTAAAATAATACTCAGAACCTGTTTTCATGATCCTATAGATAAAGGTCCATCAAACTTATTTTTTATTTAAAAAATTAAACTGTTATTTGGAATATTGCCCCACTTGTGGTCTAGTGGGGCTAAGTTTAGGCTGACAGGGTGCACTTGTTCTTTTATAGTTATGTGGAAGAGGAAATTCCAGGGAGGATGAATTTGCACAACACATTTTGATATTTTCTTAACCAACAAGACCCAGGACAATTAAAATGATATGAATCTGCCCTTGCTGCATACTGTAGATATATAACTCAGGTGTTGTTTGTTATATAAAAGAAACTTGGCAGAAAATTCTCTCTATTGTTAAAAGAATCAGAGCCCATTTCTGTTATTTTAATTGGCAGTTTGTTTAGTTCAGGAGTGGCTATCTGTACGCCTTCAGATATTGAGAGTGCATACTACAGTATAACCTTGCTGACTTACAACTTTATCACATGGAGAAAGCGAAGCATCCTGCTTTGTGTGGCTTCGCTGTCAAATGGCAGGGCAGCGAGGTGAATCCATGCCTCTCCCTTGTGGTGATGGCTGTCCAATCACACACGGTAAGTATCTTCCAAACAGTGAGAAACTGTGTGGCTACATTGGAGCCAGCACAATATAGGCAGGCTCCTGTGTTGAGAGGGAAGCATTTTACCATGCTACCACTCCAGTTGTGGGTGGGGCCTCTGCTGGAAGTCCAGCGACATCATGGGATTGGTAGTGTGCCCATCGATCACTGGATTGGTGGGGAAACATACTAGGACACTTCCCAAGCCCCATCTTATTAGGTCCATATATTCCAGATAGTCTATGGGATTTACCACTGTGCTTAGGTGTGCTTAAGCATAGGGGCCCGTTGGCCAGGGGACCCCATCTTCCTGCCAAAATGATGGATTTTGCTTATGAAGTGCAATTCTTAATTTGAAGGTGTTCTGTTTTAGAACAATTCCAGACATAATGACAGAGTTGATAGTCTATGGGAGTGTGCCACGAAGCAGGCAGTGTAGGCCTACCCAACCTACCTCATAACTTAACTAGCACAGGGCCTCATTTGTCCTAAATCTGGCACTGGACATAGAAGACATCAATGCTGAGTAGAATGCATGATTCCCATCAATAAATTAGCCTTTTAGAGAAAGAAAACTGTAGCACCCTAATTCTATAGTAACATCACTCAAACATATAGAGAATCCAGCCTAAATTCTTCAGAGGTAAATCCTCTGCATACTGGCCTGCACACAGTTGACTCTGTCATTTTCAGTTTCTCCCATGTCTATTTTTTAAAAGAAATAACTCAAAAGTTATTCCATCCTGAAGATCAGGACATTTGCCATTTTTGGCAAAGCCTTATAAAATATAAATTGAAATGACATTCTCAGTTGAATCAATGTAAAACTGAAGACAGAAATTTGGAAGATGTCAGACTTCTCTATTCCAAGTTTTGAAGCAGTGCAGGTACAAAGCAAGTATCCACTGACTTCAACAAGCCCCTCAACATTGTTTTATATGTGGTGCATTAAAGCACTTCATGAGGTTTGGGAAAGTTTCATCACTCACATTATGCTTGTTCCCAATAAGCTCTTCCTTCCATATGTCTAATACAGATTGAAACATGTATTGTCCTACACGCTGTAAACAAGAATTGTCCTATGTCGGTGTAACAATAGAGTGCTTCCAGTACAGTGTACAACTGGGCATAATAGCCTCTTTGGATCTTTACTCAAGAGGGTTCAAAGAAAATTGGGTGGAAAGCTTTTATGAATTTCATTTATCTTGAAGATTGAACTCAACATTAGTGGAAGGCAATAGCACATCTTCATTATTCTGTGGAAAGTGTTATGTTTTTGATGCCACTGCAGGCTGGCGCTAGGACTTTTGTTTATCTAGGCCTTCTTTATCTTCTTTAAGGATTGGACTTTCAGATACAAATTAAGAAAAATAATTTCTGAACATTGAAAACATCTTGAAAAGTAAAGTGCTACTAGAGCCAGAAGACTTTCTGTTGGGACTTACAATTTCAACACTACCAAAATAATTTCCTGACACTGTTTTTATACACGGTAACTGCAGCAAGGATTGTTTATGCATAATATTGAAAACAAGAATAAATTACCTTCCAAGGTATATGGATTACAAAAATGTTGGACATGACAAAGATGAAGAAATGGATGAGGCTTATGCAATCACCAGATCCTTCTGAATTTGAAGAAGAATGGTAGACATTTATTGACTATTTAAAAGAAGAAGAAGAAGAAGAAAGAAAAATACTGGATTTGTTATAGCATTAAATGAAAATGAGTAATGCACTACTGCACTACTATTTCTCCTTAATTCTATTTTTTTAATTTTAAAAACCAGTAATTTTCTTTTCTTTTCTCCTATGCCATCAACTTCACTGGACTGGCCAAGTTATCCGAATACCTGATCGCCACCTCCCAAAGCAGTTACTATACTCCCAACTCAAGAATGCAAAACAGAATGTTGGTGGACAGGAAAAGATATTTAAAGTTGGGCTTAAAGCCAACCTTAAAAATTGTGGCATAAATACTGAGAACCAGGAAGCCCTGGCCCTTGAGCACTCTAACTGGAGTGCTTTAGAATTTGAAGAGGCATGAAAGGAGAGTGAAAAGGAGAAATGTGCCAAGAGGAAGGTGTGTCAAGCCAATCTTGACCGGGGCTGCCTTCCACCTGGAAATTGCAACATTCACACTTGTCTCAAGCAGTCAAGAGTTCTTTCTCCCACTCTGACATTCCAGAGATATATAAACCTCACTTGCCTAGTTTCCAATAGACCTCACAACCTCTGAGAATACCTGCCATAGATGTGGCCAAAACATCAGGAAAGAGTGCTTCTGGAACACGACCATACAAGCCTGGAAAACTCACAGCAACCCAGTGATTCCGGCCATGAAACACAATATCTATTATATTTATAGTTAGTTAGTAACTCTACTTTCCTTTCTAGCCAAAAGACAAAACTATCTAATCATGAAAAGGTTACTTTGTGGACTGCAGCTTCCAATATTCCTGAGTTATAGTCAAAAAAGTAGAATTTCCAAACTCTGATTTCTTTAATATGTTTATGGGAAACAAATGTGCTCAAATTCATGCATGATACAAATGACCCAAGTGACATTGTGTCATTTCTTCTACTTTCTACGGATTATTACCATCCTTTTATTTTTATTTCATTTTAAAAAAATGTTTTGCTTTGGAGGCAGGTTGCTCAGTTCTACATGTAACAGAATGAGAAGGCTAGGCTCCAAATAGATGTTGACAGTGATGGTGTTTTGTGTAAGGAGACACATGGATGTGACAGATGAAACTAGACAGCCCAATCTTACGCTCCACTGTGCAGTGGTTACGCTGCATCGGATTTCTTGCATGATTCTCTCTTTTTGGTTCTAGCAACTAACCATGAGCTCTAGCTAGGGAACAAGTAGCTACTGCCAGTTCTGGGAGCTGACACTCATGGACCACTTTCAGGCTGAGGGTGAAGGGAGGAGGCAACAAGGGGTGGCTGTTGTGGTTTCAGCTGTGTGAGAATTCTCTCAATAAACAGAAGATGCTCCTTGAACCTGAAAGCTTATTTGGGGAACCTGCTGAGGCATTATACCACCATATCACCATGAACATGCCCATTCTCCTATCCTTTAAGAAGCTAAGAAGAGTCAGGACTGTTTTAGCCTCAGATGGGATATCCAGGGGAAAATTGTGGCTGTAATCCTGTACAATCATGAACAGTCTACCAGGTTAGACTGACCAATGGTCAAACTCAGTTTTGGGTAGCTTCCTTTGTTCTGACTGTGGATAAATTGAATAGGAGATAATTGCACAATGCTCTAGTAAGGAAATTAAGGGAAGGATAGCTTATATTCCAGAAGACAGAAGTGGAATTCAAAACAATCTTAACAGATTAGATGGGCCAAAACTAACAAAATGAAATATGACAGAGACAAATGTAAGATACTCCACTCAGGCAGAAAAAAACCTGAAATTCAAAGATACAGAATGCGGGATGATGCCTGGCTCAACAACAGTATGTGTGGAAAAGATCTTGGAGTCCTTGTGGACAACAAGTTAAACATGAACCAACAATGTGATGCAGCAACTAAAAAGCCAATGGGATTTTGGCCTGCACAGATAGGAGTCTAGTGACTAGATCCAGGGAAGTCATGCTACCCTTCTATTCTGCCTTGGTCAGACCACACCTAGAATTCTGTGTCCAATTCTGAGCACCACAATTTAAGGGTGATGTTAACAAGCTGGAATGTGTCCAGAGAAGGGTAACTAAAATAATCAAGGGTCTGGAGAAGAAGCCCTATGAGAAGCGGCTTAAAGAACTGGTCATGTTTGGCCTGCAGAAGAGATGGCTGAAAGGAGACACAATGGGGGCCATGTATAAATATGGGAGGGGAAGTCATAGGGAGGAGGGAGCAAACTTGTTTTCTGCTGCCCCGGAGACTAGGATGCCGAATAATGGCTTCAAACTACAGCAAAAAAAAATCCACCTGAACATGGGGTAGAACTTCCTAAAGGTGTGAGCTGTTCTTCAGTGGAACTCTCTGCCCAGAGTGTGATAGAGGCTCCTTCTTTGGAAGTTTTTTTTAACAGAGGCTGGGTAGCAATCTGTTGGGGGTGCTTTGAATGTGATTTTCCTGCTTTTTGGCAGAAGTTGGACTGGATGGCCCACGAGGTCTCTTCCAATTCTGTGATACTAAGATTCTAAGTGCATGACCCCACTTTTCTCTACTAGAAATGAAGCCTGACAATTGCAGAGAAACATTGAAATCTTGACAACAAAGAATAACCTTTATTGCCCTTGTAAAGCATAATAAATGAGAAGTAATGGGAAGGAACTACAAAGAGTCCTTGCTGCCGCTGAAAAATCTCTGTCTTGGGTACTTACGCATTCTCCTCCATGGTTATCAAATTGAAGCACTTCAATTTCAGATATTTTCCAACTCCTATGATACATCAGCATGAGCTAAGCTGGCTAGGGCAGATGGAGCTGTACTCCAACTATGCCGTCACACCAGGTCTGTTTAAAATTAAAACTGGCAGATGTGTTGCCCTTTCTACCTGGTGGACTGCAGAGCGCTTGCTGAAAAGGCTAGGTGGTCTGGCAACCCAAAAAACACTCCAAATTAAAGTTGAAAATCAAACAGTTTATTCAGTAACAAAGTCTTTGCAGGACTTGGCACAGCTTAATGGTTGCAAAAAAAACAGACTGGAAATGCCTTGGGTTGTTACTCAAAAGATTTCTACTGCTTCCCTCTAAACCTAAGACCAGTCCAAAAGTGACCTGAAGCTGGGCTGGTAACCAGATGTCTATCCTATACAGCATGCAGAGCCAGCCCCTGCAAGGTACCATAAACCTATCTGGCTCCAGCAGTCCCCCAGCTATTGGTCAAGCAAATAGCAATCAGCACTCAGCAAGCAGGTCAGCATGCAGGTTAGCACGCAGTACTTACGGTGACCCTTTCGGAGCCAATCCTGGCTGGCCAAAAACACATCTGAATTCCTTCCCTCTCTGAAAGGAACTGCAGCACTTTCCAAAATGGAGGCCAACCCCCAGGAAGAAAAAGGGGCGGACACCAACTTAAAAGATACATTTGCAGAGCTTTAGGCGGAAAATTCTGCACCAGGCTGCAACCCTGCTAATAATTAACAGGCAGGGTGCCAGTGTGCCTGGAACAGTCCCAGGAAAAAATGCAAAAGGAAAAATGCTGCTTTTTTTAAACAAAACTATGGGGCAATGCATATGAAACGTCTGGAGGACGGAACACCAACAGCATCTGCAGGTCCACAAACTCTCAATTCCTGTTTTATGGTCTCATACAACAAGGCTTCTAACAATGGCAGGGAATTCCAGGCAAACTCATATATTGTTTCACATTTGTTTTTTTTTCAATAAAGGTTTTTATTGAGGATTATACAATAATTTAAAAGAAGTCTAAAATACAGGAAACCAAGGGAGGTTTCCTCCAAAACAGTCCACTTGCTTTCCCCAGAACTGGTGTCTCTGGGTACAAAGAAAAGTAATAGAAACCATTTAGAGAGAAAAGATAGTGTACAAGAGTGCAATAAAGTTAGTGACTGTCTGAGGGTGAACCGAAGGTTTGACGGTATTGTTGAAATGTCCATCTTGACCTTTGCGGTTGGTTGCACAGTCTTTGGTTCCGCCATAGTTAAACCCTTTTGACCGATGCAGCCTAGGTTTTAAGGGAGACAAACTCAAGCATTAAGACGGTCCGAGCATTACAAGGTGGTAGTAATTTCCCGTGGAGGGGAGTGCCCCCTCGCCCCATAGTGGTTACTCTCCTCCTATATTTATTACTATACTTACTATACTTAATTAATTCCTCGTCATTATAGTCTAAATCCCCTTCACCCTTAGTTCTATATTCTTCTCATTTTTAAAGTATTCCACTATCCCTGACCAATCCCATTTTGTACTCTCCCCTCCTTTTTTCCCCTCCTCTCTCAGGCCCTCCATCAGGGCTTCCATTTGGACTATATCCATTACCTTCAGCTGCCATTCTTCTATGGTGGGCTCCTCCTGGGACTTCCAGTATTTAGCATAAACCATCTTGGCTGCCGTAGCTGCCAAGATGAATGTTCTCCTGTCTTTAGTGTCCCAGGAGGGGTCCACAATTCCTAGCAGGAATAATTCTGGGTTTCTTACCAAGTCCTTTTTGAGCAGCTTTTCCAATTCTCTGTGTACCCCGCTCCAAAATCTGTCTGCCTTCGGGCACAACCACCACAGGTGGAAGTAAGTACCCCCATTCTTTTTTTTTTACAATTCCAGCAGTCTGGATTGGAGTTTTTATATATTTTAGATAATTTGTTTGGAGTTAGGTACCACCTATAGATCAGTTTAGTCCAATTTTCTTTATAATTATAACAGTAGGAAATGTTGACATTCTTCTTCCAAATTTCACTCCAAGTGGCCTCACTAATTTTGTATCCTATATTCCGAGACCATTGTTTTTGTAATTCTCTTCCCCTTTTCCTTCGTTACTCCAATTTAATAATACTTTGTAAATTCTGCCCACCTTTTTTTGGTTTATCGTCGAAGATAATCTTCGAACTCATTTTTGATTCTTCAAATCCCTTTTCTTCATCCTCTTTGAATTTTTTCCTTAATTGAAGGTAGGGGACCCAATCTATTTCTTTATCCATATTTATCTGTGATTTTGGTCTTAATTCATATCTATTTCCATTCCATCTTAGGATATCGTTGTATGTCAACCATTTCCTATTGTCAAGCTGACGGATCTTAAAAGCTTCTAACGGGGACGACCACAATGGAGTTCCTGCCCCAAAGTTTTTTATATTTTACCCAGGTCTTTATCAGGGTATGTCTTATAATATGATTTTTGAAGTTGGCGTCGACCTTGAGTTTATTATAGTGCAAGTATCCGTGGAGCCCAAATCGTAGATCGAATCGTTCCAGATCAAGAAGCCTGTCATTCTTAAGCCTGCACCACTCTCCCAGCCAATTCAAACAATTAGCCTCAAAATATAGTTTAAGATTCGGGAGACCTATGCCTCCCTTTTCTTTTGTTTGTTGTAGGACTTTCCACCTTACCCTCGGCTTTTTCCTCTCCAAATTTATTTGGGGAGGTCCTTATCCCATTGGCTAAATTGTGTGTCTTTCTTAATAATGGGGAGTGATGCGAACAGAAAGTTTATTTTGGGGAGCACCATCATTTTGACGGACGCCACCCTCCCTAGGAATGACAGGTTTAGTTTTGACCAATTAGTGAGATCTTTCTTGATTTCGGCCCACTTTGTTCCATAATTATTTTTAAACAATTTAGAATTCTTTGGAGACAAGCTCACCCCGAGGTACTTCACCCTATTCATTATTTTCATCCCAGTTCTTTCTTGGAGCTGTTGTTTTCTCTCTTCTTTCATATTCTTCACCAGGATTTGGGTTTTTTCTTTATTAATTTTAAAACCTGCCACGGCTCCAAATTCTTCTATGTTGTCCAGCCACTGCATGATGCGGTCTTTTGGGTCCTCAACTATTAACGCCAGATCATCCGCAAAGGCAAGCACTTTGGTTATGTTTTTCTTTATTCTTGTTCCCTTGAGGTTCTCATCTTTCCTTATTTCTTCTAGCAGGATTTCTAATATGAAGATGAAGAGTAAGGGGGAGAGGGGACATCCCTGTCTCACCCCTTTTTCTATGTTTATCCTATTTGACTTTCCCTGATTAATTATTAATCTGTCCGATTGCTCTGAGTAGATAGCTGAAATTAGGTTCATGAAGCCGAATCCAACATCGATCTCCTTAAGCATCCATTTTAGGAAGTCCCAGTTGGTCAAGCAAATAGCAATCAGCACTCAGCAAGCAGGTCAGCATGCAGGTTAGCACGCAGTACTTACGGTGACCCTTTCGGAGCCAATCCTGGCTGGCCAAAAACACATCTGAATTCCTTCCCTCTCTGAAAGGAACTGCAGCACTTTCCAAAATGGAGGCCAATCCCCAGGAAGAAAAAGGGCGGACACCAACTTAAAAGATACATTTGCAGAGCTTTAGGCGGCAAATTCTGCACCAGGCTGCAACCCTGCTAATAATTAACAGGCAGGGTGCCAATGTGCCTGGAACAGTTCCAGGAAAAAAATGCAAAAGGAAAAATGCTGCTTTTTTAATCAAAACTATGGGGCAATGCATATGAAACGTCTGGAGGACGGAACACCAACAGCATCTGCAGGTCCACAAACTCTCAATTCCTGTTTTATGGTCTCATACAACAGGGCTTCTAACAATGGCAGGGAATTCCAGGCAAACTCATACATTGTTTCACATTTGTGTTAACTTTTAGGTAGTTGAGAAATTGTCTTCAGGCAGTCACCAGAATGAAGCCTCTTTTAAGGGAAAGCTGCTATAGGTAATGTAAAAAGAGGCATCTATGATTGGCCTCCATGTCAGTTGGTGAGAAATTCATACTGGAATTTATTCTGAACTTGAAGGAAGAGGTCAAAGGTGCTAGACCTAGCTAGGGCATAGAGTTCATTACTTTGGACAACACTTGTAAAGTTCAGACTAAACTTTATAATATTGTCACACCTCAATGGCCTCAGGCATCACTTTTGCTTGAACAGAGTTCCATCCAAGAGAAGCAGGAGGCGCTCTCCAAGCCAGCTTGCTTTACTCAAGCCCTGTCCAGGGCCCCTTGTCTTTCCCGTGAGAGGGAAAGGGATGTAATCATAACAAAGGCCTCTCAAGGTTGTACCATCCTAACTCCCTGATAAAACAAGCGAGCTACAGAGTCCGAAAGCTCGACTCCCCTTTTGCCCCAGATGTTTTTCGAGCACCACATTCCAAGAGGACTGAGTTCACAAAACATACAGGAGGCCATCAATCTTTGCTTTTGATGTGCGACACAACTTGGGAATACTATAACTGCCCTGCAAACCCTTGTGCCAGTGTCTTGTACCAACAACGCATTTGGGAGAAGATCTTGCGGGTTAGGCCAGCCGGGCCTTCCACCAAGCTTTGCCAGCCAGCCTGCTTCGGGGTGACTTGTTCCAGTGTTGCCTTGTTCCAGTTCATCATCGAAACCCAGGGTTTGATCCAGAAAGACTCTTTTGCCTTTTGAACTCTTTACATCCGGCTTGTGTTCCAGTTTTCCCGCTTGTGCTCCTTTTTACTGCGGAGCACCCACGCCTTGCTGATTCCTGTTTGCTACTAGTTGGAGGCACTATAAGGATTGCCTCCAACCCCTTTCCTATACTTCCCTATTATCAATGAAACCCGTTGTACCTCAGCTGCTGTGTGGTTTGTCCAGGGAGGTCAGGTTGCCAAGGCCTCAGAGGGCGATAAATATATTCACTGAGCACTGATCTGGAAGGCATGTATTTCCACTTGTTGAGTATGATTGGAGTTGTGTTCCAACAGACCTGGAAGGTGGCAATGTTGGCGGAGGCCAGTGTGATCTTGTCCATTTGATTCACTGTTTAAGTTCACCCACTGTACACTGAAGTAATAAGGGAACTTCAAGCAGTTGTTTTCTCCTCCTAGACTAGCCAAAAGTGAATGAAGATAGAGACTTATACATTTATTTGTGTCTGTGAAATTTACATTTCCTGAAATTCTTTTTTTTTTCTAAACCACTGTTCAGGATGGAAAATCTCTGGCTATCCTTTACTCTTCTAAAATCTGAAGTCTCAGGCCACAATCCTGGGCATATTCACATGAGAGGAACATAATGGGATGGATGTTGAAGTAAGCAGATATGGAAGCGCCATGTAAGAACAGAACCCTACACCCTTATTGGGAAATAAACACCATTGAAGCCAGTAGAATTTGTATCCATGTGATCCTTGAATGTAGTTTTGATGTGATTTCCTTAGGAATAAGTTCCATTTAATTCAATGGACCTTCCTTTCAAATAATTATATAGAATCTCAATATCACAAGGGTTGGAAAGAACTATATTGACATTAAGTCTAAACCCTTGCACAATGTGGAATCTCCAGCTTGAGCATCCCTATTCAGTAGTTGCCCAGTCTTGTTTTGAAGACACCCAGACCTCACCACCTTTCTAGACAATGGATTCCATTGCCAAACCATTTCCAATTAAGATCTTGCTGTAGTTGTTTTAACCTCAAAGGATTCTCTGTTTATCATTCTTTGTTTTGTCACACATTGAAAAGGTACACAAATCAGCCCACACACCAAAAGGAAATAAGGACATCAGAGATAAAGGAAAGCGAACACTGAGGTTGGATGAGGTTTGCCTTGCATTTCAAAAATACTGATCTGAGAATACTTTAATTAATTCCCTAAGAATTGAGGTATGCAATCAAATTTTCACAGTACTCGCTAGAGAAAGCCAGAGTGTAGGCATAGTTTTCACCACTGCCATGCTTCTTCCAATTCAATAGTGACCTTGAATAAAGAGTTTCACAAAAGAAGATGTGCAAAGGATTGATTGTAACAGGTAAATTCAATGTGAGCCAATGGCAGTAGGATGTGGGGGAAGGGGCTTTTGGGCCTAGACCACAAGTTTAATATGACCCTCATATCGAAATACTATTTTTAGCATCTGATAAGCTTCACATCCCCTTATGCTAAACCATATTCGTCCCTAAATGACATTCTCTGCTTTTACCTACAAGTGTAAGGGGGAAGAGTGGAGGGACAGAGAGTTAACTTGGGAGGGAAAGAACAAATTATGACTCATTCTTTTTTCTAGTACCTCATTTCATTTTTGTCATTTTAATTTTTTTAATATTACTGGAAGTGTTTTGGGAATTACAAGAGGGCTTACAAAGACTTCTGGGTAACCATCAGGAAATTTAAAAAGAAAGGAAAGCAGAACCTGAAAAAAGTTTTCTTTTTCTCTAGGCAACACAAAAGAAAAATACCTTTTGGAAGCTCTGAGTGTAATGTTCCAATCCTGGCAACATTTTGAGGGCAGAATCAAGACTAATGCATTCAGTAGAATGGAAGTTAGCAAAGCTGTGTAAAAAAGAGAATGTTTTCAGTTTGGTCCTCCGGGTGTTTTGGACTTCTGCTAACAGAAGCCCTGGCCATTTGCCAGGTTGTCTGGGGTTTCTGGGATTTGAAGTCCAAGACACCCGGAAAGCCAAAGTTTGGGAAACAGTGCTGTAGATCAGTGTACAAAGGAAATCAGATATTAAGGTTGTAGCAAGTGGTACCATTTTCAATATCTTACACAATATATCCCTCTGTATGCTAACTTAGAAGTCAATCCTACTTTGCTGAACATCAGTTTACATATGAGTATTACTTTGTTGCATTTCTCTCCCTAGTAAGAAACTGGAGGCAGTCTACTATTTCACTGAACAACCAGTGGATATTGGAGTAGGGACCACATGTATTTAGTAGGCATGGTTAGGTACAGTCGGAATCTTCGTAATTCGGATTAAATTCGGATCAAATTCCTTTTTGAAGCAATTTTGAAGTGATTTGGGAATCCAGAAGTATCCTTGCCATTTTGAAGCCACTGTTGCCATCTTTGTTCAGACTCAGGAAGTGAATACGAAAAGACCCAGCATTTGGAGGCAAGCAGCAGGGGAAACCATTTGGAGGGGAAACCATGTGGGGAGGGGCGGGATTTCAGCACAGTAGCCATTGCCCTTTAAAAAGGCCCACATGTGCCTCGTGGACTCATTGCGAGCTGGGGATGTGAACGGGAAGGGACTAGGCAGCTTGGGTGGGAAAGGTGCCATGCCACCCCTTTGCAAGGGAACAACAGGGTTGGGAACAAATTGAGGAAACCGGCTGGAAGCAGGCCCCTTGCCTGCGAGGCTTTATTGTGTGTGAGGAGGGAAGAAGGGCAGGGTAGCTGGGAGAAGTGTTCTTCTCTTGCCTGTCATTGCCATTTTTTCTTTTTGAAGCAGTGATTTTAACTTTCAACAGACCTCAATCCCTTTTGGGTTACACTTTGGATTTTGGATCCCAGAAAGTCCCTTTGGACTTTGGAAAGCCCATTTCCTGCTAATAATTTCTTTGGGGAACCACACCATACCACTTTGGAGCCCCCTTTGTCTGCTTTGGGTTTCACGTTGTACTTTTGGAAACTAGAAATTTCCTATAATCTGCTAATAATTTCCTTGGGAAAACACACAATAAAAGTTTGGAGACCCCATTGTCTGCTTTGGGTTACACGTTGTACTTTTGGAAACTAGAAATTTCCTAATCGAATCATTTCCATGGGGAACCACACCACACAACTTTGGAACCCTTTTTCTCTGCTTGGGGTTGCATGTTGTACTTTTAGAAACAAGAAATCTCCTATAATCTGCTAATAATTTCTACCATTGTGGCAAGTTTTGTCAGCCCGTCTAAAAATGAGGGAAAGGGAATCCCCCAAGTTTTGCCTTTCCCGCATTGTGCAATCATGCCCGCCATTAATGAAGCAATTTGGAAATTTCAGAAAATTCTGACTATTTTTTTGGAAAATTTAAAAAATCACTTCAGAATTGAATCGCCAGTGCCCCCTACATCTGAAATGAGTTTTGAACCATTTTTTTCCTTGATCAAACAAGCCTAGTATTTAGACTTTACAACCGAGGTGGCTGAATGGCAAACTGAATGCAGTTTCACCTTTTGGTGACATCTTCAATTGTGATGACTCTATCCTCCATCATACAATGGGCAACTAGGTACTGCTACTCCTTGCCAAACATAAAAGATCCATGGACTGAAAGATTCTAGTTAAACAGAGAGAAGGAGACAAAAGGAAAATAGAGAAGGCATAGACCCTTGATTTGTGGACTCTGGATTAATGGTGGTGGGGCAATGGGTTTGAACCCCATGAGGGAAGGCTAGGTAAGATGGAAATAATATGGCTCCATGGATCAGGAGCACTAAGAAACCAATGTAGGGCCCTACCCCACAGCCATATAACCCAGAATATCAAGGCAGAATAACCCACAATATCTGCTTTGAACTGGGTTATCTGAGGCCACACTGCCATATATTCCAGTTCAACGCAGATAATGTGAGATTTTATTCAGCTGTGTGGAAGGGGACTTAGTTATCTACACCTCTGAGTGAATTGTTCTAATTTATAGTTATCATTGCATGCTATATTTCTCCTTTCTGTAATACACTGATTTTATGCTCTAATTTTTATATAACATTTTCTTTAAATTTTTTTGGCATTGTCTTAATGGTGATTGCATTGCTAAATTGCTTCAGCTGGAGATATTATTATTAGTGGTAGTATTCTGCATGTTTACTATATTTGTAAAAACTTACAAAATTCATCATGACCTGTCTGTTAATCATAAATCTCTCTCCCACATACATGCTTTCAAAACGGTTCCAGGGTTCCTGCCTTGATTGATTGAAACCGAAAATCCTTGGGCTTTTTACTAGCCCCCCGTTTAAAAAATGAGGTGCTCCTTTTCTGCCTCCTTCATTTTAGTATTCATGTCACAAACAATTACTAATTATGTTGTATTCATAGATATTTTTCAGCTCTGTCTCTCTGATATCCTGTGGCTCTTTGGTAAACAATAATCTTTTAAATCTGGTATAACATCTGCTATCAACAAACTCTTTTCTTTAGAACAGGAAGAACCCAATCCTCTAGGAAAGTGCACTGTTATGGCTATAGCTACTTCTTATGCATACAGTCTTCTCTCCATCTCTGTGGATTCAATCATCTGTGACTTTAAAAAAAGCAAACTTTGATGTTGCCATTTTATAGAAGGGCTGCCATTTTATTAACAGGACTTAAGCACCCATGGATTTTGTTTTCCAAAGGAGCACTGTACATACTTGGCAAATGCAATTAACTTATACCGAGTTAGACTGTTTTACTGTAAGCAAACCATATAAAACGGAGTCCTGTGACCCTTTAGATGGTTTTGGACTGCAATTCCCAGCATTCCCCAACATTTGCTAACTTTTCTAGGACTGCTTGAAGTTGCAGTTCAACAAGAACTGGAAAGCTGCATGATTCCTTCCTTCCTTCCTTCCTTCCTTCCTTAGTGTGGGAGCCAAGGCAACTTACAATGAGGTTAATATGAGATAAAGCTCAAAATTATGAAAATGTCAAAACACTATTATACAAGATAATCATGTCAAAATGCCATTAATATGAAAATGTGTAAAGTCATGATAAAAAATATAACATTAAAAAAATGTGCCCACACACATCATTAAAAGTCTCCCAACAACTAGTGAACCATCAAATGCCTGTCTGGTAGCCCCAACTAACATGGTCAGTTATAGGGAATTGTGCCAGTTGAAGTCCAAACCATCTGGCCAACATTTCTGCATTGCTCATATCGACACTGAGAATAATTCAGTGAAGCTTACTTTAGGATAAAAATGCCTTTTCTCACTGGGGAAAGGAGAGCAAGGTGGAACCCAGGCTTCCCTTCTGCAGAAGGGAATTCCACAGCCTGAGAGCAGACACCAAAGAGGCTCCTTCCCGTGTTTATTCCATATGAAGAAGGCAGTATAACCCCTTGAGCCAAAATATAATTGCAGGTCTCTGCTGGAGTTGACAGTTCAAGCAAGCATGCAAGCCAACAAAAGTGTTGATTGAACAAGTTGTCTTTGAATCCCTGGGTCTGTTCTACTTCTGACTAACAATTGGTCTTCAGTCCCCAAACTAATGCCATTCCCTTGGTGTTAATGCAGGTGCCATTTGCTCCTCCAGGCAACGTGTGATCAACCTCAATCTGCAGGGGACTGTTCCTGAGCATGAAAGGTTTCCTCTGCTGTCCTACTTTTATAAAAGCAGCCTGCTTCAGACCAAAGTGAATCATATGCAATTTGGAAGCTCAGACACTTGTTTTGACAGGTTACAGGCCAACCCCTGCCCCACCCCCAAGAGAGTCCAAAAGTCTAGGGCAAGCTATTATTTTTGAGGAATATTAAACCAGTCTGAGTACTGTTCATTCCTCCATTCCTGGAAGCAGGTCTTTTGTAAAGTTAATGATCCTTAAATGCCCATTCAAGATACCCAAAAACAGGAATGTCTCAAGCAATATAATTGGTAGTATGAGACTGTACTTTCCCTACTATTACTTCCAATAAATAAGGGGAAAAACCTCCAGTAAATTGTATTTGAAATCTGCAATATCATAAACCAAGGTAGAGAGACATTGGTTCTTTGGATAGCCCATAATCTCTAAAAGCCAAAGTTAATATGATCAGTTATATGTAATTATGGCAATTGATGTCCAAATCATCTTGCCATTTTGTGCATGATCGTCATAGACACTAAGAATAAACCACACTTTAATTCAGTAGAGCTTACTTCTGGATAAAGCTTCATGATGCTTGTGTTGTAAATGATAAAGGCAAACCAAAGTGATGAAATATGTGCACGTAATAAATTGGATTGAAGGACCCATTAGGAGAAAGAAAATGTAACTTCTAGCAGTCCTTTGGTTACACCAGGGGTTGTGTGGTGCTGTAATTGATGCGTTCAGTCACTGTTCTTACACTTCAGTGGTTCTACAAACTCTTGAACAAGTAGTTTGGTTGTTGTTGGGGGAAGGGGGGGGGGTTGCATTACTTGGGCCTGAGATCTGATTTCACATATTTATTGTGTAATATTCTCAGGGTAAATCAGCCCTCCTTTGAGCATAAAGTACTTTATGCATGTACAGATGCAGTGAGAAATTCAACACACCCAGCTTACACTAGAGCATTAAAGCAAGGAACAATTGTTTGAGTGGGTAGAAAGAGAAAACAGAAGCAGATTTGCAAATATACTGTTAGTATCTGAAAAATACAAAATGCAGTTTTTCTCCCTCTGAACACAAAAAATGACTAATGTTGCTAAACTTGTTTGGAAATAATACTCCAGCAAACTGAGTGTGGCTTGAGAAAACATGGATGCATTGGGACAGTTGTCTACGTGTGTTCCCTCAGGAATCATTTCCACTCACTCAAGTGTGTACATGCATCTCTGCATGTTTTCTCTTTCTGCAGTAAGTCTTACAAATGGAAAGATTTTTGGGATAAGATCTTCCCCGTTCCACTATGAATTTCCAAAGATGCAAAATGAATAATTCTACATAGAAATGCAGGTCCAAAGAGTTCCTTTTCCAATCCACTTAAAAATATTTCACAGTCACCCATCCAGGGGTTTTAAAAGTTGATATGGTAGTCTGCCTGAATACTGCTGATCACAATATTTGGCTGATGGGACTGAGTTAAATTGAGGGGTATCAAACCATATATGCCAATTCTGTTGAAAACAACCATTTAGACCGAGTCTTAAAATATATCTGCTCTTGTCTTGAGTGAGGAGCTGATCCACCAAAGAAATAGCACTGGCAAAATGTCAGTGGATGGATCTACAGGTATCACATAAAAGTAGCTGTTACATAAATGTTTTTAGTGTAGTTGTTGTCATTATTAGCATAATACTGCAGTACCATTCCTTCCAGTGTTGCAAAAGATATCCATAACACAGATAATTGAACACACGGGCTCAGTTCTACAGCATGGTAAGTTCAGAAGGATTTTAAAAAACAAGCGGCGAGTTGACAGCATTAAAGGTGCTTTGGCATGGATGCTAATTCACTGCTAAGAACAGCATTTGGGCCAGCAGGTATTCCTTCTTGAATGTCATTTCATTCAGCATAAAAGCCATTTTCAAAGTGAATGCACATCCCTGGCCCTTCTAAAGGTGTCATTGGAATCCCAGATGCAGAGAACGAAAAAGCCGACATAAGCAACGTTAGGAAAATGGTCTCAACATTTCAAAGCAAACCGATATTTGCAGAACAAGGTTCTTTCCGCAGTGGGTTGCTGTGGATAATATAGTGTTTTGTAATAGATGGTAGCAAAAGAGTGAACAGGATAGCTTAAAGGTACCGGGTGCCTTTAAGAAGACAGAGCTATGGACCCTGAAAGGTAATTTTTCAGGCACTTAATAGCTTATCTATATCACAGACTAAAACTGTTTTAACAGCGAGTCTCTTTGACGTGGGAACCCTGCAAACTGTCAAGTTGTTAAGATGGACAAGAGACCTCTAATGTGAAATATTGAATGCCCAACATTTCTCAGCAGTCTTTGATGAAAAGGTACAATGGTAAAGCTTTTTTTAAAAAAAGGATACAATTTTGTAGTACAGATGTGTCATCCCTATTTTTATTAGAGATGTGTAAAAGGTCTTTGAAAATGTAACCCTTTGGATTTCCTATAGAATTTTTCTTTTGGTTTAACTATTATCTGATGAGCCCTGTGTGTTAGCGGGGTCAGAGGATGGTAGGTTTTGAATGTGATTTATATGTGATTCAATGTGATTTTGAACGTTTCAGAGGAATGCTATTAAAGGCCACTTTCCCATAAAAGCCATATAAGCCTTTTAGACTACAACTCCCATAAACCCTTACCATTGACCATGCTGGAAAAGTCTTCTGGGGAAATTTTAAATATTGGGGGTGGGTGTTGTATCCAAAGGAATGGCCAGAGTATCGTATCATTATTGTTAATGTTATTGTTCTTGTCATTACTGTGTGCCTTCAAGTTATTTCTGATTTATGGTTACATGATTGTGGAGTTTCTGGTCAATATTTGTTCAGAAGGGGACTGTCTTTCTCAAAGAATGAGAGAGAGCAACCTGCACAACGTTTGCATGGTTGAGCGGGGATTTGAACCCAGGTCTCCTAGAATCCTTGTCCATCACTTAAACCACTTCACCACACTGGCTCTGTCTAGTCTTGGCTTATGCACCACAGACCTCAACTCCACACTGGCGCTGCGTAGATGACAATGTTCCTAGACAATATTGTGTAAGATTTTATCAGAGAAATTGTATTATTGCTCTCCTCCTCAGGAAAATTGGGCTTCTGGGAAATAGAGCTGCATAAAAGAAGTGAAATTGCTGAGGTCTGCTTGCTGTGACCCTAGCTCAGTGGTGGAATACACGCTGTGAAAACAGAAGGCCTCAGGTTCAATCCCTGGCATCTTTATATTACAAGTTGACAGCAAAGACTTCTGTCTGTGACCCTGAAGAACTGCTGCCAGTCACAGAAAACAATACTGATGGAGGGGCTAAGAAGCTTTCTAACCTGGCATAAGGCAGCCTCTCAAGTTTCTAGCTGCTTGACTTGAAAAGTTGCTCTTAAAAGTATTTAGCCAGCATTATATTACCTCAAGACCTTCACAGCAGTTAGTTGCAATATTTGAAAGTCATATTCTTTTCATAATCCTTGGTGAAGTAATAGTTTCTAGTTCCTTTTAGAAAATAATTAGATGCTGCAAGTTGGTGCCTTGCAGTACGAAACACTTTCCCCCTCAAGTCCACCTTGCCGTCGTCTCTGCACCCTCAACAGAGCATGTGGCATCAACACGAGACACAGCCTGAACCAGCATTTGAACCATGTGACATTTCTCCTGTACCTTTTCATAAAACCATAGAATTAGAAGAGACCCCCAAGAACCAACTCTCTGCCATGGCCCTGTTAGAAGAAAAATAACCACAAAATGATAACTGTACTGCAACAGGGATGATGTTATACTTCCCCAAATTACAACTGCAATGTAGAGTAGTTATAGCTTTCTTTATGAGGTGGGGTAGGATTAATTATAATAGAATCATAGAGTTGGAAGAGACCTTGTGGGCCAAGTTAATTAATTACCCCTAAGAGATGAGTTGTCCTAATCCACATATTAAAGATTCCTTCACGAAACTGATTTGTCTCATAGAGATCATTTGTGATGTGGAAGAAATCCTGCTTCTTTTCCTATAATGTGTGTCCGTCCATGTTCTTCTCGAGAAAGGAGAAATTATTACTGTTCTCTTATTCCAGTTCTTTTTCATAATCCTTGGTGAAAACAGGCACTTTTTCATATAACCCACCAGCTACTCTGTAAATCCAGCTAAATTCAGTGAGGTTGACTTTCAAGGAAGCTAGAAGATAAAAACATCTCTGTCTGAACAACAAGTCTAGGAGAACCTCTCCTAGAAACCTTTTAACACTCCAGTTAGGCAGTACTGAGGCAGTTCTTGTTCTAATATACATTTGAGTTGATTTCCAGCTATGATGACCTTATCATAGGGTCTTCTTTAAAGGTTTATTGAGAGGAGGGCTGCCTATTGCTCCCTTTTTGGACTGAGATACATTTTACTCTAGATTGTCCACTAGATCCCCAATGGATCAGCAAAAATTTGGACCATGGTCTCCTAAAGTCCTAATCTAATAAATACTCAGATCTCTACAACATGCTGTGAGATGTATGACTCAAAATAAGATAGTTTAATTCCATTCCAAAATACACCTAGAACTGCCTTCTTGGGAAACTCTACTATCACTTCTGAAATATACTAACCACAGAATTAGAGATATTTATTTACTTTTCTCCATCTCAGGATGCTGTAAGATCTGTTGTAAATGTCATCTGAGATATCCCTTGGATGCAAAAGGAAATGATGAATATCCCTGAAGAAGCATAGTGGAATACCTCTGCAGCAGAAGGGGAAAAAACACCTGATCCAAGGGCATTGGAATGATCATCAAACTCTTGGAAATGGTCCCTTGGTTAGAATGCTTCCAGCTCTTGACTGCAACTCCTCCTCCTCCTGCTCCAGCCACCAAGAAACACAATTAAAACTATCTAACCAGAACATTTGTAGGGTTCTTTGGAGAGCAAAACATTTAATAGAGTTTCTAACGGAAGCTTAACTCAATGAAGGCAATAATTGTTTCTATCTCCCCACATCCACCCAGCTCAAGTAGTCTCCTCTGACCTTCCCTGAAGCACCTTCTCAGGAGTTTTGCAAAAAAATCATCTGAAAGAATTGTCAAAGACATCCATACAATAGAAAAGGGGTGCGTTTCTGTTACATTAGGACATTGGGAAGGAATGTCTTCCTTTTTTCCCATATTTAAAATTAAAATGATCAACAACTTAGATCCAGGCATTTATTAACTTTTCATGTGGCTCTGTTAATGATATTTCCAACATTCAGTTGATATTCATTTGGATATTTTTGCTGTTGGAGGGAGAAGGGCAGCTGGTGTTGGTGGGTGCTCTTGCCAGTTAGTCTTTCATGCATCTTGATCTACTCCATCGGATTTCTAACTCTTGAGTTCCTTACATTTTACACAGTGAGTGCAATTCATATCAATATCCACTTTCTAATTCCACCATTGAATGCAACACCAACACATTATTTAGATTTACCATCTTCCTGGTCCTGTGCTTTAGATTTAGAATTGTGCATCAACTGAGGATGAGCTGAAAGATTAGGATAGTAATAGGTGTTGAGCTAAGGAACAGATGTTCTTACATTTTGCTTCAAGACTGCACTGAAGGTTGCAATTCTATGTACAGGTACCAAAGAACGAGCCGATAGAACCCAATAGGATTTACACTAGAGTAAACTGCCTATATATCCCAAAGGCACCTGATCCTATCACAAATTAATACTTGGATGGGAGAACACCAACAATCCCAGTTGCTGGAGGCTATATTTCAGAATAGAGCAGGCGAAAAACCCTTCTGAGTATTCCTTGCCTAAGAAAACCTTGTGTATTTCATAATTTGACAGGTGACTTGAAGGGATGTAGCGGAACAAGCATGCAGAGGATCATTTTAACTGAATGCTGGATTCAGTCCTATTGCGAGTCCCCACTACACTATAGCCATTGAATAGGCTGAGTTTATCATTCTACATGTTGATGCATTTGATTCAATAGATATCCTCCAGTTGGATCAAATCAACAGTACCTCAGTTTCTGCCCTTCTATTTATCTGTGTTGTTCTTTGCAGTGCAGTTAATGTCATTCTGATTGTAAACTGATGAATTTTCCCCTAAGGCACTTGACTCCTTCACTTGCTTTCAACTGCAGTGTGCTCTACACTAGTACATCTATGCTGTAGAATTAATAGAATCCTGGGATTTGTAGTTTGGTGGGGCACCAGTATTCTTTGGCAGAGAAGGCTAAAGACCTTGTAAAACTGCAACTCTTGGGATCCCATAATATGGAGCCACTGCAGTTAAAGTGGAGTCAAACTGCAGTAATTCTACAGTGTAGTGTACCCTCTGGTTGTAGAGACAGATGATGGTAACAGCAAACTGTGCAATCCATCCTTATATTCTAGTCGCTTTAACACACCCCACTCTCCCAGTTCCATCCCCAGAGTTGCAAAGGAGCCTGACACTTTATGTAAAGGGTTCACACCTGCACTACATGGAGAACCTGTGAGCAAGGATGACTTGCTTGTGTGTGAAGGTTCCATCTCATGCAGGGGGGGAACGCTTGCTAGACTGATACCCTTCGAAAGAGACGATTTACATATTCCCGTATCACCCCAGGAGAGAGAGAAAAATCTAAGGTTAGGGGAAGGACCCAAAGACCCAAAATTCATTGGAAGCATAGTCATGGGGTGCATCCATACTGTAGAATTTCTAAGCCGTGTTTATTTGGGAGTAAACGTGGGACACTAAATCAATTTGAAAGATAGAAACATAGCTATTTCTGACAAAGTGGCACTGATGGGAGTGAAAAGAAGGAGGAAGATTTGTGATCCTATGGGTGCACCATCTACTGTATATCTAATGCAATTTTGACACCACTTGAACTATGTGTTGTCAAAGGCTTTCATAGCCAGAATCACTGGGTTGCTGTGAGTTTTCCGGACTGTATGGCCATGATCCAGAAGCATTATCTCCTGACATTTCACCCACATCTATGTCAGGCATCTTCAGGGGCCATGAGATCTTTTGGAATCTAAGCAAGTGAGGTTTATATATCTGAATGTCCAAGGTGGGAGAAAACCTCACTTGCCTAGTTTCCAACAGACCCCTCAACTGCTGAGGATGCCTGACATAGATGTGGGCGAAATGTTTTATTATTAAAATTGAGAATTTTATGTTATTATAATTATGTTAGGTTTCTGTATGTGAGGCATTACATTTTGCCATAATTTTGTGAGGAACCGCTTTGAGTCCTCTGTTGGGGTGAGAAAAGTGGTATACAAGGGTTTTTTTGTGTGTGTCAGGAGCAACTTGAGAAACAGCAAGTCGCTTCTGGTGTGAGAGAATTGATCATCTAGAAGGACATTGCCCAGGGGACGCCCGGATGTTTTACCATCCTTTAGGAGGCTACTCTCATGTCCCCGCATAAGGAGCTGGAGCTGACAGAGGGAGCTCATCCATGCTCTCCCTGGATTAAAACCTCCAACCTGTCCATCTTCAGTCCTGTCAACACAAAGGTTTAACCCATTGCACCACTGGGGGCTCCTGGTATACAAGTGGTATAGTGGTATAGTACAATACACTGGTAGTAATATATAATACTAATATTGTGCTATGCTAATAATATAATATATTGTATGTACATATAATATTGATTGTATTGTAATACAATACAATAATACAAAATAATTATATAATAATTATATATTTATATTACATGTAATATTACTATTAATGCAGTAAGTGGTATAGTACAAAATAGTTTTATATAATATAAACTAATATTGTGCTATGCTAATAATATAATATATTGTATGTACATAGAACCCGCAATGGCACAGTGGGTTAAAGCACTGAACTGCTAAACTCACTGACTGAAAGGTTGCAGGTTCGAATCCGGGGAGCGGGGGGAGCTTCCACTGTTAGCTCCAGCTTCTGCCAACCTAGCAGTTCGAAATCATGAAAATGTGAGTAGATCAATAGGTACCGCTCCAGCGGGAAGGTAACAGTGCGCCATGAAGTCATGCTGGCCACATGACCTTGGAGGTGTCTTTGGACAACGCTGGCTCTTCGGCTTAGAAATGGCAATGAGCACCAACCCCCAGAGTCGGATACGACTGGAGTTAATGTTAGGGGAAAATCTTTGTCATTGATAACTTGTAAGCTGCTCTGAGTCCCCTTCGGGTGAGAAGGGCAGCATATAAATGGCATAAATATACATAAATAAAGTCAGGAGAGAATGCTTCTGGAACATGGCCATACAGCCTGGAAAACTCACAGCAACCTACCTACCACTTGAACTGTTGTGGCTCAATGCTATGGATTCATAGGAGATGTAGTTTTACAAGGTCTTCTCACCAAACCGCAACTCTCAGGATTCTATAGCCTTGAGCCAGGGCTGTCAAACTGCAGTGTAGATCTACTAGATACACTCCTGTGAGACAAGCCTGCGGGGACGTGCGTGAACCTATTAGGAGTGTCAGAAGAGAAGGAAAGAAGCGAGGAGAGGAAAGGCGAGGATGAAATGCCCTACCTCGAGATGGGAAAGCGAGGAAGCCGCTAGCTGCTGCCTCCGTCTCCCAGGCGGTCCCTGTTGGAGTCAGAAAGCGGAGGGTCCCCAGCCTCGAAGGAGCCCCGGATCATGGTGGGCTGTTGGCGGGCTCAGCCTGGCAGCAGCGTCGCCCACCGATCTCTGCTGCTCGCCCTCCTCCTCCTCCTCCTTGCCGGCATGCCTTTCCCCTCTGGCTGGAAGGAGCCTCCTCGCCGGCGCTTGCCCTCCCAAGCTCTCAGAAGCCCTTTCAGCGCCGAATTAGTACTCGGGAGCCCGGCACTCTTTCTCCACCCCCAGCTCGCCGCCCCCTCCTTTGCACAGACCCCCCTCCCTTCGCCCCGATGATGATGACTGCTCCTTCCCCCCAAACCAGTGAGCGCCTGGCTGCTTGAACCGGAGTCGAACCGGATTGTGAGAGAGGGACTTGGAGGGGCGAGAGGGTTTGGAAGAGGGGGGGGGGGTTGGATGCAAGAGAGATCCCAGATTCACTTTTCTTGATCTCCCCCTTCGCTTCCCCAACCTAAAGGAAACAGCAAGGAGATCACGCACACCACAGGGAATCAGCAGCCGGTCGCTCCAGATTTCAGTCTCTCCTTGGCCGCCCTCTTGAGTCAACAGGAGCTTCTCTTTCTCCCGTGTTCACCCTGAGAGTAAGGCTGCGATTACCCCGGAGAAAGCTGCAGGGAAATGTCACACACGCGGGGTTTTTCCCCCGAGGAAGCGTCCCTCAAGAGTGACTTCGCTTCCAAGGGTGTAAGAGGAACTGGACTCGGAAAGGCTGACTTCGACATAGTATTGTGGTGGTGAGAACCTTAGAACCGAACCACAGAGTTGTAAGCGATCGCAAAGGCTATGGAGGGAAACACAGTCAAAGCCCCCCGCCCCTTCCCGCCTCGCTCCCCAAGATGGACATCCAGCCTCTGCTTACAGACGAGACTCCACTAACTCTCTGAACAAGCTCTGTCAGGAACTTCTTCATGTTTCGGTGTCGTCTCTTTCCATTTCAATCCATAGCTCTAGAGCAGCAGAAAACAAGCCTGAATCCCTTCTCACTATGACATCCTCTCATATATTGAAGCATGGCTATCCTATCTCTTCTCAACCTTCTCTTCTCCAGGGTAGATAAGACCCAGTTCCCTCAGCCATTCCTCACAGGGTTTAGCTTCCAGACCTTTGATCATTTCCCAGACCTTTGATCAGTATTCCTGGTGAGGTCTGGCCAGAGCAAAATAGAGTGGGACTTCCTTGTATCTAGACCCCAAACCTTGATTGATTCAAGCCTTCAAGGCATTTCCAACCTAGTAGACAAGTTTTAGGTTGGATTTCCTTTGATCCGAACTTTGGTCTCCAGAGTTGTAGTCCCAACGAACCATTACTCCCCAGCATCTTTGTACTACTCCACTGTGGAATGTTCAAAAGCAAATGGATAGACCAAAAGGCAAGATTGAGGAGGCTAACTTGGTGGGATGAGTGAGCACTCCCTGCTAAGAGGACTGGCTGCTGGGAGATGGAAGGAAGGCAGGGAAGGAGGAAGAAAAGAGAGGAGGAAGGAAGGATGAAAGGAGGAAGAGAAGGATGGGAGGAGAAAGAGGGAGATAAAGAGGAAGGAAAGTGAGAAGGAAAGAAAGACAAAAGGACAGGAAGGATGAAAGGGTGGAGGGGAAGAATGGAAGGGAGAGAAAGGAAAAAGAGGGATGAAAGGAGAAAGAGGGAGGTAAGAACTAATGGAGGGTGGTAAGGAGGAAGGAAAGAGAGGAGGAAGGAAAGACAAAAAAGAGAAGGAGAGAAGGAAGGAAGAGAGGGAGGAAGGAGAGAAGGAAGGAAGGGAAAAAGGGAGAAAAGAAGGAAAAAGAAAGGGGTGAAAGGGAAAGAAGGATGAAAGGAGAAGGAAGGAAGGAAGGAAAAAGAGAGAGGAAAGAGAGAAGGAAGGGAGTAAAAGAGGGAGGTAAGGAAGGGAGGAAGGGAAGGAAGAATGAAAGAATAGGAAGGAAGGACAAATGGAGGAAGAGAAGGATGGAAGGAAGGAGGGAGGAAGGAAAGAGAGAGGGAAGAAGGTTAAGAGGGAGGAAGAGAAGGAAGGAAGGAAAGGAGGAGAAAGAGGGAGGAAAGAGGGAAGGGAGGACAAATGGGTGGAAGAGAAGGAAGGATGGAAGGAGAAAAAGGGAGGTAAAGAAGGGAGGGAGGGAAGGAGGCAAGGAAAGGGAGAAGGAAGGAAGGATAGGATGATGTGAGAGAGGATGACCTGAGAAAAGAGCACAAGGAGCCCGCCTCTGCCACCCCTGGGTTTACCCATACCTGAGATAGACTGATATATGAAAATAGAGATAATGAAATGATAGACGAAGAGATAAATTTATAAGAGGAAAGAAAGATGGATGGATAGAAGATAGATAAGGTTCTCTCAGTACACTAGGAATTTCCTGGCAGACTCAAACATGACGCGAGTTCCAGTGGATGTTGAGGGTCTGGCGGCCCCTTTCCTCAGCCATCGTTGTGGATATTTACTGAGCATATTTACCAGAGTGAGACGCCATTACTTTCAGTAAACAGAGACGCAGCCTGGATTTACTGCGGAGCGGCTGTCCTCCTCCCAAGAGGCGATGACCTGCCGAGAACAAACTGTGAATGTACCAGGGAAGGAGAAGGATGGAGAGTGGAGAAGCACATAGGATAGCTGAATTTCCAAGGGGTTTAATACACTTTCGATTTCCTGCGGCTGTAAACCCAACGGATACTTGCGCGTCATGCTTGGGGGAAAGGGCCAAACGTTTGATAGCCTAATAATTATCGGATTTATTGGGTTAGTTATAGCATGTAGAAGCACAACCTCTTATGATCTGAAAGTCTACATTAAGTGAGTGTTGAGGCAAAGACGCAACGCAACATCTTAGGGAAAAAAGCAGGACCAGGTGCTGAAGTTCACTTAGCATCTACAGCAGGCATGGGCAAACTTGGGCCCTCCAGATGTTTTGGACTTCAACTCCCACAATTCCTGGCCTCAGGCCCCTTCCGTAAGTGGCTGAAGGGGAAAAGGAATGGGCCTGAGGCCAGGAATTGTGGGAGTTGAAGTCCAAAACATCTGGAGGGCCCAAGTTTGCCCAAACCTGATCGACAGTGTGGAATTAATGGGACACCACTTTCACTGTCATGGCTCAATGGTATGGAAGCAAGGTATGGCCTCCTCTGCCAAAGAGTGCTGGAAGCTCTCCAAACTACAACTTCGGGATTCCATAGCTTAGAGCAGTGTTTCTCAACCAGTGTGCCAGGGCACACTAGTGTGCCGTGAGCAATCATCAGGTGTGCCATGGGAAATTGAAACCTCCGGGGGGGGGGGGGGAGTCTAGTGTGTTGAAGTATAAAAACCCTAAGACACCTACCTCGATAAAGGCACAAAATTACAAACACCCCCCTCCCCACCCATTGTCTACTTGGTCTCTCCCTCTCCATGCATTGGGAAGGCCCGCCTCCCTTTCCCCAAGTAGAGACCTCCTCTTGCCTCCTGGGGGTTCTGTGTGGGAAGTTTGGCCCAGTCCTATCATTGGTGGGGTTCAGAATGCTCTTTGATTGTAGGGGAACTATAAATCCCAGCAACTACAACTCCCAAATGTCAAGGTCTATTTCCCCTGAACTCCATCTGCGTTCGTATTTGGGCATATTGAGTATTCATGCCAAGTTTGGTCCTGATCCAACATTGTTTCAGTCCACAGTGCTCTCTGGATATAGGTGAACTACAACTCCAAAACTGAAGGTCAATGCCCACCAAACTCTTATAGTATTTTCTCTTGGTTATGGGAGTTCTGTGTGGGAAGTTTGTGTCTTTCTGCCATTCTTGCCAGGATATCTATGTTGTGTTCATCGAAACAGGCCCAGGTTTCACACTGAGTGTATAAATACATTTAAAAACATATTAACTATATGTATTGCTGTGTTAGAGTGTCATTTTGTATCATTTTGGTTGGTGGTGTGCCCCAGGATTTTGCCAATGTAAAAAGTGTGCCGCGGCTCAAAAAAGGTTGGGAAATACTGGCTTAGAGCCATGGTGTCAAACTGCATTACTTCTACAGGGTCGATAGACGACCTGCTCTGAGGCAACTTTTTCCTCGGAGAGATTTCAGCACCCTGGACAGCGCCTCGCGTCCCTCCCTTCGCTTCTTACTTGAGAGGGAAAGAGGCGGCCGGTTGCAAGCAGAGCTGGGAAAGGGCTTCATGAAGGTCTGTGTCAAAATCTCTCGCCCCCCTCCACTCCCCCGGTGTCAGTATTATGGCTGGTCGAGGGACTACATTCAATTGATTTTCGTGCGACTCAATAAACATGAGTTTATCTGCTTCTGAGTTTGACAAGCTTACATCCGTCTCACTGGAAAGTGGACTCAATTTCGGATTCTCCAAATCCTTCTTTAAACTGCAGGGTGCGCTTAATTTATTTACACAAAAGGGATGTTCAAGCTATGTGTGTGTGTGTGTGTGAGGGAGAGAGAGATTGAGAGAGGGAGGCAAGGTAGAACAAAGAGGAGGAGAAAATGCAGAAGGAGAAGAAAGAGGTGGATGGTGGAGGGGCTAAAGCAGAAGGGAGAATACAGATAATAGCATAGCCATCATTCCAAACACCCATAGACAAATCTCCCAAATACTCGTGAAACTTACTCAAAACCACATAAGACAAAATAGCTTTAGTCCTTATCAACTGTAAGTGTCCTGCTCTGCTCAAAGTCAAACTGGCCACTCTCATTCAAGTACTTTTGTTGTTGTTTTCTCAAAGTCAAACTGGCCATTCCCATTCAAGTACTTTTGTTGTTGTTTATTCATTCAGTCACTTTGAACTCTTGGACTCTTCATGACCTCATGGACCAGCCCACTCCAGAGCTCCCTGTCGGCTGTCGCCACCCCCCAGCTCCTTCAAAGTCAAACCAGTCACTTTAAGGATTCCATCCATCCATCTTGCCTTTGGTCTGTTCTTCTTCCACTTTCCTTCCATTTTCCCCAGCATCACTGTCTTCTCCAAGCTTTCCTGAGTTCTCATTGTGTGGCCAAAGTACTTCATCTTTGCCTATAATATCCTTCCCTCCAGTGAGCAGTCAAGCTTTATTTCCTGGAGTATGGACTGGATTGATCTTCTTGAAGTCCTGGGTACTCTCAGAATTTTCCTCCAATACCACAGTTCAAAAGTGTCTATCTTCCTTTACTCAGCCTTCCTTATGGCCCAGCTCTCACATCCATAGGTTACTAAAGGGAATCCCATTGCTTTAACTGTGTGGATCTTCATTGCCAGTGTGATGTCTCTACTCTTAACTATTTTATGAGATTGGTAATTGATCTCCTCCTGAGAAGTAAATGTTTTCTGATTTCCTGGCTGCAGTCGGCATCTGCAGTAATCTTTGTGCCTAGAAATACAAAGTCTATCACAGCCTCCATGTTTTCTCCCTCTATTTGCCAGTTATCAATCAGTCTGGTTGCCATCATCTTAGTCTTTTTATGTTTAACTGCAGCCAAGCTTTTGCACTTTCTTCTTTCACCTTGGCTAGAAGGCTCCTCAGCTCCTCCTCGCTTTCAGCCATCAAAGTGGTATCATCTGCATATCTAAGGCTCTTAATGTTTCTTCCACCAATTTTAACTCCAGCCTTGGATTCGTCAAGCTCCATACATTGCATGATGTGTTCTGCATACAAGTTGAATAGGTTGGGGGAGAGTATGCAACCCTGCTGTACTCCTTTCCCAATCTTGAACCAGTCTAGTCAGAGCTTAGTTTCTAAGATCAGGTGAGATCTGGAGTCATTAAGGCAGCAGTACCCCACATTTGTCTTTCTAAATGTTTGAGAATTCAACTCCCAGAAGCCTTGGACAGCTTGGCCAACTGTCAGGAATTCTGGGAGATGAAGACCAAAACAGCTGGAAGACCAAAGGTTGAAATTCACTGCTTGTGAGTATTTAGGTCACAATGCCTTAAGGCAGGGCTGTCCAACTTCTACCGGACCTTGGGCCGGAATTCCGGTCACTGATCACCTGGTGGGCCAAGCCCTTGCTCTGCCCCTCCCCTCCCCCAGCTCCGCCCCCTCCCCTCCCCCAGCTCTGCCCCCAGCATTGCATAAATATACAATTACATATTATATTATTTAAATAAGGGGAGAGGGAGGGAGGGATGGAACACATGAGGGGCATTGATATACAGAATATCAAGGCAGAAAATCCCACAAACTCTGCTTTGAGCTGGAATATATGACTGTTCCACTGGCCACATTGATCAGCATTGAATGGCCTTGCAGTTGAAAGGTCTGTGTGCTTTCATTCTGCCAGTTTACCCCTGGCCGATTCCATTCAGTGCAAGTCATCAAAGTAAACTTAGGTAATTGCAAAGAATGTAAATAATTCTGGGGGGAGGAAAAAGAGGGGGAAAGGGGTTGGGGGGCCTTTCCTTGAGCTCCCTCTCATTCAATTCCCCCCTCCCTTCTTTTCTCCTCCTCCCCTCTCCTTTGGCTGGCCGGTTCTCTCCTTCTCATTAAAGAGACAGTTCATGAAACGCAAATGAAGGGGTCAGAAAGGAAGGGGCTTGTGTGTGTGTGTGTGTGTCTGAGACAGCCAGAGAGATCTTCCCTTTGCGCTGGGGAGAGGTGTGCCCAGGGCAGGTCCCCCTACTCTCTCTCTCTCTCTCTCTCTCTCTCTCTCTCTCTGTCACTCACTCACTCACTCACTCACTCACGCTCTCAGAGACACTCCCTCCCTCCCAAACCCCTTTTGCTTCCCTGGCACTGAGGGCCTGAGCGCCTCCCAGACGGAGCAGCAGCAATCCTGAGGAGGAGGAAGCGGCGCTGCCGAGGGGGAAAGCCAGGCGGCCGGGTCGCTCTTCCTGTTTGCTGCCAAGGGGGCGGGGCCCGAGAGACGTCACTCCCTCTCATTGGCCCCCTCCCTCAGGAGAAGAGGAGGCGGCCAATAGAAAGCCAAGGGGCGGGACCAAAAAATAATAATAATAATAATATTTTTAATTGAAAAAAATATTTTAAAAATATATTTAAAATATATTATTTATTGCAGGAGGGTAAGGGGCCATAGCCAAGGGGCTAGGGGGCCGTGTACGGGAAGGGACTCAAGCAGCTCTTCTGCTGTCATCTTTGCCCCGTCTCAACCTGACCTTCAACAACCAAGTCCCGCTGCAGCAGAAGGAACCCTTGGGACCATGAGATGGAGTGCCTCTTAGGCTGGCTGGCCACCATTGCCCAGCCTTCCAACCCCACTCCCCCATTAACCAAATCCTGCTCCAGCAGAAGGAATCAAGTCAGTGGAAAAAAGCAAGTCCTGCCTCAGGAGAAGCACTACCCAGCATTCCTGAACATTAGCTTGAACTTCTGAGAGTTATGGTCCAACAACACCTGGATAGCTATGCTAGTCCCATTTTGGTATAGAGGGACTGTGGATTCTGTTGTGTTTCGGTAATCACATTCTGAATATGTAGCAATATGTTGTAGTTCATGGGATGCTCCTATTCAAGCTTTCAACGTGTATTTAAAAGATACTTGACTCTACCCTCTCATTTGCATTTCCAGATTTCATGATGAAGTGAGCACACTCAGTCCACACTGGACATCTAGATAGCTTTCATTTGGGTGTGTTCAGGGACACAGCTATGGTAGATGTCAATGGATTCTATAGCACTTTTGAGATTTTCTGAGAGGAAGAAGTCTGCAGCCATTCCTGACTCTGTGCACAATACAGAATCACTGGGGACTGGGAAGAAGATTGTAATGCTGCAGGACTTTGTGGACACCATCATATATTGGTATAACCAAGGAGTTTAAACAATGTGATTCAGATTATGTGATTCTTCCTTCCCTAACTTTAGCTCTACATATTTCAGCTGAACAACAGTCATCTTGGGGAAATTGGTATTGTTCTTGTTTTTTCTTGCAGGAAATGTGCTTACTCCTTTTTATTATTATAGTTCTTGAAAAAAATTGCCTTCTTTCTTCTTAATTCTTGTTTTCTATTTGTAGTGTTGTACAAGACTTTTTCCCCATACAAAACAGAACAGTAAAATGAGCGGCAATTTTTTGCTGCAGTAATAAACAGCAATTACCCAACTGGTGCTCACTGAAGAGGGCTCACTAACACACTGGAAAAGGAGTGCATAGACTGCAACTGGGAAACCTGTGACCTCTCAGATGTTTTGGACTCTAGTTCCCATCAGCTTGAACGTTGTGGTGTGAGGTGATGGGATTGTGTCACACCTCAAGGGCCTCGGGCATCAGTTTTGCTTGAGCAAGACTTCAGCCATGCCGGCTGCAAGGAATTTTCCAAGCCAGCTTGTTTCACTCCAGAGCTTTCCCCTGGGCCCCTTTGCCTTTCCCGTGTGAAATAGGTACTGAATGTATAACATGGATAGGCCAAGGTTATTCAAACGAACCTCCCCTGATAAACGGAGCACCTCGGAGATGCTTCGAGTCCGGCTCCCATTTGCCAGCTGCGAGTTGCTAACGAGCTATGCATTCCGGAGAGACTGAGGTAGCAAAACATATAGGCAGTCATCAATCATGGAACTTTGACACTTGACGCACTTAGATCAAAGCCAGTGGACGCTATAACTGCCCAGAGATGCCCATTGGGGGTATCTCGTACCAACATTGCATTTGGAGGATGCTTCTGTGAGAGAGGCCGCATTAGGCCTTCCAGAAGCCTGTGCCAGCCAGCCGCGGGCTGACTTGATCCTGCTCAGTGCCACATTCCTGTGTTGTTCCTGCAAAGACTTTACAAGCTACTGAACTCTGTTGCTTACAAGAAAACCTTCCTTGCCATTTTAACCCGGCTGGGAACCTTTAAGAGACTTTCCTTTTCATCCGGCTTGTTTCCTGATCCCATCCGCTTGGATTCCTGTTGCTGCGGGATTATATGCTCACCGCTGACTCCTGTTAATTGCTGCTATTTGGAGGCCTTATAGAATTGCCTCCAAACACTTTTCTATACCTTTTATTCACAATAAAACCCATTGTACCTCAGCTGCTGTGTGGTTTATCCAGGGAGGTCAAGCCCCAAGGGTCTAGAGGGCGACAGATTGGGAGTTCATGAACATGAAGAGCTGTAGCACAGCAGTTCTCATTTGTGCCTGGAGGGCAGGGGTCAGGACCTGGGGTCCCATTAGCATTAGGGCCAGCAGTACCAGAACTAGATTCAGAGGATGAGCTAGATGACTGGGGCGAAGGGCAGCTTTCCCCTGATGGGCCTCCTTCGCCCACAGAGAGCTTGGCATGGGAAGAAATGTTGTTTGGCCCTAGCGAAGACATAGATAACCAGGTGCAGATGGAAGACAGCGATTCTGGCAGCTACGAGCATCCGGGTGGGAGAGATTCTCAGGAGCTAGTAAGTGAAAACATGGAAGAAAGCGGTTGGGAAACTTCTAGGGAGGAGAGCTCTCAGGGAGATAGAAACACAGCTGCGGAGAGACAAGGTCGAACCTTTGATAGGAGACGGAACATCGAGTTTAGCAGAAGGGAATGGTCCAAGAGCATAGACCGACCGAGGTCCGTGAGCAGCGATTGGAGACGAAGAAGCCTAGAGCGCCGGGGGACCTCGGCGAGAGATTAAGTATAGGATCCGTGGGAACGAATCCTCAGTGCTCCGGCCACGTCTCATCTGAATAGGCGTGAAGCGGAGTGGGACCACGAAGCTAAGCTAGCCAGTGGTCATCAAGCCTTGCCTTGCCTTGCCTTGCCTTGCCTTGTTCCTGATCCACCTGGTTGTGCGGAGCCTTGCCCTGTTTCCTGATCCGCATAGTCGTGCAGAGCCTTGCTAAGCTTTTGGCCTATTTGCCACGCTATTTTGGACATTGTTACTTCAAGCCTTTTTGGATTGTTTCACTATTCTTATGGACAATATCTTTGAACTGTTTTTATACTCAATAAAGTAGTTAGCCTTCAGTCCGTCTCTGTGTGTGTGATTAAGGGGCCGGTCAAGTCCGTGCATCGTGACAAGAGCTGACATTCCCCAATCACAATCTGAATCAAAATGAATTAGATTTACTTAACCATGTAAGAGAAAACATTAGAACAATTTTATTTGTGAATATCTCATCTCCTGAACAAAATGACATGACCTCATGGTTCACTTGCGTCTATGAAGCTGAAACCCTATACTCACTTACTTGGGAGCAAGTTGTATTGAATTTATTTTGTGTAGATATAGTAAGAGTGTACTGCAAAAGCAGTGGGTATAGATCTTCCTCTTTAAGCACCAGTTGTGACTATTGACCAAAAAGATGTTTGAACATAGCTGCAAAGCTGTGTGTTTATATGGTTGCTAATGGAAAACCAACTGTTTCCTTTTGCTTGATTTACTAAATTCATGGCAATTGTGTTACCCTCCAAGAAAACTGGCTACTTGCCTAGTGCAATAAATTAGGAAAGCCCAGTTGGCAATCCTTTATTTCCTTTTGGGGAAGGGTCAACATTCACTTATTGTGGTGTCAAATGGAAGTCTTTAAATGGACAGGTCTCCAGCTTCCTCTTTCAGTAAATTCCCTCCAGATTTAAATTAATTCATGTATCAGCTAAGACCGCAGAGGGAATATAAAGAAAAGAGAACATCAAAGGCATGCACATGCATAGATATCAACAGAGGAAGACAAGGGAAGTATTGCAAAAAGCTATCCAATTTGTGACAGGAACAGCCCAAGAACAATAAGACACATGCTGAACAGATGCACATTCATCAAGCAGAAATAATAATGTAGAAAACTGCCACATGACACTTTGAGAACAGAGCTTGTGGACATAATGTGCCTTTGTATGTAGTAGTGGTAGTTGTTTAAGAGAGAAGACAGGTCCCATTAGACTGCCAAAATACTCCGGCTGTTCTGATATAAAATGCTTGATGTGTTTTGGCCAAACATTTCAAATCTGTAACAAAATTTGAAAAATGTTCTGTTACTGTTTTGAAAGGTTTATTTCCTGTTTGATTGTGCAGTACTACTTACTTTGAAAGAAGTTGTTATACTCCCGAAAGGAAGGCATGGGGGAAAGGGTCTGCATGGTGAGGAAGAGAAGGAAGGAAGGAAGGAAGGAAGGAAGGAAGGAAGGAAGGAAGGAAGGAAGGCAGGCAGGCAGGCAGGCAGGCAGGCAGGCAGGCAGGCAGGCAGGGAAGGAAATGGAGGGGAAGGGGAGGAAGAGGAAGGGAAGAAAGGAAGGACAGCGAAGGAAAGGAAGGGGAAGGGAGCCCTTTATGGCTGTGCTTGCCAGCCTCAGCATGTTTCAGCCCTTAATGACATAGCACTCCTTTTGCTGCTGACACCAAGCCCCGCTGGTGCCACTGCCCTTATCCTTCTGGGTCTGCCCCATACACCCTTTCTGCCACCACCACCAACATGACCCAGGCCCTTCTCCGCCACCCTGTTTTCAGTGGTGGTACTTTGGCAGTGGCACTTCTGACAGCCATGTTCTAGTGGTGCATGCTTAGGGGCCAGTGCTTCAGTGCTGGCTGCTTCGGCGGTAGGTGCTTTTAGTTGCATGTGCTTTCGGCAGCTGAGCTTCAGGCACTTTGGTGGTGGGGGAGCAACCAGCCAACTGGTGCCTCCTTCCCCACTGCTGTGTGCTTGGAGGGGGAGGAGGGGAAGGAGGAGGGAAGCATGGAGCCACTGTTCCTCACAGAATGGTCAGTGGCTCCGTAGGGTACAGTTTGAGAACCACTGATCTAGACAAATTCATTCTCTTTGGAGACATGCATTTATATAAATCTGAATGCCTGTATATCCGCTCATATACATCTGTGTATTTCTCTGTTTATTGATCTATACATCTGGCTGGGACAATGGAACAGCCTACTTTGAAAGTTGGTGTGGATTCATCTTTATTGGAGGTTTCAAATAGTTAGATGATACTCTCCCCCCACCATCTTTTATCTACCTACCTACCTATTCATATGTCTGTTTATCTAGTGTGCATCCATATGCCAGTTTTGTATGTCCAGCTCTTTACTCAGTTAATTGCAAAATTTATCTTCTTCCATGAATACTATGTTCCAGTGGGAGAAAGGAACACTGCAATTTATCCTGTAATTCAGATTGTGTCTTATCATTAGTGTCTTGCCATTGGGCAGCCAAGGGAAATTCCGTTGCAATACATAATTTAGGTAAATTAACCCAACATGTAGTAGGCTATTATCATCAAACTGAAGGAGAGAGGCAAGATTGCACAAGACATAAGTAAGTCCATCTTCATGTGGAAAGTAATTTCAATCCTCTGGATGTTTTGTACAGGGAGGATACAAAATTCATAAATGAGGATTCTCAGTTTTAGGGAAGGTCCCTCCTAATATGTTGTTGTTTATTCATTCAGTCATTTCTGACTCTTCATGACCTCCTGGATCAGCCCATGCCAGAGCTCCCTGTCAGCTATCACCACCCCCAGCTTCTTCAAGGTCAAGCCAGTCACTTCAATGATAGCATCCATCCATCTTCCCTTACCAATATACATGTATACAAATAACAACAAAGAAATCCCTTAGAATAATGTAAACAAAACTCTTCCATCTTTCAAAGAATGTGCACAGGTTACATCCAATTGATGTGATTCCCCATTTCTCTTTTCATCTATTAATTTTTGAATAAAGGTGAATTCCTTGAGTTAAGCTTCTATCAGTTTGTTAAGCAGTATTTTATTCATTTTTTTTTTAAAAAACCTCGTAAGTTTCTCTTCTTTAATGTAAGAATCCTAATACTGTTTTTAAAGTGCTCTATAGAAACCTAATGGCCTTGTTCTTTTATCACCATGACTGAAAATAAAAACAGTCTTTTCTTTTCTGGAAGAACTGAAGCTTATCTGCAAACAAGAGTTGGACAATATATTTCTTCTTAACCTCCTTCTCATTCCCCACAATTTTGTGTAATTAGGTTCCATTACAACTATATTGCTGATGCAGGTAACCCTTCAGGCGTATAATATATGCAACCATTCTGATATTACTCGACAAAAGTGTTTCCACACGCAACCTCAATTCAGAGCTGCCCTCCAGCAGTACATCAACAGAAAAGCATTACAAGGAATGGAAGGGACTCCCTTGAAGACAGAGGGAATAGATTTAGAGTTCTAGAATTACATACTACCACTCTGGGAAAAATGGCAAAAGAAAGTGAGAGATGAAACACTTAGACACCAACAGACTGGTATATTTTAGTGTCACTGAGCATGAGTGACCATATTCATGATGAAATTCATGATTCTCATCTAGTTTATTTAGCACAAAATATGCTAATCTAGATATTGAGCATCAGCAAGGCTAAACTAGACAATATTAACGTATCATATGTATTTAAAATGTTTGCATAGGACCAGCTCCAGGGAATAATTCATACGGAACACAAATATTTCTTAGTCCAGGCAAATGTAGACAAATAATTAAAAATAGGATTTGTAATTTCTAGAGAACTCAGTCTACTATTTGGATTTGTAGACAACTAATTTGTAGATAATTAGGATTTGGAGGAACAGCTATGAAGGAACTAAACATGATCCTAACATGTGCAGTTATATCACTGAGTACTACATTTTTGTTTAGTGTATGTTTTTTTATACAATGATGTGTTTTTAATATATGTGTTTTATTATATGTATTTTACGTTCACACGTCTTGCTTTTGTTGTACCCTGCCTTGAGCAGACAGTTAGAGAGGTGGATAACAAATAAATTATATTATTGTTGTTAGGATGGGCCATGTCGTTGTATTTTCTAGTTCTATATATGGCTGTAAAAGCAGGGAGAGCAGTAAAAAAACTAATAGGAGAAGGGTTCTGTGAATACTGCAGATTGCTCTCTCGGCATTACTTCGCGAATGAAGATTCTTAGGAAGGACCCAGCCCATGCTTTTTACAAGCGTGTTGATGACTAAAAAGGCCAATCTGAGATAGGCAAGTTCGGTTGCAGAAAGCACAGCAGAAAGTCTCCTTGGGTGATGATGTTTCCAAGTTGCGGTTCTTTCTGCGTTGTCGTTTCTCTTCGAGACCCCTTTCCCGTATCTTCTCGAAAGAGGCTGCAGATTGCTAATAAGACAAATAAATGAGTCCTAGAACAAATTAGGCCTGAACTTCCCCTAGAAGCTAGGATGCCTAAACCAAGACTGCCATACTTTGGTCATGACATGAAATAGAATACCTACTAGTAAAGCAAACAATTGAATTTGAAGTGGAGGCTGGTAGAAAAAGAGAAAGAATGCAGTCCAGATGGATGGATTCAATCAGAGAAGCAAAGTCTGTATGATCTGAGCAGGGCTATTAAGGGTATAGTGACTTTGCGGTTTCTTATTCAAAAGGTTGAAGTCACCTTGAAGAAAATTAACAGTAATAATAACCATAGTGAGCTTAATATATCATGAAAAAAGGTCTATCTCCCTAAGAGTATCACAGGTCTCATCTTGTATGGAACACCTGAGAAAGCCAGAAGCAGCCTAACAGAATGCTGGGATGACATCTTGAAAAAAGTCATGCTGGAATAGACAAAAGGGAGACCAGCAATTTGTTTGCACATTGACCAGTGAAATACTTTTGTGAAACCCAAAAGCAGGACATGAATTAGTACACTTCTGCTTTAGTTCCATTGCAACTGGTAGGAGGCATGGTTGCACAATGGGTAAAACCCTTGTGCTGGCTAAACTATTGACCTGAAGACTTGAAGTTCGGTGGTTCGAATCCACAAGACAGAGTGAGCTCCTGTCTGTCAGCTCCAGCTTCCCATGAGAGAAGCCTCCCACAGGATGGTAACACTCCAGGCATCCCCTGGGCAACGTCCTTGCAAGTGGCCAATTATTTCACACCAAAAGCTACTTGAAATATATTCTCAATTTGCTTCTGACATGATAAAATATTGCAACTGGTTTTGAGAAGTATATTGTCTGAGCCTTGATGTTCTATGAGTCCTCTTACAGATTAAAAAGGCAAAGTGAATTTCTACTGTTTACATTGCAATCATGAGTAGACCCATGTTCCTATTTTTAGCATTAGAATAACTGATTCACAGAGTTGGAAGGGACTGCAAGTGCTACCTAGTCTGAACCTTCTATGCAGGAATATATAACTAAAGCACCCCCCAAAAAAGATGGCCATTCAGCTTTTATTTAAGATCACTGAATAAAAGCAAGAGAATTCACTATACACCAAGGCAGTCCATTTCACTTTGGAATAGCTCCTATTATTAAGAAGTTCTTAATGTTTTGATTTGTCTCCTTGTCTCTGAAATAGCAGAACACATGCTTACTCCTCTCTCTTGCACCAGCTCTCTCATATACCACCTTTCTCCTGGCACAGGATCAAAGGCAGCTGGCAACGAATTAAAATAAAGTGCCGCTAAAAGTTTATTTCAGAAAGTTTTTAAAAAACCAATTAAATGAACAAGTCAATTAAAATACAGAGTTAAAAATGTTTAGAATGTCGATAACATATAATAAAAATATAACAGCACAGCATGCCACATTAAAAGACTGTTCTGCCACTAAAATACAAATTGAATTCTACTTAATATATTAACAAGGACAACACAAAATTAATAATAATAATAATACCACTTTATTTATATTCCGCCCTTCTCACCCCAAAGAGGACTCAGGGTGGATCACAAGTACACATAGAGGGCAAACATTCAATGCAGTTTTGTATTGACGTACACAGACAGAACAGAAGGAGGTTTCTGTGTCGTGCCACAGGGGGTGCTGTCACTTCTTCCTCTTATTTATTTTATTTATTTATTTATTTATTATTTCAATTTGTATACCGTCCTTTCCAATTGGCTCAGGACGGTTTACAGCATATCGAACTACACCAGAGAGCATATCGGACTACAACAAAGAAGCATAAAAGCAATACAATATAAAAACAATTTAAACAATATAGACAATATTCAGCTATAACCAAGAGTGGATTAAAGGCTAAAAGCCTGCCAGAACAGTACCGTTTTGCAAGCTTTCCAGAAAGCCAGTAGCTCGCTCACTGCTCGAACTTCAGGCAGCAGATTGTTCCACAGGCATGGTGCTGCCACAGAGAAAGTTCTCTGTCTGGTTGGCGACAAGTGAATGGTTCGCAGCGAGGGAAACTGCAAGAGATTGAGGTCCTCAGATCGAAGAGATCTCTGGGGAACATATGGAAGTAGACGGTCCCTCAAGTACACTGGCCCCAGACCATGGAAGGCCTTAAAGGTCAAGACCAACACTTTGAAGGTGATCCGGTGCTCAATTGGCAACCAGTGCAATCGCTGCAGAGTTGGAGTGATGTGAGCCCTGACTGGCACTCTAGCCAGGAGACTCACTGCTGTGTTTTGCACCAGTTTAAGCTTCTGGATGGCCATCAAAGGAAGACCAATGTAAAGGGCGTTACAGTAGTCCAGCCTCGAGATGACAGTTGCCTGGATCACCGTGGCAAGGTCATTTCCAGTGAGATAGGGCGCCAGCCGCCTAGCCTGCCGCAATTGGAAGAAAGCAGATCTGCTGACAGCAGAGACCTGAGCCTTCATTGTCAGCAACGGATCCAGCTGGATCCCCAGACTCTTTATTAAGGGTGACGGGCGTACTGCCTTGCCGTCCAGAGTAGGCAGCTGGAGCTCACACCCACCCGGATGACGCAGCCAAAGGATCTCCGTCTTCGACGGGTTCACTCTCAACCAACTGGCTCGTAGCCAACCAGTCACGGCTTCAAGGCATTGTTGGAAACAATCGGGTACAGAGTCCGGCTGGCCGTCCATCCTCAGCACCAGCTGGGTGTCATCCGCATACTGATGACTCGCCAGACCAAAACTCCATACCAATTTGGCAAGTGGCCGCACGTAGATGTTAAACAATAAAGGGGAAAGAATAGCTCCCTGAGGCACCGCGCAGCTTAAGGGAAGCCTCTCGGAAACCATACCTCCCCCCTCCACTCGTTGTCCCCGATCGAGGAGAAAGGAGGACACCCATTTCAGAGCAGTCCCTCTAACCCCTCTCAAGGCTAGGCGGTGGGTTAACAATGCGTGATCTACCGTATCAAAAGCTGCGGTGAGGTCCAATAACATGAGCAGCGCTGATCCCCCTTGATCCAATTGGCAGTGGAGCTAGTCTGTGATGACGACCAGCATGGTCTCTGTCCCATGCCCAATATGGAAACCGGACTGGTAGAGATCTAATCCGGCTGCTGCAGGAACTGCTACAGTTGGGCCGCTACTGCCTTCTCAATCACCTTGCCCAGGAACAGTAAATTCGAAACTGGGCGGTAACTGGAGGGAACCGTACGATCTAATTCCTTTTTTTTTCAGTAGCGGCCTCACCATCCCCTTTTTCAATCCCTCTGGAAACACTCCTTGCTTAAGGGAGCAATTAACTATCTTCAACAGAGGGCCACGTAACCCTTCCCAGCAAGACTTGACTAGCCAGGAAGGGCATGGGTCGAGGGAGCACATGGTTGGTCTAGCTGCAGTCATGATCCCATCGACAGCCTCTACGTCCAGTTGATGGAACCGGTCGAGAGTGGGCCCATCGAGTGGCCATGGAGTCTCGAGTTCACTCACTGTATCAACCGTGGCAGGGAGGTCCCAGCGGAGCAATGAGATCTTGTCTGCAAAAAAGCTCTGAAAAGCCTCAGCTGAAGGGGCCAAATTATTACCATTTGGAACAGTAGGGACCGAAAGATATTAAACAATTTAGCTGGGCGTGAGCTAGCAGACTCTATCAAGGAGGCACAATATAATTTTTTGGTCTCCTTGATAGCATCCTCATAAGCTTCTTTAAATAGCTTATAAGTTGATCTCGTTGCTTCGTCACGAATTTATGACGAAGACCTGTTGGGACTTCCACATTCCAGCATCTGATCTTCTTTTTTCTTTATGGCATTGTAAAAACCTCCCCCACTTTTATTAGCGGTACCTAATTTCTCTAATTACAGCTAAAGCTGTTTTCGAACTGCTTAGGTAAACAGTGCGCAGGGCTGATGGTTGGCTGCCCACGCCAACCTGGGGATTGAACTTGCAACCTTTCAGTTGATAGATCTTTAGCTGCTGTTGATTTAACTGCTGTGCTAAAACATTATTCTATACTGCACAGTGCATATACATAGCTTTATAGGTAAAGGTAAAGGTTTCCCCCTGACATGAAGTCCAGTCATGTCTGACTCTGGGGTGTGGTGCTCATCTCCATTTCTAAGCCGAAGAGCCAACGTTGTCCATAGACACCTCCAAGGTGTGTGTGTGTGTGTGTGTGTACACACACACACACACACACACACACACACACACACACACACAATTTTGGGTAACCTCCAAGGAAGGCCAACCCTGTTAGTGGCCAAAACATTCTGGGCCCTTGAAAACAAATAAAACAACCGACCAACGCTTAGTACATGTCACTTTGGCTTCTAATTTGCTTTGATGTTTCATCCATGTTAATCAGTTCTCTACTTTGACATCTACTTTGAACCATAGCAAACATATAAGAAAGACTTATTTTTGTAACTGCTCACTATTCATATTTATGATTGTGGCACTATTATCGCAATCAGAAATACCGTCTCCAAACAGCCTGCATCTACAATGAAGATCTGTTCCATTGATGATTGGGGAATTGCAAGAAGAGGTTTCTAGCTCCTCACACTAGTAAACTGCATGCAGGAGGGACTCCTTTTGCAATTCCTTGTTGTACTGCTAGTTAGTGGAAGGGGGGGGGCTGTAAATATAATCAGAACATACCATCAGAACATACCTCTATCACTCAGTATGAATGCTAGCTGTTAGGGTAGGTTTTGGGAACCATGTAAGGAGATAATACATGATACGGAGTTGAACTGCAACTGTGTTGAAGGTTATGGCTGGCCTCTTTAATTCAATAGTTGCTTTTTGATGAATCAGTGAACACAGATAGATGCATCTTAGCAAAATCTCAACCTCTTTCATTTTGAAATGATGAAGAAAGCACATGTAAGTAGCATACCACATTACATAACAATAATGAGGACGCAGATAACAATAGAGGAAAATTAAATAGCTGCTGATCAAAGAATAAAAGGTCACCAGTGACATTTATTTTCAGTCTTTTGTCTTTTTAATTTGTTGTTGACCCATATTTAATATACATTATGCCAAGCTTCCTGCTTTGTTGCATTAGACCAATAAAGAAAGGTCATTTAAATATTATCTTTCATTATCTATGAAAGCAGTATACTAGAAACAAAACATTGCAAAAAAAAGTTGAAATTAACTTAACTGATTACAGTAAGTTAAAAGTTGAAATTAACTTAACTTACTGCCTCGCATCCTCCAAAGACATTTGGCTATAATTCCCATTATACCCAACTAGCACAGCCAATAGCATTACTGGACTTGGGGTGATGGGTATTGAAAGCCAACATTCTTGGAGGTGGCAAGATAGCCAAGGGCTGCTGTAGTTGATTGATTTTTCAAGAGCTGAGTTTTGCTTTTGTGTGTGAATGCAACTTGTTTAATTAGGGCTGGGCTGTTTATTTTTTTTAAAGTAAGCACTATTAGATAATAAATTTAAGGTGCAGTTGCTTCCACTGAATGAAACAAGCTTATGAAATTTCAAGATGAAAAGACAGAGAAAAATTATGTATTGGAAATCCAAAAACTTTGTCACTTCTTAAACTTCTCTGTGTGGGTTTCCTTTCTTTTCCTTGATGTCAATTTGAATTAAAATGTCCAATATCACAGAGATGTCCTTAGGTAATGAATCTGGAGTAAAAATGAGAAGGAGCAGTACAAGGGCTATGAAGTTACAATGGATCGAACAAAGCTTGTGACTTTGTTTTGTGCTCTTTTGTGTTTTTCTACTGTTGTCAAACTCAATTAATTTGATACCAACTAATACATTCATTCTACATCCTTCTGTGAAGCAGTGAGATTTAAAAAGGACCTCGATAATATTCCTTGGTAAAAGAGATGGTTGTCAAACCTGACGATGCATTCCCTCTTCCTGTCCATTGTTTTCCACTGTGCGCCATTTTTATTTTCTGGTGAAATTGGAGGGGAAATATAACTATTGTAAACAAACAATCTAATACCACAAAGGATTGCTGTAATCTCATTAATATCTTCCATAATTGATATATTTTTTTTCTTTGAATGTCTTCTCTCTGTATTTGCTTTTCAAGGAAAATGTAGGAATTGTGGATGCATGTGTTTTCTGAATACTACGTGCCAATGCTCTTAGCTATACCTCTGGCTGCTAGTAAGGTGTCTAAGAAGTTTCTTCCACCATGCTTAAAAAAATGCATCCACACACTTTCACAACTCCTGGGGTGAACATGGAATCACTCAAGATGTATGATGAGTTTTTTTTCTGGACTTGCAATGTGCTCTGTGAAAAAAAACATACATAATACCTTTTAATTCTAAAATGTAGAAAGGCTAGACTCAAACTATTAATACAGTTATTTCAAAATTCTCACAGAAAAACATCATTTGAGATCCTACATTGCACTTGTGTAGCGCAAATCTACACTCCAGTAGTTACATAGTGATTTTTGGTGAAGAGTGCTGTTATGCAACTGACGGCAGATCTGTTAATTGTTTATTCATTCAGTCACTTCCGACTCTTCGTGACCTCATGGACCAGCCCATGCCAGAGCTCCCTGCCAGTGTGTCTGCTTATTCTCCCATCATAACATGGAGAATACACAGAGGCTGTTTCTGCTATTGTAGTGAATAGAGCAATACATTGAAGGCACTGGCAAATAATTGCTCATTGTTCAAGAATTTGCAAATTTTTTTGTTGCTCTCTGTTGTCAAGTCAACTTCAACTTATGGCGACCCTATGAAGGAGAGAGCTACATGTCCAAATAGTGAGTCCAGCACAAAAAGCGGGACCCAAGCAGCGCAAACAAAGAGTCCAAGTCAACCCTATAAGCGGTCTGGAGCCAAATAACTCACGGGCTGCAGACTGAGTCCTGGGGGGGGGGGGGGGCTGGATGGGTGGATGAGCTGGCACAACATGGCCTAGGCTGGCGCCTACGGCTGGAAGCATGATGACGCCGCCAAGATGGCTGTTTCGTATCTAAAACGCTTCCTCAGGGAGCTTTAACATCAGACCGCTCCTCCCCAGGTTTGTAGTATCATAACTACCAGGTACAGTCTTGACGGGGGGTATTCGTGTTTCCGCACATCAATAACATCAATGATACAAATGACCTCCCGGGCTGGAATCACCTGGAATGTGATCTTTCTTTTTTCCTGCTGCCTTCCACCTTACCAAAGAATTTTGTCTTGTTTACTGAATATTCTCCTCATAATATTTCCAAAGTATGACAGTCTTGGCATCTAAGGACAGTTTGGGCTTGATTTTCTCTAGGACTCATTTATGCAATTATTTGTCTGGAATCCTGTTGGTTAGTTCCAACTTTAGTAGAGTCACTAAATCAATTGTTGAATGAGTCAGTACATAGGTTAATCTAGTTGCTTCACTAGAAAATGATATCTCTCTCCCTTCTCTATATGTTTGTGAGAAAGTGAGATATATCATGATAAATTCCTGCAATATCTTCTAAACAGGAATTATGCACAACATGACTACATGACAATTTCTGTATGTATTTATTTAATATCCAGTCTTTCTTCCAATGTAGTCTTTCTTCCATGCAGACTAGAATAGAATTATAGAATCATAGAATCATAGAATTACAGAATCATAGAGAGTTGGAAGAGACCACATTGCCATATAGTAAAACCCCCTGCCATGCAGGAAAACCACAATCAAAGTAGCCCTGACAAATGGCCATCCAACCTCTTTTTAAAAGCTTCCAAGGAAGAAGCTTCCATTACAATCCGAGGCAGAGAGTTCCACTGGAGGATAGGTCTTACAGTCAGGAAGTTCTTAATGTTCAGGTGGTATCTCATTTCCTGTAATTTGAAACCATTACTCAAAGTCTTAGTTTCTAGGGCAGCAGAAAACAAGCCTGCTCCCTCTTCCTTATTACACCCTTTCACATATTTATACATGGCTATCATACCTCCTCTCAGTCTTCTCATCTGCAGTGTAAACATACCCAGCTCTTTAAGAGGCTCCTCAGAGGGATTCATGGTCTCCAGACCTTTGATCATTTTAGTTGCCCAGCTCTGGACACCTTCCAGCTTGTCATTATCTCTTTTAAACTGTGGTGCCCAGAATTGGACACAGTATTCCAGGTGAGGTCTAACCAAAGTAGAATTCAAAGGCACCATGACTTTCCTTGATTTAGACACTATACTCCTATTGGCTTTTAAGATGCTGCATCACAGTGTTGGCTCATGTTCAACTTGTTGTCCATGAAGGCTCCAAGATCTTTCTCACATGGACTGTTGTTGAGCCAGGCATCACCCATTCTATATCTTTGCATTTCATTTTTTCTGCCTAATTGTAGTATTTTACATTTGTCCTTTTCATTTTATTAGTTTTGGCCCAGCTCTCTAATCTTTTATGGTCATTTTGAATTCTCATCCTGTCCTCTGGAGTATTAGCTATCCCTCCTAATTTGATGTCATCTGCAAACTTGATAAGCACACCCTCTAAACCTTCATCCATGTCATTAATAAATATGGTGAATAGTACTGGGCCCAGGACTGGACCCTGTGGCACTACACTAGTCACTTCTTTCCAGGATGAAGGGGAACCATTGACAAACACTCTTAGGGTTCGAGCACTTAACCAATTACATATCCACTTACAGTGGCATTGCCTAGCCCACATTTGACTAGTTTGCTTGCAAGAAGGTCATGGGAGACTTTGTCAAAGGCCTTAGTGAAATCAAGATATGCTACATCCATGACATTTCCTGCTTCTACCAATCTTGTAACTCTATCAAAAAAAGAAATAAGATTAGTCCAGCATGACTTCTAACTATATCATGGCATGACTTTCATGTTCCAGTCTGGCATTATTTCTATGTTGTAACTGTATCATGACAGGGATCTTCCCTTTCTTCCATGAGAAATCCATGTTGACTTTTAGTAATCACAGCATTCCTTTCTAAGTGATTGCAGAATAAAATTTAGCTAAACAAGTGAGGCTTTATTCTACATTAAAAACCTGCCCCACTTTACCCTGCCTTTTCAGCTCTAAAAGAGGTTACAGTCTAGAAAGGTGAATTTCCAGATATTGAAAGCTATGAAAATGGGAACTTGTTCTATTTGTGGACATTTTGGAAAACATGAAACTTTCAATTCAATGTGAGACAGTCTACATATAATTTATTCTTTCATACGCATAGTGATGGCTGATAGTTTCCATGCTAGTAATTTGATTTGCTCTAGGATTTAGCTTAAAATTTAAAGGAGTGCTGGCTTTGTTTTTGAGACAGTGGAGTGGACACATCTTCACTTATGGGCTAATCTGAGAATTATGCCCTGGAGCTGCCCTGGCTCCACTACATTTATATGTATCTACTGAATCTGAGGCCATACTGTAAGTTCAGCCAGACTGAGACTGCATTAACATAATGTTGTCTTTGTGTCACAATTAATGCTACATAACCAAGGAGCTCCCTGCAAAAATCTGACCATCATGGTCACATTTGCTGAAATCATAATGGGTTCTGCTTACAGTGAAGTTAAGAGGTAAAGGGTCTGATTCTTATTGGAAGTTGTTGCGCATTGGGAAAACCTCTACTGCAGACTTTGGGGTGAGTATATTTTGTTTGGTTTTTGCTTATGTAGATGGATCCCATGTTTCACATCTTGGATGATTCCCCTAAAATTCAGATTAAAGTCTAAAACAAATTTGCCATACAACTGTCCTGGATATTGCCACCAGATGCATTTCAGTACATGTAAGAGGGCACAAAAATCCCATTAGAGAAGGACTCCAGTAGTCATTTGCCAAATTGCCATATTAAAACTAGAAAGGTTATGTTCACCATCAAATACATCCAGTTCAATCTGAAAACTATTTTTTGCTTTTTAGTTCTTTGCTTGCCTAAGAAAGTCCTGAGTTCTTTCTGATGAGTGTGTTCCAGTCATCATCCTTCTTGATAACTCTGAGAGTAGTCCCACTATGTTGCCATGCTGTTACTCACTAATTATGATGCTTTGGAATGCAAGGATGCAACCGTGAAAAGAACATTATGCCTAGAAGTGCAACAGTGCAGATGGAGAAATAAGAATCAAGTTTGCAACAGGATTAGACTTCTCCATGCCCCAGTCTATTCTCCGTGAAGCAAGCGAACCAACTCAATGAACTTCATTGCTTGGAGGCTCCAACTCTAATATTTCTGTCTCTTGCTACAATTAAACCTTCCAGCATCGTCGGCTGCATGAGTGCTTTATTGGCCACACAGAGATTTCAGAATCATTAACGCAAAATAAGTCCTCACTAGCTTAGTTTAATTGTTCCCAAGTTTCTCTCAGTTCAGGCCAGGAAAAAAAGAGCAAAGAATAATGAATCACTGCTATTTACGCAACAGTTATTACCAGAAGAAAGACAGCAGTTAACCTAAATTTGGATTGGTTTTGATGAGAGACTGGATAGGTGGGGCATTTAGCAATTACCTGCTTGGAGTGTGCCTCTGCCCAACCATCCTGGATTAATGCCAGACTTCTTCAGAGTCCAGGACAATTTTGAAATGGATGTTTTGGCTTATTGCCATTCTCAGAATTCTTATTCATGTTTTCCTTTTCCATTTATAAATAGGAAACTACAACAGAATCCAATATAATTTGAGGGCCTTAGACTTCAGGCCCTAGATCAGACATAGGAATCAGTGGTCTGAGTTCTGCTATTAGTTTCATCTAGACTAGACTACGGAACTAATGGGCCTTCAGGGGGCATTGAACTGACCAAGGTCTATGAATTCAACGGGTCTGCTCTAGTCATGATGAAACAACAGGGGAGAGGAGATCTAATAAGGACCCTTCCACACAGTCATATAACCTAGAATATCAAGGCAAAAAAATCCCACAATATTTGTTTAGAACTGGGTTATCTGAATCCACACTGTCATGTATTCCAGTTTAAAGCAGATAATGTGGGATTTTATTCAGCTGTGTAGAAGAGGCCTAAGACTCCTATATCTTTTTCACACGTATTGTTTTCAAGCCAGGTATCACCTAACCAAATATCTGTGTATTTCATTGTTTTTCTACCTAAGTTGTAGTTCATTTTGTTAGTTTTGGTCTGGCTCTTTAATCTGTTAAGGTCTTTTTGGATTCTGATCATGTCTTCTGAGGTATTAGCTATCCCTCCCAGTTTGGTGTAAACTGAAAATTTGAAAAAATCCCCTTTGTTCCATTCTGAAAGATGTTGAATAGTACTGGTCACACAGTAGAAACCTGTGGTATCCTACTAGTTATTTCTTTTTAGGATGAAGAAGGGCCATTTATAAGCTCCCTTTGGATTCAGGCAGTTAACCAATTCACAATCAACTTAACATTAGCATTTCTCTAGCCCACATTATACTAGCATGTTTGTGAGACTATCATAGGGGACCTTATCAAAGGTCTTACTGAAATTGAGATATGCTAGTTTTGATCACCAAAAGCATATACTGAATTCGAAAATAGGTTGAAGGGCTGAGTGCTTATCTCCAAAAAATACATCCCAGAGAAGGGCTGGGCTTATCATTCTCTGGATCCTCTCCTTCCTTATTTTCATATCATGTTGTAACTGTATGGGCATCTTCCTTTCTGTAGTTAAATGAACCAACAAATATAGTCCCTCCCTGAAGCCAGGTCACTGCTGATTAAGCAGATGGCCTGATTAGCTGGTGATTATATATTATAGTGAATTACAGGCTTCTGGGTTTTTTTAAGTAACTGCCAGTAAACCAGTGTTCTATACTAGTTACTTAGTTGCAATTTACTCACCTGCTACTATTCCATATTCACAACCAGTTACTTAGTTAACTAAGTAATGGTTGTGAATATGGAATAGTAGCAGGTGAGTAAATTGCTACTTAGTCACAGTTGTGACATTATTCCCATGATTGTAATTTCTTTCTTTGACTTCATCAGACATTGAAAAAAATCAATTCTGCCATTGATCAGAAGAGAATGGATAAATTATATCTATCTATCTGCATAGATCTGGAAATGTTATTTGTTTAAGTATACTTTATATAGCAGCTTATGTAGAGTACTGGCCTCCCTCTATTAGTTTAGTTTGCAAATCCAGTGACAACTAATTACTTAAAAATATACTGTAATATAAATAAATTTTCAAAGAAACCTTACAAGCTCTACAACTGGAAATGCAATTAGGATCTCTACCCATGCATTCCTCAGCAGCAAGGAACTGTGTGCCACAGAAAGTTTTTTTAACATCAGCATGTTTCCTTTTTTCAAAGGCTAGCTCTGGACAAATATTTACTAATTAATCTTTCATTGGGATTAACTAATGCATTTGGCAAGCTGGTGTGCTTTATCCTACTTTACAATAAGTGGGTGGTGGGGAACAGAAAAAAAAGATTTCAACTAAAGTCCTCCTGACTTGCATATTCAAGCCCATTCGTTCCCATTTTCTCTCCAAATAGCAGCAACTACACTTTAGTGCTGCATCTCCATTAAAAGTCTTCTTCTAGCAAACACTTTCTATGCAAAGAGACCATACTAACAAATTGCCAAGCTTTCGGTGACGCTTCTGCTAATAGGTAGATAAAGGACACTTCTACCAGACAACCAACTAGTTTTAGAGGCAGGCAGCAGTCTGAACAGTTCTGAAACATCCTGTTATCCAACAGCTGCCAAGAAAATTAATATCTAATGCATCAGAAGGTCGGACCTTGTAAAATGATGTTGTCTTGTTTTCCAGAATGTTGGCTTCAGTGTGATCAGCTTGTAAACATTTTATTGAAACTCATTAAAAGGTGTTCAGAAAAAGGAAGACACATGCCAGCGTTTCCAGTGTATAATGCATCTCTCATGCCCCTGGGTGGCAACTTTCCAGAGCTTGGAGCATACTAGCATGGTCATTTATTGGCTAAAGGGGAGTGGAAGGTAGTTCACAGATTCTCCAGAATTATGAGAGTTCTTGTAAAAACTGAAAATGGTTATGGCAGCATGTAACAAATTTTTGAAAGCAGGTGAAGGCAATGGACATTTCACATGGAGATAATCAGTACTTCCTTGTGAAGTGTCTAATAAAAGACAAATTTATGTTACACATGCATATATCACCTACCATGGACCTTATAGCCTTGGAGTTCTCTCAGTAGCAGTTCATCAATTTTATGGTGTCCAAAGTAGGTATTTTAGATTTTTAAAAACATTCATTCATTTGTTGCCTTTATGTGGGTCATACTCCATTTATCTCCCCCAGTTTTTAACATTTTATATGTACATGTGGCCTGCCCTCTCGTTTTCCTTTTTCCTCTGTTTTTGACACATCTTTTATTGTGTTTTTGTTGGACATATTAATTTCATTGTGTTTATTGTGTTTATTGTTCTGATGTCTGATATTTTGTGATTTGTGGTTTGGGCATGGCCCCATGTAAGCCGCTTCGAGTCCCCTTTGGGGAGAGGGAAGCAACTTATAAATAAAGTTTATTATTATTATTATTATTATTATTATTATTATTATATCTCAGAACAATACCCAGGCTTTTCGTTTAGGAGGCCTTGAGATCAAGCCCAGGCATCTCTTGTTAAAAGGATGAGGAAGGATCTTAAGAACCTTGAGAGAGATGCTACCTGTGTGAGTAGAAAATACCAGAGCAGGGTGTGTGTGTGTGTGTGTGTGTGCATTGTTGTAATTAATTACAACATCATAATTAATATGGTATATATAAACAATTAGTTCTATGCCTCATACTTGTGAATTGTCCATCCATACCTCATTTGCAAACTTATTGTTTTTTTCCAGTGAATCACATCAACTCACAATATATTCCAATACTGACAACCTTATGTGCATATCAGGTTGGGTTGCAAGGTGCCTGCTGCCATACTTGCCTTGATGTCCCAAATATGGAATAATGACCAATAAGTCAGTTAAGGTCACCTGTTCTGTTGAGTAAAAAAAACTGCTGCAGTCATAGGGTCCAAAATCGTGAGGAGAAGAAGATGTCACTGCTGAAAGAGTGCTGGATTTAGGGTAAGTGAAGTTAGGGATTCAAAAGGGAGGAAGAATAAGCAACTGAAAGGAAGGTAAAAGAAAGAATGTGAAGGATACCAGGATAGGGAGACAAACAAAGTAGGAAAAATGAGAGTATGGATATGGGGGTGAAGGAGAGTTGAGCATGGTGAGAAGACCCTGGAAGGAGGGATTAGGAAAACAAATGTGAAAGGGAAGAGGTAGAAAAAGGATCACCAGAGAGCAGATGAAGATAGAAGCTTTGAGGTAGGAGGATACCAGGAACAGAGGACACAGAAACAGCCAAGAAGGAGGCAGGGGACCTCAAAGGTGGAAAGTGGGGTGGTTGTTAAATAGATGAGCAGAGAGAGAAATAGAGAAGTAAGAGGGAACCAAGAAAATGGAGGAATAAACACATAGTCAGAGACAAGGCAAAGAATTAGGATGGTGGAGAAAGAGAAAAGACTGGGAGAGAGACCAAGAGACCATTCTGTCTGAAAGGAATTGGAATGGGCAAGAAAGTGAGATAAGAAGTCACTTAATAGTCTGAAGGAAGAACCAAGGAGATGAATGTTATGTTGCTTGTCAATTAGTTCTATTTTATGGGGTTTGGTTTATGTATGAAAAGACTTTATTGTAAGACTGACAAAAACAAACAAACAAATAAATGGTGACAAAGGTTAACTGAGCACAACTTTGGATTATGTCACAATTAATGGATATACAAAGCAGGATTGGTCCCAACCCTGCAGTGAGGTATGTGAAGCCAGAGTCACATCTCAATGTAGTTATTTTCGCTTCTAATGTGCATTTGGGCTAAGACCTAATCATTTGTCTTTTTGACAGTTCATGGTATCTTTAGACCTATTTTAAGAGCTGATGTTCCCATCAGCTTTTTTTCACCACTCAGCTTTCACAATCATACATCGAAATCAGGAAAAAAAACTATGTCATAGATAATTCAGAGTTTGGTACTTAATGATGTAACTTTTCACTGGAGTATCTTCTCTAGTTCTGCCATAGTTGTCCTTCTGAGTCTTGTTCTGATTTCTTGTCTTCAGCTGTCATTTTGATTAATGACTGAAGCAAAGTATAGAAAATAGTTGAAGTACTCTGATACTTTCATTGTCAACTCCCATTTATGTAACTCACCTGTGGTTGTCATGTTGTTTTTTTCTTGAAATTATTCTGTAATTCTGTTTTTTGCACTTTCTTTGTTAACAATTATTAGTCATACCAAGTCTGCTAATTCCTGGTAGGAATATGGTACCATCTGTGTATCTTAAATTCTTGGTGTTCCTTCTCCAAACTTTCATGTCCCCTTCCTCTGAATTGAAATATTATTTGTAGTATAATGTGTGCCGCATATAAATTAATGAAACAAGGTAAGAAAATGCAGACCCACGTTGCAAAGAGAAAACCATTCTATTCTTCCCCATTATGGCCTGATAGTGGCTTCTTGCCCAGAGTATAGGCTACCATCAGGAAAATCAGGTGTTGTAGCATATACATTTCTTTTAGAGCATATTTTCTATTTTTCTGTACAATCAAGACATTTTGCAAATTTATCAAGAAATACTTGGCAACAAGAAACCGACAAATGAAGACATGCGAACAAAATGGGGAGACAATACAATACAGCCTTCTGACCTACTTGATTCTGGCCAGAAATGTAGCAGTGTATGAGAAGTGCTAGAAGACTTAGGTGGAGTGGTCTTGAGAATCTTTTACTGAGGATATAATAGTATGATCTTAAAGAAAAGTTCTTAGAGATGTTTGAATTCAATTGTTTGGGATGGTTTATAAATAGTTAATTAAATCAGATTAAGAAAACCTTCATTCCTGAAAGTCACATATAAGAGAACACAACTTTGTTCAAAGTAAGTATTTTAGGTCATGAAACATTCCATCCTTATAGCCTACTGAGTGTTTACTGTTAATCTTTTCTTTCCCTTTGTTTGTTCCCTTTCCTTGTTATTTGCTAGCCTGTTTGTGTTAGGTACATAAGTCTGTAAACATCTAATGTACTATCACCACCTTTACCCAAGCTCAATGTTCAATAAAATATATATAATAACAATGATGCTGCAAAAGCTAAAAAGAAAGAAAGGTAAGAAAATCTTCCCTAATGGGGAAGGCATAGGGAGAAGACTTTAGAAAATGCTTTTGGTTGCAAGAATTACATGTGAGATCCTTTCTATGGAGAAAAATTGCTCATACAATATCTTTGGTTAGGAACAATTCTCTAGCTGGGAACAATTGTAGTAGACTCTACTGTAAATGTTCTTCAGGTTTCCTTAGAATCAAATTAAAAATATACATCTGGATGGGAAATCACATTTCCAAGTCTTTAATCAGTTTTTCCTTTAATCATTGCATCCATACATGGAAGGTAATTGGCAATAAGGGCAACTATTTCAAAGCAGCAACTCATTCCCTTTAAAAGGCCAGAGACTCATCCCTCAAGAGAATAATTTGGTTGATGCAGCCATTTAATGCTGCTAAGCACATAAGCAAGGGCTGGCAATGGCTGTCCTTGAACAATGTGTTAAGAGCTCTCAAAGCTTGAAGCTCTCTTGCCACATTCATTACTACACTCTTCTCCCACTCATCAGTCACTAGCCATTCCAATAGCAGCAGTAAAAAGAAACATCTCTCTTGCTGACAGTTCCATAGTAATTATGTTGTTATAATTCCAAAGTAATACTGGCATAGTTACTGTAATGCTCTGCTTCTATATGTATAAATGATGCCTAAGATATATGTATATAAAAAGGCCTGTTAAGATATCCCCCCTCCATGTTAAGGTATCCTCCTATATCCATGGGGATACATTCTCAGATAGTGGTCCTATAGATATGAGGGTTGTACTATACCTGCTTTTGGTTGCTTATAAAACCATAAGAAGGTTATAAGCTGCTTGCTTATAGTACCTCTCAAATAATGAGCTCACCTCCATCACTTCCCTTAGGCAATCCCTTGTTGTCCGAGTATGATGGTCTTCCAAGTGTAGTATCTTTGACCCGCATGTTCTTCCACAGTGAGGGCATTGTTTTTTCAGGTAGAAGGCTGTCCCAGTCAGGGTTGGCTTGATGTGCCTTCCTCTTGGCACACTTTTCCCTTTCGCCCTCTATTTATGCCTCTTCAAATTCCGCAGCACTGCTGGTCACAGCTAACCTCCAGTTAGAGCACTCAAGGGCCAGGGCTTCCCAGTTCTCGGCATCTATGCAACAGTTTTTATGGCTGGCTTTAAGCCCATATTTAAATCTCTTTTCCTGTCCATCAACATTCCATTTTCCATTCTTGAGTTGGGAGTATATTAACTGCTTTGGGAAACAATGATCGGGCTTTGGACAATGTGGCTAGCTGATGGTGGAGGAGCATCGCTTTAGTATTAGTGGTCTTTGCTTCTTCCAGCACACTGACATTTGTTGCCCTGTCTTCCCAAGAAATTTGCAGGATTTTTCAGAGGCAACACTGATGGAATCATTCCAGGAGTTGAGAGTGATGTCTGTAAACAGTCCACATTTTGCAGGCATATAACAGGGTTGGGAGGACAATAGTTTTATAAACAAGCACCTTGGTATCCCTATGGATGTCCCAATCCTCAAACACTCTGTTTCATTCAGAAAAATGCTTCGCTTGCAGAGCTCAGGTAGTGTTGTATTTCTGTGTCAGTATTGGCTTTTGTGGAGAGGGGGCTTCCAAGGTAGCGGAAATTGTCAACATTTTCTAATGTTACACCATTAAGCTGTATTTCTGGCAATGCACCTCCATCACTGCCCCAGTAAATATGTAAGTAACTTTCTATGAGTAAAAAACACCCCAGCAAAGTCATGTGTCCAACTTGAAGTAAATATGACAATATTTCATGTATGGTAAGAAAAGAAAACCACTTGAGGAAATAGATAAATGATTAAAACATAGCTAAAACAGTTTCATTTATAACATAGAAGGAGTGAAGCCCACCATCATTACTTGAATATAAACAGTTATACTTCACTTCCAATAAATTTAGTACTTACCCAGTCAATTTTAAACTATGAATTTTAAATTTACTTTCTATTAGTGTAGCATGTTAATCGTTGTACCATGTATTGTAATATATGTATTTTATAATAATGTGTTTTAATATATGCATTTTATTGGTTTTTTTGTGTTTTTTTTACTGTGTTTTGCTCCACCTCGAGCCATGAGAAGAGGTGGGTAACAAATAAAATGTATTATTATTATTACTATTATTAATAATATACTACTTCCAAGTTCTCCATGCTTGACCTGTGGAACAAAAGCTTGGTGGGGCCTTAATAAAATCCATTAATTCACTAACTCTGTCTCCAATTGTAGCCAAATCATAGGGACAGAATTTTCTACTAATTTTCAACTTATAGTAAGCAAAAAATAATATTAGCATTTTTGTTGTTGTTGTAAGAAAGCCTTTACCCAGTTCCCTCTAGTTGGAATTAATCAACAGGGGAAGCCAGCCCATGATTAATAAAACACAGTAACCAATCCATTCCAAAATTACACTTTTGTATGTTCTGTCTATTTCAGTGAAAGCAGAAAAACTGAACACATAGTAAATTTCTTCAGTGAAACAAATGTATCCTAAAATGCTTATCATTGGCTGGACTGTGCCCACAGATCTTAAGAAAAAGGCACCTGGGCAGCTGTATATGTTTCTTCAGAAGTACAGCTTTATTCAGTAAGCCACATTCCCATGCAAATAAGACCAGGATTGTATCCTTAATTGCATTGCTGTTCTGTACTTAACCTGTCTTTGATTAAGAAAGATGTTTCTTCTTTGCTGTCAAGTCTTGAAAACAAAACCAGAAATCAAAAGCAGATACTGTCACTAATTGGATTAACTTCTGAGAACCTTATAAAAGCAGAAGGTCCAGTTCCCATCTTTAGCATTACACAAGAATGGCTTTACGGACCTCTGAGAGATGAAATAAAATCAAGTCTGGAGTGTTCTGTTATTAGATCAAAAGATGAGTATAATTAGTGCTGGTAATTACTACAAGATGTTTATATTCAACTATTTAGACATATTCCTGCACTTCTTTTTGAAAGCATTCATTTTCTATTACATTCCTGTTTTTCCCGGTGAATTGAAGGGAAGGGGGGCGTTGTGGATGAATATTTGCAGAACATAAAAATTATGCAAATGCAAGTAGCAGAATTATTTATACTGGTGTCTCAGAATCTCTCTAATTACCTTGCACAGGTTCACAAAAATTCTACTTATCTATCCATGGAAAAGCAAGAATTTTGAAAAAAGGGGGGGGGACGATACAGCTGAAAGACTTAAATGAATAAGGCTGCAGTTTCAGTCTAGCCATGGAGAACAATGAGTAGGCCAGATTTATTCCAGATCTAGAATCCAAATCCATGCCATGCTTAACATTAGAAAACAATATATCATATATATTCATGTATAAGTTGCATATTTTTAAAAGAAAAAAATACAACCCCCCTCAAAAAATTTCAAATATCTGCATATGTGAGTCAGTGCTGGATCGGGGACCCAGCATGATGGCAATGAGAAGAGGCTGAGGCGAGAATCTCCCACCAATTTCCCCTCCCTTGCTCAAACCAGAGAAAGACAGATCCCCCTCTTTTGCTTGTCATGTGAGGCAGCCATTTTGGACACTTTTGAATTAGATTGCCAACAGTCATTTTTTAATAAGGGCTTTCAGCATATAGCTTTTCTAAAGAAAAATTGCAGTGGCCATTTTAATAGGTGCAGGACTGTTTAGATTTGGTTCCCTCTGGATATACCAAAGTCCATGAATTCTCCAATTGTGTTATATACAATAACCTTGTAAAATTCTGTCCTTTATATAAAATGGGAAAACAACCTGTTTTATTGTTTTTGGAACACACACACATGGTGATCGAATCGATAGATGTAGAATCTGTGGATATGGAGGATCAACTATATTTAAGTATCCTCTCTAGGTCCAAGTCCCTGAAACCTGACAGAAGCATCAATCACCCTTGCTCTGATCTCCATGAAGAAGGATTTTCTTTTCTCATGCAGCTGATGGCCAGTAAAGGGTGGAGAGATCATGGCAATAGTTTCACAATTATAATAAAGTGGTGCTTATGAATGTGGAACAATTGTCCAGATGAAGTTATCCATAACTATTCATATTCATGATTGCAAAGTACTTAAATTTGTGACACTGCAGTTGGCCCTCTGCATCTGCAGACTCTTGGTCCATGGCTTCAACTTACCATTAAATAAAAAGTAGTATGGCATCTCATCTTTTGCCTGGTGGTCTCATAAGATGACCATGTTGGAAGTTGTTCTGCTGTGGTTCCAGTGCTGAAGGCAAAGAAGCTGACAAGGAGGGGCAAGAAGGAAGAAGATAGGAAATGTTTATAATGGTGAGATGTGGAGGGGAGGCTGTGATTCATGCACACATGTGGCAGTTGCCTTCAGAGTACATGCAGAGGATGGTGGGGTGCGTGGGATCAGGTGGCACTCAAATTCCCTCCCTATTTTAGAGCTTTGTATATGAACGATTTGAGCAGCCATATATTTTGGTATCCATGTGGAGTTCTGGTACCAATCCCACAAAGATACAATGGATCAACTATAGTGACACAATTGCAGCTCTCACCCCAAGTTATTTTACTGGGCATCAGCCTTAGGAGGAGAAGTAGGGCCATTCTTTTAGAACAGTGGTTTCAACCATTCTTTGATCAGGTACTACTTGGCCAGGGACCACTTGCCCAGGGACTACTTTAACTAGGGACCACTCTCCAATATTAGTATCAAAAGGGTTACAAATCAGTTTTTGGTCAGCTTTAGATTTGGTTTAATTATTTGCTAATTCAGAAAATTGCATTGGATAGTCCAGAGCAGCACTAATTTCTGATACAGAACATATGCCATCCAGCAGTTCCCATCTGCTTACCCACAGAAAGCCATATTTAATAAGCCTTGACACTATAAGAGGATCTCACGAGACCAGTCGCTCTCATTGCAATGGTGGACTTGCAGACTGTGGACCATATTTTAGTTCTTGCAGACCACTGGTGGTCCATGGACCACAGGTTGGGAACCACTATTTTAGAATATGGCTGTTCTAAAATATGGCTGTTCTGTTTCTATTAGGTTTGAAGGTCTTGGGCTGGTAGAGTTTACTTAGTTACCTGACCAGCTGATAGAAAATGCTGGGTATTATTCAGATTTAATATACAATTAAACATCACCCTGTTTATTTTTTAAGAGGAGCTGTTCTTTCTAATATAACTGTTTTTTAATTTTTAAAAAGGGAAATGAATTTGTTATATGTGCTTGGAGAAGTATCTTCTGCTGGACAGCTCTCTTTATGTTCTAAATTTCTTCACCTATGCTTGAATGACTTTCATTCCCGAGGGCTTCTCCAAGACATTTTGCTGCAGCCGCCTCTGTTCTGGGCAAGTAATTTGAATGTTATGCTAATTATTCTAATTATGCAAAATGCTTTAATTTGCATTGTAATTATGAACCTCAAACACATTAATTGCTGTATCTTTTTCTTCCACTAAGTTTCAAACATCGTGCCATTTATAACAATTACAAACAATCTGATATAACTACCTTGGAGTAATGTTTAAAGCTTGGAGCAAGGAGACCCAAAATCAAATCTCTGTTTGGTCATGAAATTGACTATGTGACTTTGGGACCCTACTGCTTCCCAGCAGATCTACCTTACAGGACTGTTGTGGGGATTAGAAGGGAGATAAGGGCCATGTAACATGAACATGTCTGTTAATTTCCTTGTTGTGACTTCAAGCGGTTTCTGAAGTATGGTGCCTTTATGGGGTTTTCTAGAGCTGAGTGAAATTCATCCAAGGTCACCCAGTGAGTTTCCATAGCCAAATAATGGATTGAACTCGGTTCACCAGAGTTATAATCCAATGCTTGAGGCACTACCCTAGCACAAATAAAAGAACAACAATAAAGTTACAATTTCCTCATGTATAAGCACTTCCATTACTGTAACCACCAGATGACAATGACTTCATATAGTTTTTCACTTTTCACTGGTGACAAATGGCTACAGATCCATGAAAATACCACAGAAGGCCCACAAACGTGACTACCTTCTGCTTTGCATGAATAGAAGTAACTGTGTACTTTTCTTTAACCTCCTAACTCTTTCACTTCATTCCTTATATTGCATCTCCCATGCTTTATGCATTTTGCTGCTCCTGCTGTTCATTTTCCCTTTCCTCGTGTCATTTCACTTCGTGTCCCTGCAATATGCCAAATGATGATCCAAATGGACACTAGGTGGCATGCCTAGAAGCCAGGGGAAAACCCAACCAAACTAGGAGTATGACAAACCCTGGTCTAACTGGCACAGCTAGACAGACTTCTTCTTCTTCTTCTGATTTCCACACCCTCTTTCATCAATATTGCAAGGTAAGTTGTAGTTGAAAGACTCTTTTACAACTCTCAGGATTCCATAGCAGTTCCATGCAGATAAAGTGATGTCAAACCACATTGAATCTACAGCACACTAAGGGATGAACATAGAATTCTTCTTACAACTATCATCTTGAGAATGTTCCCAGGCTGTGGCAGACTCTCAATATTAGAATGTTTTGTCAATGGAAGAAAAAGCTGGGTAAAGCAGACATGTTGCTTAATGCATTTAGCAAAATACTCCAGAGCAAAGCAAAAATAAATAATTTTCTTGCCCTGTTCTCAAAACAAACAATTTTCCTTCCACTTCTGAGCTGCTCAGTAATGGTACATAATTATTCTCTTGATTGCTTACTTCAGAAATTGTCACTGCTTGGATTTTAAAAAAGAAAATCCCCCAGGTAATAGGATTAAGGCTGATATGATTTTCTTAACTGCTGCACAGATAGTTCCTTAAATTCCTCATTCATCAAAACACTTGTTCACATTATTTTTGCATTTTCCCCCAGAAGAATCAGGGAATTAAACACAGTAAAGTGTTGCTTAGAAAATAGTTTCAGATACATTTTTTAAAGTATCCACTCACTCCTCCAAATAACAATTAGAATAACATAAATTCCAATTCTGTTCATGTTTGCCCCAAAGCAAATTCCATTTATATCAATGGGTCTCTCTCTCAAGGATAAGAAGATAGGATTTCAACCTTTATTTCAGAATTCTGTTAACTCAGCTTCAATACTGGTATCTTCCAAAATATGTATAGATTTGAGCAACAAAGATTACATGGTCTAGGCACTTAAAATCTAAGCTAGATGACCTAAGAGAATTGGAATGATGCTCTAAAGAGCTGCTCCTAAATATACTGAGGGCACACACATACAAAGAGTTGCTTCCGTTTAATAAATGCATCTTCTTAATTTTAGTCCTCTAGAATAATATTTTATTGCTGGATTCACAAAACAAAATCCAGACCTACAATAAAGGCATTTTATGAAAGACTCACCTGAGGAGTTATCAATAGTGGTCATGATCTTGCACCAGGAGACATAGCTGTAATGTCCAATGATGTAACTACAAATACATAGCTGCATCTCCTGACTGAACCTCTTAATACCCATATTTTAAGTTAAACAGCAGGTAGACAATGGCGGGGACTCCTATTGAAGTGCTATCACAACATTTTTAATAATAAAGAAAATATGTAATCATCATCATCATCATCATCTTTATTTATATTTTGCCCCATCTCTCCTTTGGGACTCAGAGTGGATTCCAACAAAAAAGGGCAAACATTCAATGCCTGAAACATTCCTAGTTTGAAAGTGTTATTTCCTGTTTAATGGTGTAGCCCTTATATTGAAAGTAGTTGTTCTACCCCAGAAACTTTATTTTTGTGGCACACACTATGTTAAATTGGTGGAGACTCAATAAAGAAAAATGTGCTATAGCATGATGTCCCTCCCAGAACGTTTTTGCAGTTTAATATACTTTCCCCATGTTTCTATGATAGAAAAAAAAGGAACTGATATTCATAACCCAGGAACAACAATCAAAACACCCTGACAGATGTATATCCAGCCTCTAAACTAATTAATAACCTTCCCCTATTGAGTTGGAGGGGACCCCCAAGGGCAATCAAGTCAAATCCCCTTCTTCCAGGCAGAAGGGCGCCATCGAAACTCTCCTGACAGATTACCATCCAGCCTCTAAACATTAATATGTTTAATATGGACCCCCATTCCAACTCAATAGGGTTTCATCCCATCCCAGCACAGATATTTACTTACTAGAAGAATCAGTCAATCCTCCTCTTTGCAGATTCAGCAATTTATTGGAACTCTGGCTGACTGCTGTTACCGAAGGACAAATCTCTCCCTCCCCTGTCCTGATTGGAGTTTTCTGATGCTGATGCATTCTGGGAAATGTAGTTTAGGGCAGACATTTTGAATTCTCTGGCATAGGTGCTGGAGGTGAACGACGAATCCGATGCTGTAAAGATCAATACACGATAGGATCCTGGAATGTAAGATCTATGAGCCAGGGCAAACTGGATGTTATTATTGGTGAGATGTCAAGACTAAAGACAGACATTCTGGTGATCAGCAAAGTGAAATGGACTGGAATGGGCCACTTCACATCAGATGACTACCAGATCTACTACTGCGGACAAGAGGAACACCGAAGAAATGGAGTAGCCCTCATAATTAATAAGAAAGTCACTAAAGCAGTGCTTGGATACAATTAAAAAAATGACAGAATGATCTCAATTTGAGTTCAAGGCAATCCAATTAATATCACAGGGATCCAAATATACACCCCAACCACAGCTGCTGAAGAACCAGAAGTAGATAAGTTCTATGATGATCTGCAGCACCTACTGAATAATATACCAAAAAGAGACATTATTTTCATTACAAGGGACTGGAATGCCAAGGTGTGTAGTCAAATGACAACCGAGATCACAGGCAAGCATAGTCTAGGTCTAGGACAACAAAATGAAGCATGACACAGGCTGATAGAATTTTGCCAGGAAAACTCACTGTGTATAATGAACACTCTCTTCCAACAACCTAAAAGACAGCTTTATACATGGACTTCATCAGATGGTCAACACCCAAATCAGATTGACTGCATCCTTTGCAGCCAAAGGTGGTGGACATCCATCCAGTCGATGAAAACAAGACCTGGGGCTGACTGTAGTTCAGATCATGAACTTCTCATTGCTCAATTTAGAATAAGATTAAAGAGATCAGGGAAAACACACAGACCAGTTAGATATGATCTCACTAACATTCCTAGCAAATATGCAGTGGAGGTGAAGAACAGATTTAAGGGACTAGATTTAATAAATAGAGTCCCAGAAGAACTATGGACAGAAGTCTGTGACATTGTTAAGGAGGCGGCATCAAAGTATGTCCCAAAGGAAAAAAAAACCAAGAAGGCAAAATGGTTGTCTCCTGAGACACTGGAAGTAGCTCAAGAAAGGAGGAAAGCAAAAGGAAATAGTGATAAGGGGAGATAAGCCCAGTAAAATGCACAATTCCAGATGTTACCCAGAAGAGATAAGGAACTATTTTTGAACAAGCAATGCATGGAAGTGGAAGAAGACAACAGAATAGGAAGGACAAGAGGTAGGCAGGATTTCCCTGGGTACTGGTTGTGGGGGGTCGGGAGAAGGTCAGGGTTTTGCCCTCCCTTCTGCTCAAGATCTCCGTGTACAACTGGTGGGCCACTGTGTGATACAGAATGCTGGACTAGATGAGCTGATGTCCGATTCAGCATGGCTCTTCTTATGTCGTTATGTTCTTAAGAGACCTCTTCCAGAAAATTAGAAACATTGGAGGTAAATTTCAGGCAAAAATGGGCATGATTTAAAAAGATGGCAGGGACCTAACAGAAGCTGAAGAGATCAAGAGAAGGTGGTGAGACTATACAGAAGATCTGTATAGGAAGGATAATAATATCGAGGATAGTTTTGACAGTGTGGTGAGTGAATTAGAACCAGACATCCTGAGGAGTGAGGTTGAATGGGCCTTAAGAAGCATTGCTAACAACAAAGCAGCAGGAGATAATGGGATCCCAGCTCAAGTGTTTAACAACAAAACTTTATTACGGTCACTGACCAGCACAAGGCGGGCACAAGTGCCCTGAGAGGGGAAAGACAGCTGAAGTGTTTAAAATTTTGAAAGATGATGCTGTCAAGGTGATGTATGCCATATGCCAGCAAATATAGAAAATACAAGAATGGCTATCAGACTGGAAAAAATCAACTTAGATCTCCATACCAAAAAAGAGAAATGCTAAAGAATGCTCAAACATTTGTACAGTGGCACTTATTTCTCATGCCAGTAAGGTAAAGCTCAAGATCCTGCAAGGAAGACTCCAGCAATACATGGAGAGAGAGAGAGAGAGAGAGAGAGAGAGAGAGAGAGAGTTGCCAGATGTACAAGCTGGGTTTAGAAAAGACAGAGGAACGAGAGACCAAATCGCCAGTATCCGCTGGATAGTGGAGAAAAACATCTATTTCTGCTTTATTGACAAGTCTAAAGCCTTTGACTGTGTGGATCATAATAAATTGTGGCAAGTTCTTGGTGGTAAGGGCATACCAAATCACCTTGTCCCCCCCCCCAAGAATCTGTATAATGACCAGGTAGCAACAGTAAGAACTGACCATGGAACAACAGACTGGTTTAAGATTGGGAAAGGTACGACAGGGTTGTATACTCTCACCCAACCTATTCAACTTATATGCAGAACACATCACATGATGCACAATGCTTGATGAATGCAAGGCTGGGGTTAAAATTGCTGGAAGAAATATTAACAACCTTAGATATGCAGATGATACCACTTTGATGGCCAGAAGCAAGGAGGAGCTGAGGAGTCTTCTAACCAAAGTGAAAGAAAAAAGTGCAAAAGCTGGGTTGCAGTTAAACATTTTTAAAAATCAAGACTGTGGCAACCAGACTGATTGATAACTGGCAAATAGAGGGAGAAAACGTGGAGGCAGTGACAGACGTATTTCTAGGTGCAAAGATTATTGCAGACACAGACTGCATCCAGGAAATCAGAAGACACTTACTTCTTGGGAGGAGAGCAATGACCAATCTCGATAAAATAGTGAAGGGTAGAGACATCACACTGACAATGAAGATCCACACAGTTAAAGCAATGGTATTCCCAGTAGTAACCTATGGATATGAGAGCTGGATCATAGGGAAGGCAGAACTAAGGAAGATAGATGCTTTTGAACTGTGGTGTTGGAGGAAAATTCTGAGAGTGCCTTGTACCAAGAGAAGATCCAACCAGTCCATACTTCAGGAAATAAAGCCCGACTGCTCACTGGAGGGAAGAATATTATAGGCAAAGATGAAGTACTTTGGCCACATAATGAGAAGACAGGAAAGCTTAGAGAAGACAATTATGCTGGGAAAATTGGAAGGAAAAAGGAAGAGGGGCTGACCAAGGGCAAGGTGGATGAATGGTATCCTTGAAGTGACTGGCTTGACTTTGAAAGAGCTGGGGATGGTGACAGCCGACAGGGAGCTCTGGCCTGGGCAGATCCATGAGGTCACGAAGAGTCGGAAGCAACTGAATGAATGAACAACAACAAGAGCTCCCCCCTTCCTAAATTAATTTTCTCAGCGTTCTGTGCTTTTCCCAGAAAACTCTACTTCCTCCTTTCCCACTCCTAATAGTGAGAAGCCATCCATTTACAGAGGAATGGAAACTTTTTTCTTTTTTCTTTGTTTTGCTTGCTTGCCATGAAAATGAAGATCAAGCTGACTTTGAGTGGGAGCCTTCAGAGATTTACAAAATACAAATTAAAATATATTGGGTAAGTTTCAATTCTAATGTTTTTGGTGTGGGTCATGAAAATTTGTCAAATATTGCATCGAATGTGCAAAACTTCCAAATTTTCTTCCAACTTACAAAACTTTCAAGAATTATGCACATGTGTACTAACCACTGTAAATGTAAATCAGCGTAATTTCAATGAATAATATACATTACAACAGGCAGAAATAGGGTGACAGTTGTAATTCCTCCTTGTGTGGGACATAGATCAGTTAAAGCAGAGTGGTATTGTGAGTCTTCTGCTTCCCAAGTGACGGAGAATAGATACCCATCAATTGCAGAAGCTGCTTTAATGTTTCCTATGTCTCAGGATCTAAGAGGCAAAGGTTCAAATTCTCCATTTTGAGTGGTCTCAACTCAAGTTGAAAGGAAAAGCTTGAGTGCAAATCTCCAGCTCAAGTAGCAGAGCAGTGGCTTCCTACACTTTGCAAGGCTTCATTGATCTGTTGTGGCAATTTGCAAAGACCCTCTGGGCAAGATGTTGACATATTTACTCAGTTAACTTCCTCCTTCCTTCCTAATCATTATGGTACCATTGGCTTAGAGTAGACTATACTCTGCTCTTTATCTACCTCTCACTAGAAGAAAATAGGCCAGATTAAATGTTATGTATCTCATCTCCATAATTATCTGCTAATATTGTTTTGCCTTGATCTGAGAATAAATAAAAATAAATAAATAAAGCTTTATATTCTGGCCTATCTCCCCGGAGGGACCCAGGTCAGATTCCAAACATAAAAGGCAAACATTCAATGCCCAAACACAACAACAATAAAATAACAATAATACAATAATAATACTTTATTTATATTCCACCCTATCTCCCCAAGGGGACTCAGGAGAACAACCCCTTTAGCTAAGATTTATGCCTTCTTTTTTCCTCTCTCTTTTAGAATGACAAGATGTGAACAATTGTGATTGGTACTTAATGCATAACACTTAATGAGATCATAAGAGCTTGTCCCTAGATCTCATTTTTTGGCTTGGAATGAGCTTCCCGGCTCATTCCAAAATCATCTCTTCCTGATCCAGGATCTGTTAATGAAGGAGATCTGTCCTTTAATCAACCTGGCAGCTCTATCCTAATGTAGTGCCAGTCCTGAGTGTGGAAGGCAAAGAAAAAGAGAGATGTTGCCATAGGCTTAACCATAGCCATTTGGTTTAGATTCTTACACACATATGTAAACACAAATGGCATGTAAATAGCCAATATGTAGAACTATCCACACATTTGGTACCAGTGGAGAAAAGTTCTCAGGTGACTAGGTTCCTTTCACACAGCTCAACATAGAACTGGGATATATGGCAATGTGAACTCAGATAATCTAGTTCAAAGCCAATATTGTGGATTACCTGCCTTAATCATATTCTGGGTTATATGGCTATGTGGAAGAACTCTAAATTTGATAGTGAAGAGGCCTTTAGCTTTCAGTCTTTCTAAGCAATTATTGCTGTTCAATTCAGACACATTTCAAAGCTCTGTCCAATTTGATCTTGATGAGTTGCTTGGCATGGTTGAAAGCCAATTTCCTCCTTTTTACAAGTATTAAGTGGTTGTGGAGGGTGGGTTTGGTCTCCAGAAGGGAGCTTGTCCATCCCTACTTAGCTACTGGTATCTAGCAGCAGTCTTTCAACATCCTGGCAGGCTTATCTCTGCCTTGCAGTTTTTCTTCTACGCATAGTTTTTACTGACAGTCTGCATTCATTAAGTAAAAATTAAATTCAGACACCGGCTGGTTTTAGAAAACATCCAACTGAGTGTCGGCCAAAACACTAAATATATAAATAAATAAACAAATAAAAAATAGAGGTGGGAGGCATCTGGTAGCATTGTGCTCTGTAGCTTTTCAGAATAACATTTCATACGAAAACAGGACACATTAATAACGCCGCCATTTCCTTGACATATAAACAAGCCCAAGAACAACCAAAAAAGTAGAGAGAAGGGGGAGAGGAAGTTTGAACAATTAAATGCACGCCTCAGGGAACTCAATATGCAGGTTTGTGAGTAATGGAGTTGGAGGATGGATGGAGAGAAGCAAATAATTAAAACTGTGAATTGTGATTTTGCAAGCTAACAAATGGAGATGCCAGCAGGGGAAGAACTATGGAGGAAACAAAACTGGCTGCTTCCTGAGTTTTGCAGTGGGTCCTTTATCAATTGCACTGTATTTCACTAATTCTGTTTGGCATTTCATAGAAAGGCATTCCAGTCTTTTGGGGGAAGGGATTGCAAACTTCTCTTGCAATTAATTAGGAAGCTAACTGAAAAACTTGTGAAGGTTGATTGAGATCCTACATCATGCTTTGTTGTGGTGTACCCTGAAGCTATTTACAATGTATTTTTTACCATAAACCAAAATGTATCATAGAGTTTTCTTGGAAAGTTTGGTGAGAGAGGGAATGCCATTGCCTTCTTCTTAGGTGAGATTGTGTGGATCACTCAAGGTTATCCAGTGGGTTTCCATGGCAAATTGGGAATTTGAACTCTAGAATCTCAGAGAACTAGTCTAATGATCCTGTTGCAGCGCTTATTTTGCAGAAAATAACTGCATGGAAAACAAGATTCCTTTATGGAAAACAGCATTTTCTGTGTCAAAATGTTACCGTATTTTTCGCTCCATAAGACGCACCTGCTGATAAGACTTACCTAGATTTTAGAGGAGGAAAATAGGAAAAAAAATATTTTCGCTCCCCCTCTACAATCTAGGTACGTCTTATCAGCAGGTGCGTCTTCTCAGCTCGTTCGCTGCCTCTGCCTCCTTTTCCTTCCCCCACCCTTTCCTTGAGGGAAGAAAAGGTGGGGGAATGAAAAGGAGGCAGAGGCGGGAGCGAACCGCGTCGCGTCAGCTCTGACGCGGCGGTTGCTCGCCTCCTTTTGCTTCCCTCCGCCCTTTCCTTGAGGGCGGAGAAGCAAAGGAGGCGGAGGAGGAACCGCTCGCGTCAGCTGTGACGCAGCGCGGTTTGCTCCGCCGCCTCCTTTTGCTTTCCCCCGCCTCAAGGAAAGGGCAGGAGAAGGAGGCGGAGGCGAAAGGAACGCTCGCCAGCAGCTGTGACGCGAGCGGTTTGCTCCGCCTTCGCCTCCTTTTGCTTTCCCGCCCTCAAGGAAAGGGCAGGAGAAGCAAAAGGAGGCGAAGGGAACCGCTCGCGTCAGCAGACGCGAGCAGACGGTTTGCGCCTTCGCCTCCTTTTGCTTTCCCCGCCCTCAAGGAAAGGGCAGGAGAAGCAAAAGGAGGCGAAGGAGAGGGAACCACTCGCGTCAGCTGTGACGCGAGCGTTTGAGCTCCGCCTGCCTCCTTTTGCTTTCCCCCCCCTCAAGGAAAGGGCAGGAGAAGCAAAAAGGAGGCGAGGAGAGGAACCGCTCGCGTCAGCTGTGACGCGAGCGGTTTGCTCCGCCTTCGCCTCCTTTTTGCTTTCCCCGCCCTCAAGGAAAGGGCAGGAGAAGCAAAAAGGAGCGAAGGGGAGAGGAACCGCGTCAGCTGTGACGCGAGCGGTTTGCTCGCTTTTCGCCTCCTTTTGCTTTCCCCCGCCCTCAAGGAAAGGGCAGGAGAAGCAAAAGGAGGCGAGGGGAGGGAACCGCGCGTCAGCTCTGACTTGTGACGGGTTCGCTCCGCCTCCTTTGCTTCCCTCCGCCCTTTCCTTGAGGGGGAGAAGCAAAAAGGAGGCGAGGGAACCGCTCGCGTCAGCTGTGACGCGAGCGGTTTGCTGCTCAGCCGCCTCCTTTTGCTTCCCCGCCCTCAAGGAAAGGGCAGGAGAAGCAAAAGGAGGCGGAGGGAGAAGAGGAACCGCTCGCGTCAGCTGTGACGCGCGAGCGGTTTGAGCCTTCGCCTCCTTTGCTTTCCCCGCCCTCAAGGAAAGGGCAGGAGAAGCAAAGGAGGCGAAGGAAAGGAACCGCTCGCGTCAGCTCTGACGCTGAACGGTTCGCTCCGCCTCCTTTTGCTTCCCTCCGCCCCTTTCCTTGAGGGGGAGAAGCAAAAGGAGGCGGAGGGAAAGGAACCGCCTCGCGTCAGCTGTGACGCGAGCGGTTTGCTCGAGCCTTCGCCTCTTTTGCTTCCCCCGCCCTCAAGGAAAGGGCAGGAAGCAAAAAGGAGGCGGAGGAAGAGGAACCGCTCGCGTCAGCTGTGACGCGAGCGGTTTGCTCGCTTCGCCTCCTTTTGCTTCCCCCGCCCTCAAGGAAAGGGCAGGAGAAGCAAAAGGAGGCGGAGGGAAGGAACCGCTCGCGTCAGCTGTGACGCGAGCGGTTTGCTCCTCGCTTCGCCTCCTTTTTGCTTTCCCCGCCCTCAAGGAAAGGGCAGGAGAAGCAAAAGGAGGCGAAGGGAGAGGGAACCGCGCTCGCGTCAGCTCTGACGCTGCGGTTCGCTCACCTCCTTTGCTTCCCTCCGCCCTTTCCTTGAGGGCGGGAGAAGCAAAAGGAGGCGGAGGGAAGAGGGAACCGCTCGCGTCAGCTGTGACGCGAGCGGTTTGCTCGCCGCCTCCTTTGCTTTCCCGCCCTCAAGGAAAGGGCAGGAGAAGCAAAGGAGGGAGGCGGATGAGCGAACCGCTCGCGTCACAGCTGACCTTGACGCGGTTCGCTCTCCCTCCGCCTCCTTTTTGCTTCCCTCCGCCCTTTCCTTGAGGGAAGCAAGGTGGGGAAGCAAAAGGAGGCGGAGGGAGAGGGAACCAGCGTCCCTCCGCCGCCATAACGGACCAGAGAAGAGGGAGGCGGCGACAGGGTGAGTCTATCGCCGCCCTCCCTCTGCTCCAGCGCCTCCCCCGCCTGCATATTCGCACCATAAGACGCGGCTGATTTTTCCTCCCACTTTGGGAGGAAAAAGTGCGTCTTATGGTGCGAAAAATACGGTATTTTTGTCTGTGAAGGAAATGCTGGATAATTGGAAGAAGCACCCCATATTTTTCCCCACCAAAGTAAGTCATTAATGTCGAATATTCTTTTGCTTGTCTAAGATTTTCCTTATCAGGGTTTCCTGACAGTCGAGAAACTTCAGATCATTAAAAAAAATCACTAAAATTGAATATTCTTTGCATTCCTACTTACTTTAGGGTTGCGCTACATATTGTGAAATGATTTGTTTTATCTCAGTGCCTATGTGTCTGCTTTTTGTCCCATTGTCCAGCAGGGAATAGATAGTTGGTGTTTCTTTAAATGGCGTTGAATCCACTTGTGCATTGAATGGATTGAGAAATCGTTATGCACCATCCGAGTATACGCAATTTAATAGGTGACATCCTGCCAACCAATTTCTTCAACTGAGGACCCTTTCACACAGCGCTATATCTCAGAATATCAAAGCAGAAAATCCCACAATATCTGTCTTAACTGGGTTATCTGAGTCCACACTCAGATAATATGGGATTTTCTGCCTTGATATTATGGAATATAGGGCTGTGTGGAAGGGCACTCAATCAGTGTCTTTTCAGTCAAGGCACTGAAAAAGCCAAATGCTCCAATGGCTGTGTTCTAGGCAGAAGTAGGAATATATTCCATGTGTCAGGGACTGCTTTCACACCGCTGTATAAAATCCACATTGAACTGGATTATATGGCAGTGTGGACTCAGTTAGCCCAGTTCAAAGCAGATATTGTGGATTATCTGCCTGGATATTCTGGGTTATATGGCTGTGTGGATGGGCCCAGGGTTACAATGGCAGAGCTCCAGTTACACAATGGAGCAACAGTCTACATGACAGGCAAAATAGTACAACTGCATGTATTAGTGAATTTATATTTGTGTACAACACCAAGAAGATTCTTGCTTCTGGTTTGCTAAGCAAAATGATTGAATGAAACATTTATTTGGGACTGTTTCTGATACACAGCACTGGAAAAAAAGCCAAAATACAAGCTCAACACCAAGGATAGAAGTATTTATGAATAAACATACAATTGGAAACTACAGCTTCCATTCTACCTCACCATGAACCACACTTTGTCAAACTGATGGGAACAGAGCTCACCATTGGATGAAACACTGATTTTGAACTATTCTGCAGATTTAGCACTGAAACGATGCCAAAATACAACAAGCTCTATATCAGGAATAGAAGAATATTTGAATTTCCATACGATTACAAACTACTATTTCTATCATGCCTCACCATGGGCCACACTGGCTAGGGCTGATGGGAATTATAACTGAACAACTTTTAGAGGCTCACTGTTTCTTCAAAGCAGAAAAGTCATGTAACTCTATTACTGACTACAACAGTTTAAGTATTTTTAGATAAAAGGGGACTGATGTAATTGAATGATTTAAAACATCTAGTTCTCTCCATCTGCCAGGAACAGCTCCACTCTAAAAGGGAGCTCCAGACATCCTGAAATCTATATTACATTAGAGGTCCCACCAAATTCATTTAAGGGTTTCTTCAAGCTGCAGGAAAGCGTTCAAGGAATTTTGAGGATTTTCATTGTTGCAGGGAGATGTTTTTTCATAGTCCTATAACATTGTTGCAGGGAATTTTTTCACACTCCCAGAGAGTACTTGCATGGACATCTGGTCATTAGAAGGATGTTGTATGGGTACCATTATAAGATGTCTGTTATGAGTGCTAGCTACTCTTAAAAAGATGAGTAAATTGTTCCAATATGGAGTCCACATGGAGCAAGGGTTTGATGCCAAAACACAAAATCATTTTCTCAATTCTACAATTTTCTTTCATGAACTAAGACTATTTTTAAAGGCAAATTGTTGCAGCAAACTGTTCCCAGGATTATCCACTCAGCACAACACTGGCAAAGTGTGGCAAAAGTGATCAGTTTAGTGAACATAGTGAGATGTGAGAGAGTTAGATGGGATCCGGTTAAGAACCTGTGATTAAGGACTGTGAGTAGAAAATCCTGGGGAAATTTCCTCAGCCAACATGCCAAGGGTACTTGGAGTAGCAATCCGAAAAAATCAACTTTCCAAGTTTTTGTCTGATGGGCATCATGGGATGCCTCTGGAGGAATCATAATGTTGGAGCATACCTGCTGGCAAATGTGATGATGACATTTATAGATTAAGATAAAACCAGTGTGCATACTCTGGACACTGTGATTATGGTATAGTTTAGATGTGCACTGGATATTGTTTTGTCTGAATGGAGCTAGCAATCTACTGTGTTGGTTGTGTTTTTTGTTTAGAGATTATGATGATGACCTATTTATATAAATCCAGCACTGTACATAGCATTATACAAATAAAAGCACAACAAAATAGTTGTCTAACCTTAGTGTAGCACAGCAGTTCTCGTTTGTGCCTGGAGGGCAGGGGTCAGGACCTGGGGTCCCATTAGCATTAGAACCAGCAGTGCCAGAACATGATTCAGAGGACCAGGGGAAAACATGGAAGAAAGCGCATGGGAAATGGCTAGGGAGGAGAGCTCTCAGGGAGATAGAAACACAGCTGCGGAGACACAAGGTCGAACCTTTGATAGGAGACGGAACATCGAGTCTAGCAGAAGGGAATGGTCTAAGAGCATAGACCGGCCGAGGTCCGTGAGCAGCGATTGGAGACGAAGAAGCCTAGAGCGTCGGGGACCTCGGCCGAGGGATTAAGTATAGGATCCGTGGGAACGAATCCTCAGTGCTCCGGCCACGTCTCATCTGAATAGGCATGAAGCGGAGTGGGACCACGAAGCTAAGCTAGCCAGTGGTCATCAAGCCTTGCCTTGCCTTGCCTTGTTCCTGATCCGCCTGGTTGTGCGGAGCCTTGCCCTGTTTCTTGATCCGCATAGTTTTGCGGAGCCTTGCTAAGCTTTTTGCCTATTTGCTACGTTACCTTGGACATTGTTACTTCAAGCCTTTTGGATTGCTTTTATATTCTATTGGACATTATCTTTTGAACTGTTTTTATATTCAATAAAGTAGTTAGCCTTCAGTCCGTCTCTGTGTGTGTGATTAAGGGGCCGGTCAAGTCCGTGCATCGTGACACTTAGGCATACAATCTAATTAAAATCTCCGCCAGGCTAGGCGACTGGCACCCTACCTGTCCAGGGATGATCTGGCCACGGTGATCCAGGCGACGGTCATCTGGAGGCTGGACTACTGTAACGCCCTCTACGTGGGCCTTCCCTTGGCGACAATCCGGAAACTCAAGCTGGTGCAGAATGCCGCTGCTCGCTTACTGGTGGGAGCACCGGTGAGAGAGCATATTACCCCCGAGATCACTGCGCTCGGAAGAGCAAAACTTGTTAGTCATTCCATCACCCCGCTCCTGCCACTTGTCCAGTACAAGACAGCGGGCCTTTTCAGCGGTGGCTCCCATGACTTGGAATTTGTTGCCTAGCCATGCTCGGGCGATTCATGAACTCGGCCCTTTCCGAAGGGCCTGTAAGACTGCCCTCTTCAGACTAGCGTTTGGCTAGCCTGAATGAAGAGACATATCATCGTCCGAACTAAGATCTAAGCTCTGTGATCTGCTGGCTACAGACTATGTATTTGTGTTTTACTGAATTTTATTGTATGTTTTATTGTGTATTTTACTCCTATTGTGATCCGCCCCGAGCCTGCAGGGAGGAGCGGAATATAAAACCGAATAATAAATAAATAAATAAATAAAAGATAACACAACAGGAAAAAGGGGTGTTGCCTCCTCTTTCCTTCCTCCAAGGGCAGGGCAGTGGCACTTGAAATGGAGAGAGGCCCTTCCATCTGCCTCTGAGCTTAGGCCTGATGGGGCTATGACAGCCTCTTCCTCACTCCATTGAGGCCTTTGGAATGGCATTTGAGATCTTCTTCTTAGTTCTTATACTTCTTATCTTGTTTCTTCACTGTTATGTCTTCCTCAGAGTTTTCCATGATATTATTCAACAAATTGAGTTGATATTTCATTGATATTTGTCCTTTAATTCCAAACACGGAAACAGTTTATTGTTATAGCATAAGCTTTCATGATGATAAATGATACAGCAGATGGTATACAGCAGAGGAGCATTCCAACTTCTGATACATTCAACATACCCTCATAGCTAATGGTAGAATTACGTCCCTATATAGATTTGAACCAATTTTATTTTTTTTAACTAGCAACCCAATCAAATCCCCATGATTCAATATTTATTATTATTTGAAACACAACAAGATGAGTCCACAGCAAACAAGATTACTCTGTTGGCTGTTGTATTGGATTATTATTATTATTATTATTATTATTATTATACCCTGCTTTATCTTCCCAAAGGGCACTCAAAGCAGATTGACATAAAAGCATTTAGCACAGATATGGGGCATCTTGGTCAGGATGCATTCCCACCCAAGAAAATGGCAGTGGAAATTGGGCTCCCAAGTGCTATATAGTCCTGAAGCAAACAAAGTCAATCAAAGTGACTCACCGGCTCCCCCCATAAAAATCAAAAACATGTAAGAAGATAAGGAATAGAGAAAAATTTACTCCACCATCCATTTTTAGCCTTCATAACTTTTAATCTTTCAGGCCACTGCAGAGCAGTTAATGTTTAATCATGATGCTAACCACAACTCTAAACCTAACTGTCTAGTCACTTGTAGAGAACATACTCATTACACTATATTACTAATTTGTATTTTGAAGTGAAGAAACAGACTAACATAACCTTGATGAGGCTCAGAATAGATGAAAAGAAGTCACTGGTAGAACCTTATATCAGCAATATAATCATTAGTGGAATGATCCTACCCAATTCACCTTTATGGAGGATGACCCCCTTGGACCCACTTGGATCCACTGTTCCGAGGTAAATGGGAGTAACTGTCAGCTTATGATGTTAGCCCAATAGGAGCTAGTGACTTCTGTGTCAGTGGAACAGTGAATCTGCTCCAGGTTTAGCCCATTAAATAAGCTATTAAAGATGCTGAATCCAGATTGGTTTCACACCTTCAATAAACATTTTAAAGTTTAGATGAAAATCTTAAATTGAAGGAACTAGCCTACACTGGAAGGACATATTTGGAAAGTTACATGAGGTCTGTTGAGTATTTTCAAGGAAGCTATCAGGAGCTTGGTTCCTTGGAGACATCCAGATTCAGATGGTGGCTGATGACTCACCACACCAGATTAGGGAAACCTTTGAGGGGTGGGTAAAATCAGAGACTTGGTGGCTGAGGGAGAGAAGACCTCATTACCCATGCCAATCACATCCCTCTCTGCTGATAATTGCCAGAGAGTGCAAGAAGGTACCTGTAATCATAAAGTGAATTAAACATATAAATAAGGTTTGTGCTGGTAATTGCAAGCAAAATGAAAAGGAATGAAACAGAAAAGCCAGAGCAAAAAGAGAAGAGCTAAATGAGAATTTGATGAAAGACTTTGAAGAATCTTCTGTCTTAATTGATGAATTCTATTCATAGTTATGCATTCATGGAGAGGAAATTGATGGGAGGTGGAGAGTGAAAGGAATAAATTTAAGATTAAACACACAAACACAAGCTGATTACCTTTTGCCTTGCTGGTGCGTCTGCTTTTATTTGGCTAGTCCAAAGATAATTCAACATCTTCCAACTTCACATCATACAGGTTAGGATCCTATGTCGTACACATTAACCTGGAAGGTGGGGGTAAAATATATTGAAAGTACTAGGACAAATTTTAAAGCAAGTGCCCATATGTTAAAGCAAGTGGACACACTATAAGCTTGCACTTTTAAACAAATTTATTAATTATTTTATTTATTAATTTCATAGAATTATAGAATCTAAGGGTTGGAAGAGACCACAAGGGTCATCCAGTCCAACTCTCTGTCAGACAGGAGCACACAATCAAAGTACATCTGACAAATGAGCAGCTAACTTCAGGTTAAAAACCTCCAGAGATGGAGACTTCACCATACTCTCAGGCAGCATATCCCACCTTACTCCAGATAATGAGATTCAAGGTGGCTACGAACATTTTAAAACATACAGCCTTAAAGAAATTTAAGGTCACTACAAGTATAAATATAAACATTTTAAAATCAATTAGACTATTTAATAAATTAAAACAGTAAACAACATTAAAATATTAAATTGCATTAAAACTAAATCTATACAAACTCATAAAAATTAATACAGCACCATCCACCATTGAAAGCCCAGTCTTCATCAGTACGAGAAAGCCTTCATTAGTGTGACCTGTCACCAGAAGGAGTGCAAAGGTGGAGCCATCCTAGTCTCCAGGGAATGAAGTTCCAAAGCTTGGGAGTAAATATAAAGAAGACATTCACCCTTATTCTCAATAACCAAGCCTGAGAAAGTGATGGAACAGAGAGAAGGGTTTCTCCATGTTATCGAAAATCAAGCCCCAAAAAGATGAACCCCAGAGTCCGTGACTCCATAGGGACTAACAGGGAGCATGTATCAACCTTTTCACTAGTTTCAAGTCTCCCTTAATTGAACTTCTCTAGAATGATGCACAAGCACTACACACTCTGGACAGCGGGGAATGACCATACATTAGTTAAGGATCTCAGGCCCACCTTTTATAATACCCTGAGAAGACTCACGGAACATATAATGGGCTTTAGAAAGAGGCACAATGTTTTCCCGATGTAATCTGACTTCCTGGGAATGTTTCACTTCTATTGCTAAATCAGACCCTCTCTTTGGGGTATCCATTGAATTCACCAAAATTGGACCACCCTTTTGTCTACCTAGCTGGCACTCATTGTATAGGCAGTCCCCAGATTGCAAGATTCTGTAGGTTTCTTCTTAAATTGAATGTGTATGTAAGTTGGAACAGGTACATTTTTAAGTGTAACTCCAGCCAAATATATATTATATATATTAGCTTTGGATAGCACAAGAAAGGGTTAACACCCCTGTTGTGTGTGTGTGTGTGTGTGTTTTGGCTGTCTGTGCCCCTGCTCAGAAGATTTCATATCACTTTCTGTCCCTGTGATAATTGGATTTATTTTAAAGGCTTGGGGAAACAAGGTTGGGTTATAAATCTTCAGTAGAGATACCTTTCCCCCATGATAACTCTTTCAGAAGTGAATTTCCCTTCCTAGGGGTAGATTTCTCTCATTTCCTGTTGTCTCTTCCCCATTCTTAACTACGAATCATTTGTAAGTTGAATGTTTATAACTCGGCAATTGCCTGGATTGACTGAAACAGAGACATCAAAATGCATTATCTCTTGCTTCACCACATTACTTTCTGCTTGTACGCTTCTCCTGTGCAGATCAATATACGTACACAAGGTTTCAATATACCAATGGCAGTTTATTAAATTTCCCACAATGACTGTAGCCCATAAGTGATGATGATGATCAGAGTGCCTGGACCTATCAAAATGGACCTTCCTGGACCTAGCTGGCACCATTTTGAACCAATCAAAAGTCAGCACAGTAGAGTGCCTTTGTTTTGAATAACTGTCAAAGCGCTAAATAAATCTATATGTTCGCAATTGTTCTTATTTCAGCATGACTGGAGCTGTGTCAAGGTGAAATAAATGCGTCAGATTTTGCCTTCAACCCGCCTGTGTCTCATTCAATCCTTTGGGAGTTGACACACTGGGCTCCAAACCCACGGTTAATGCTCAAATGCTCTTAGAGTTCTACTTGACAAATTCAGGGAGATACATACAATGGAATAGGTGCCTAAATATATTGAGCTAAGAAATTTAGGTAATTTACAGAAATGTTGATTTACTGTTCAGTGTCTGACTCAAAGAGTCTACTCTAGTTGGGATTTGCAACTATTAGACTGTATATTTTATGAGTCTTAACTCAAAAAAATAATGCTTCCAAGCTCTTTCCTTTTTATTTCTCTTATTTCCTATATCTCCTTAACTTACTAAATCATCTGCTTTCCCACCTATGTCTATCCTTTATAGTAATACTGAAGTTTCAAATTGGTCAGGTACATATGTCTAGACCAGGGGTGGGCAATTACCGGCCCTCCAGGTGTTTTGGACTTCAACTCCCAGAAATCCTAATAGCTGGTAAACTGGCTGGGATTTCTGAGAGTTGAAGTCCAAAACACCTGGAGGGCCGGTAATTGCCCACCCCTGGTCTAGAACCTTGAAAAGAAACACCCTGCATGGCTCTTGTGGTTTTCCAACTCTATGATTCCTCCATGTGATTATTCTGAATAAGAACTCACAAAGTTCTCAAATATGAAGAAAGGCCACTGATAGACTCTCTTGTGGCAACAGCTCTACTGGTTACTGGTCCACTTCTGGACACATTTGAAGAATCCTTATATGAGCTTTAAAGGTCTATATGGATCAAGTCCAGTTATCTGAAGGTCCATTTTCACCCTGTATGTACTTTGAGATCCTATGTGGAAGGCCTACTCTGTGTCCTAACAGACTCACAGGTACATGGATACAAGGGAGAGATCTTCTCAGTTGCTGCTCTCAAGAATTTTTATTTTGGATGACTTTTGGAGATGACTTAAAGTAACTGGATATTGCGGAGCTGTAATATTTTGTTTATTTGTATAATAGTATGCAACCATCATTACCAGTTAATCTTCTGTCTACACTGACTAGCAACAGTGTCCACGTTTTCAGACAGGAATCTTTCCCAGTCCTACCTGACACCAGGGTAGGAAGCTAGGAAATGTTTCTCTATCAATGAGCTAAAGGATTTTTGGGTTTGAAGAACAATAATCATATAAAATATTTGCAATCAGGAGAGAAGTGGTTGACCTAGATATGGAAAAAATTGTATGATTTGTCTGCGCTATTTACAGCAATCAAGGAGGAAATCTGATTGTATATGTTCCTACAGAGCAATTGGCTTCGTAGTTCATGCAGCTTCACAATAATCAACAAGAATTTAATTGGCAATAAGAGGGGGACATGATGAGACATTCGTGCTTGTATGCACAAAGCAGCTTGAAGGCTACCTTCTATAAAGTGGGTAAACATTTTATGAAATCTTACAGCTGGAATTGAACCCAAGAGCCATTTAGTTCAAGCCCCTACCATCCAGGGATCCACTGCTAAAGCATCCTGGAGAGGTGGGCATTGAATCTCTTGATTAAAAATCTCCAATGAAGAAGAGGCTACCACCACCTACTGAAACAGGGTAATCCAGTGATTCTCAACCTTTGATCCTCCAGGTGGTTTGGACTTCAGTTCCCACAATTCCTAACAGCTGGTAAACTGGCGGGGACATCTGGCAGTGTGTGTATATGTCAGGAGTGACTTGAGAAACTGCAAGTCGCTTCTGGTGTGAGAGAATTGGCCATCTGCAAGGACATTGCCCAGGGGACACCAGGATGTTTTGATGTTTTACCATCCTTGTGGAAAGCTTCTCACATGTCCCCACATGGGGAATTGGAGCTGACAGGGGGAACTCATCCATGTTCTCCCCGGATTCGAACCTGCAGCCTGTCGGTCTTCAGTCCTGCTGTCACAAGGGTTTAACCTGTTGCACCACCAGGGGCTCCTAATAGTTACAGTCCAAAACACTTGGAGGACCAAAGGTTTGTCATTTTCAATCAGCTCTTATGATCAAGAAAGTCTTCCAGACAGATTCATCCATCCAAGTATAACATTGAATTCTTTATTCATTCAAGTTTGGATCTGAATCTTTGTATTTGTGATTCTGAATTTAAGTTGCCATGTTATCTTGAACAGCTACATGGCATGCAATCTTAAAGCTACAGGGGTGGCAAATGGGAGCATTGACTCAATGTGTTTCCTTCATAACTTCCCCTAATGAATTGTTCCTCCATTCCCCACATTATATTGCAACCATTTAAAATGTCAGAATTTAGAAATAGAATTTAGGCATCCAAAGAAAACGGACAGTCAATAGTAACAAGGGAACGTAAACACAGCAGTTGAAAACTTCTAGGTGTGGGTGATTTTCAATGTCTCATTCTGGGTAATGCTCTAATATGCCCTCCTCCCTTGCCAAGCGATATCCTTGCGTAACAGGCAGATATATGATCTTCTCTGTAATGGGGCAACCTATGTCCATTCAATTTAGCTAGTGGAATGAGACTTGATATGTTTTGTCTCTTGCTAACCATTGACCAAAATTCACATGCAATTATGATGGAAAGAACTCAATGGTCAAATGTGTGAGAAAATAAAATAGAAAGATTCAGCAATCCTGAGATTAAACAATAATATAACAGTATATTGTTATATGTTCTGCACCAAAGAAATACCCAGAGATAAAGTGGTGGTAAAATACATGCACTGATTAATTTATGTTCATTTTTTAATATACCTGGCCATTAAAAAATGACAAATATTTGTATTCCAAAGGAGCTAAGTCTTGATTTCTGTGACATCTTTATTTCCCCAGATTTTTACCAAGAAGTTATTGATGAATAAGTAATGTTTATTGACAAGATAAAACTCCAGAAAAAGACAGAGTGAAAAGGAGAAATTAGGGTGTATATGTGCATTTTGGGAAATGATTTTTAGAAGCCTGGTGGGAATACAGGAGGATCAAATGAAGAAGACAGCTGCAGAACTAACACACTATTATTCTTAAAAATACAAAACATCTGTATTTTCCTTGCTTCTTTTATACACATTTGTAAAATTAGGCAATACAGCATGGATGCTATTAGGTGGTATAAATTACAGGTGGCAAAAAAGAAATAAAAGAAATAATAGAAACATCCCCAGAAATGTGGCCGGGAAAATATATTAAATCTCAGCAATCAAGAACAACCAATAATTGAGTTCAAATGAAGAGGGTGAGAGTGAAGGAGTGAAGAAATGTTTTCAGATGAGATTTAACAGAAGATGGGTTGATGAAGGAGAGAGAAACATGACATATTTCCAGATGGTTAAAGATAATGCAAGAGGGCAGAGTGGAAGAAGCTGATGAGCAAATAAAAGAGGGAAAGGCTGAGGAAGAAATGTTATGGAATTATAGAAACAAAAAAGAAATTGGGGCCGTGCCCAAAAGTGAGAGAAAGGCTGGGAGATTTAGTAGGAAATTAGGACAGGAGGCATACCTCAGTGACAGGGCATATGCTTTGTAGGTAGCAGGTCCCAAGTTACCTTTGACACTTCAATTTAAAGTTCTCAGAGAGCAGGAGATGGCAAAGGCCTCTGTCTGAGACTCTGGACAGTGTCAACCAGTTTGAAAAGACATTAGTTTGTGAACTGGACAATCAGGTTGTTCTGATCTGAGTCACGTTTCTACATTCCTTGAGGTGAAGTTAAAGGTGAGAAGGACACCTCCCTGTGCTTGTGACCTCCCATTACCAGGAGAACAGAAGTCCAAAAACCTTGGAAATAAAAAAGAATCAAGTCAGCCATGTCATTTATAAATGAAAGACACATCAAAAACCAGTAATATCTTTTATTAGGAGCAAAGAGACTTGACACCAAAGTTTAAGTGACATGAAGTTTGTAGTCCTGTAAAACTCTTAAATGGATATGTTTTTGAAGCATTTATGGATATAAAAGAAACAAATAGTACAAAAATATAGGCTGATGGGTTTGCACATTGCTCTTGTTTCTTCAACTGCAAGGCCTCAGGAGTATTTTGCTTGTGCTTGTCCCCTCCAGACTTCCTGGATTGCCCCTTTAATAGCATTTACCTTTTAAATTGGTTATAATGGATCCCTGTATTCTTCAACTTTAAAAAATGGATGGTTTCCTATTCAGTATTATTGATGTCATAATCAAGACTTACAACATTATAAATTTTATAATCCACATAACTGCAAGAGTGGAACGACTGTTCCCCTAAACCCACTTTAGAAGCCAGGCAGATGCACCATCATGGAGATTTTCAAGATCTGGGGTGCATGGTGGTATCTGAAAAAGATTCCAACTCTTTCATAACAATAAGGTACTTTGTGACAAGCAGTTGTGACAGGATTCGACAAGGGTCTCTGTGGCTACTAGGCATGAGAAAAACTGAAACGGAAATTAAAAGGATTCGTAAGAGATTTGTATGTAATGGGACTTTTGAGGTTTTATGTATCGCTGCCTTGAACCAGGAAGTAGACTTTCTTTACGGTCCTTGAGGCCAACAATTTGCATTAGGATCGTTAGAAATTCTTAAGTATTAATTAATTAATTATTGTACTACTCACTTCTCCCTGTCTTCTCCCCCCTCATTTCCTTCCCGCCTTCATTCAGCTTCTTCTTTTTCCCGCATTTCTATGGGGAACTGGAAGTGACGCTGCTGCTAGGTAGGCAATGCATTCTGGAAAGTATAGTCCTCCAGGCTTCCCCCCCTTCTCTTCCCCGTTGCTCTGCCATGCCCCATCGCAGGGGCCAGCTTCAGCCCTCCAGGTACGTGTTTTGGACTTCAACTCCCACCATTCCTCACAGCCTCAGGCCTCTTCCTTTTCCTCTCAGCCTGGGCAAACTTGGGCCCTCGCTCCCTCAGGATCGGGGCTAGAGATAGGCGAGGGGGTGAGCGAGGGCCTCCTCCTCCTCTCTCGCCAATGGCAGGATGGCGAGAGGAGGAGGAGAAAGGCCCCGCGCCTCTCTGCCTCTCTCTAGCCTCAATCCATGCATCGGGGCTAGAGAGAGGCGAGGGGGGCGAGCGAGGGCCTCCTCCTCCTCTCTCGCCAATGGCAGGCTGGGGAGAGAGGAGGAGAAAGGCCCCCACGCGCCTCTCTGCCTCTCTTTAGCCCCGATGCATGGATCGGGGCTAAAGAGAGGCAGAGAGGCGTGGGGGCCTTCTCCCTCCTCTCTCACCAATGACAGGCCGGCGAGAGAGGAGGAGAAAGGCCGCGCGCCCCTCTCTGCCTCTCTTTAGCCCGATGCATGGATCGGGGCCTAAAGAGAGCCAGAGGCATGCGAGGGGCCTTTCTCCTCCCTCTCGCCAATGGCAGGCTCCATGCATCGGGGCTAGAGAGAGGCAGAGAGGGGCGTGGGGGCCTTTCTCTTCCTCTCTCGCCGGCCTGGCATTGGCGAGTGAGGAAGGCCCCCCGCGCGCCACGCTGCCGCTCTCCAGCCCCGATCCATGCATCGGGGCTAAAAAGAGGCAGAGAGGGGCATGGGGGCCTTTCTCCTCCTCTCTCACCAGCCTGCCATTGGCGAGAGAGGAGGAGAAAGGCCCAGCAGCAGCCTCTCTGCCTCTCTCAGCCCCGATCCATGCATCGGGGCTAAAGAGGCAGAGAGGGCGCGGGGGCCTTTCTCCTCTCGCCGGCCTGCCATTGGCGAGAGAGGAGGAGAAAGGCCCCCGCGCGCCTCTCTGCCTCTCTCCAGCCCCGATCCATGCATCGGGGCTAGAGAGAGGCGAGGGGGGTGAGCGAGGGCGCCGGCGAGCGCGGGGGGGAAAGAGGGGCGAAGGAGGAGGCAATCAGCTGATTGCCTCCTCCTTCGCCCTCCTCTTTCCGCCCTCGCCCGGATCCCAGTTTGGCCCAATTCTGTCATTGGTGGAGTTCAGAATGCTCTTTGATTGAAGGTGAACTATAAATCCCAGCAACTACAACTCCCAAATGTCAAGGTCTATTTTCCCCAAACTCCATCTGCGTTCACATTTGGGCATATTGAGTATTCATGCCAAGTTTGGTCCTGATCCAGGATTGTTTGGGTTCAGAGTTATCTCCCTAAATCACTGTCAATTCCTCCCAAACCCCTCCAGTATTTTCTGTGGGTCATGGGGGTTCTGTGTGCCAAGTTTGGTCCAGGTCTGTCATTCATGGGGTCTCAGCTGTGGAAGTCAGAGCTGAATTCGTCGAAGGTACTGCAAATCCCATCATCCGTTGTCCATCCTCCCCAAACATATTGTTTTTGTGATTAATCCCTATGCTTTAACTTTGGTCAATTTGTAACAATGAAAATACATCCTGCATATTAGATATTTGCATTAGAATTCATAAGAGTAACAAAATTATGAAGTAGCAACGAAAATATGGATGGGGGTCACCACAACATGAGGAACCACTGCATTAATACATCTCTCTCTCTCGGCATTACTTCACGACGAAGATTCAGGAAGGACTCATCCCACGCTTTTACAAGCGTGCTGATGACTAAAGAGGCCAATCTGAGATAGGCAAGTTCAGTTGCAGAAAGCACAGCAGAAAGTCTATATATTATACATATATCTTTCTGTTTAATTGCTATTAGGAAAATAAAACGTGAACAAAGGAAGGAAGGAGACAAAGGAAGAAGTAGAGAAGGGGGGAGGGAAGGAAGGAAAGAGAAAAGAAGGGATGGGGAACCAAAGAGCAAAGGAAGGAATGAAAGAAGAGGGTAGAGAAGGAAGAAAGGAGGGAAAGGGGAAGTAATAAGGGGGGGGGGGGAAGAATCGTACTTCACTTTCACAATTGTCCTGAGAGCTAGTAGCTACTACCTCTTATATTTATGTTATACATGTACAGCTCCACTTAATTGCACTGCAGAGGTGAAGGGGAATGTTCCCCCCTTGATTTTTAACTGTTTCCCTGCTTTTCAGACTTTAGAACCAATTTAGAATTTCGTTAATACTTACATTACATTTTAGAACTTTTTGGAATTTTTTTTAAAGTCTTTGATATACTAATCAAACCCCCCCCCCATTTGATTTTAGAATCCCGATTTTAGGATTCTAAACCATGCCTAGTAGCTACCTGTTACAAAGTGCCTCATTGCCAGAAGAAATCTGGAAGTTCCTTCACTCATCACCTTTGTTCTCATCTCAGAAACCCTTTAGTTGGTTTTACCTGGTTCTTAAGGTGTGCTTTTTGTGGTTGCATCAGAGGGTATAGCCACGAGGGCTGTACAATCAAGAAGAAAATGTTTCAAAACACATTACAAAATTAGGAAGCACCAGTGTTTCATTTCTAAAGCGTTTCTAAGGTATAATGAGTAAAATTTTCTGGGTTGTTATCCATGCATCGGATATTACCTTATAAGTAAGAATTTAACAAGATAACTTATGACTCCTTTAACCAAAAAAAAAGTGACCATTTGTTTTGCAAACAAACAAACAAAAACAAATAAACAATAAACCCTGCACCTGGAAGAAAAGAAAATGGTTGAGAACTGGTTTCTTGTTATAGATCAACAGATTTGCTGGCATATTTTGCATGCTGCCTAAAAATACTGGGGACTTATGGCCTTGAACCTAAATGATACCAGGATCATCCATTTCCAACTTTCGAAATATTGCATCAATTTATTGACATTGGCATTTAAAATCTTGTGATGAAAATTGTGTGTGTTTTTAAAGCCACTGCTTATGATGAAACTGACTTTGGGAGGCTTCCGAGATTTATAAAATGCAAATGAAAAAGTATTGGATAAGTTTCTATTTTAAAGTTTTTGTCACGGGCTATGCCATGCATCGGATATTACCTTATAAGTAAGAATTTAACAAGATGACTTATGAGGACTAACCAAAAAAAGTGACCATTTGTTTTGCAAACAAACAAACAAAAACAAATAAACAATAAACCCTGCACCTGGAAGAAAAGAAAATGTTTGAGAACTGGTTTCTTGTTATAGATCAACGCAGGTGCTGGCATATTTTGCATGCTGCCTGGAAGTGGGGACTTATGGCCTGAACCTCAAAATGTACCATTTACATCCCATTTCCAAGGCTCGAATCATTGCATCATATTTAATACATTGGCATCACAGGTGTGTTTTCTGGATTGTGTGTGGGGTGTTGTTTTTTTTACATCAGCACTCCTTAAAATGTCACTGTGCTCAAGTGCTTTCTCTGGTTTGTTGTAGGATCCAGCCAGTCCTAATTCAAAAGTCATGAAAAGCAATGCATGAATCAAAGGACCCAAACTGACAGTTACAAAAAAAAAACCCCACAATGAAAACAAGCAGCACAACAGCTGCCCATAAGTATTTATAGCTCTCTGGGGTGATTCCTTTTTTAATATTTCCAGTTCTTGCTGTAGTGCCTTAATATTCTGCAATTGGAAAATAATAACAACACACACACACACACAGTCACACACACATGCCTCTTTAATTATCACTTCAAGCCTTTTGCCAAGCCAATAGAGCCAGTCCCCTGGAATGAAATCAATGTTAATGGCTTCTGAAACTCTGTCGTGTTGTTTTTAATTGACAATGCCCCCTTCCTCCCCACTTCTTCTCTTCACTTGCCACCCCCAGTTTCATTTTGTTGGAGGGGGAAAAATTGATGAGGCAGTCAGACCCACTCAATTATTTTTCCTCCTTTCTGCAATAACTAGATTTAATAGTGCTTTGCTGGCAAGGTTTAATTACTGGCACAAACACCAGAAAATCTGGAAGCAACATTTTGAGTGACAGTGACAGAAAACAGGTGGCCTTGTGGAAGGCCATTTTGATGTTACAGCCAACACCCGTTGCATGGCTAAGGCATCATGTGCTTTGTTATGATAAAGGTCAGTGTTGAGTTAGAAATTGGGGAGATCTGAGCTCTTATACCTAAAGAGCCACATTCTCAGATCTACCTCAAAAACGTGTTATGGGGAGAATAAAGCAGAGAATCATAAAGCTGTGGAAATAACTTTGAGTCCATTGAGGAAAAGTACTGGTAACTGGGAAATATTGAAAGAAATTAATAATCTCTAACTTTCTTGTGAAATGTCAAGAGGGAGGGGGCAGGTCTGATGTCACTAGGAAGAGTGTTCTAAAGCCGAGGGGCCACCACTAAGAAGGCCCTGTCTCTCGTCCCCGCCAATCACGCCTGCAAAGAGGGCAGGATCGAGAGCAGGGCCTTTCCAGCTGATCTTAAACATCTCAGAAGTTCATAGGGAGAGATGCATTTGGACAGGTAAGTTGAACCAGAACCATTGAGAGCTTTAAAGGCTAAAGCCAGCACTTTGAATTGTGCCTGGTAGCAGATTGGCAGCCAGTGGAGCTAGCACAACAGAGGGGCGCTCCTTTTATCAACCTGACTGCTGTCTGTTAGACCAATTGAAGCTTCCAAACACTCTTCAAAGGCAGCCCCACATAGAGAGTGTTACAGTAATCTATTTGGGATGTAACCAGAGCGTGGACTACCGTGGCCAAGTCAGACTTCCCAAGGTAGGGCGCAGCTGGCGCACAAGTTTTAACTGTGCAAATGCTCCCCTGGTCACCGCTGAAACCTGGGGTTCCAGGCTCAGTGATGAATCCAGAATCACACCTAGACTGCAAACCTGCGTCTTCAGGGGGAGTGTAACCCCATCCAACACAGGCTGTAACCCTATGCCCTGTTTGGCCTTTTGACTGACCAGGAGTGCCTCTGTCTTGACACCGCACCCCGAAACTCCGGATGACCTCCCCCAGCAGCTTCATGTAGATGTTAAACAACATGGGAGACAGTATAGAACCCTGAGGAAACCCACAAGACAATGGCTGAGGGGTTGAACAGGTGTTTCCCAATAACACCATCTGGGAATGGCCTTCTAGGAAGGACTGGAGCCACTGCAGAACAGTACCTTCAAGGACCATTCCCGCAATGCATCTCAGAAGGATACTGTGGTCAATGGTATCGAAGGCCGCTGAGAGGTCTGATCAAGGTTGTCTCGGTACCATGTCCTGGCCTAAAACCAGACTGCACCAGATCCAGATAATCCGTGTCTACCAAGAATACCTGGAGTTGAGAGGCCACTACATGTTCCAGGACTTTGCTCAAAAAGGGGAGATTTCTTGCACCGTAGACCTGAAGGACCCCTCAGTAAACCACTTTACACCAGCCATAGTTAAATGCTTTATTTAGAATAAATGAATAAAGTAAAGAGGCTAGGATTATAGTCTATTGATGCTCTTAAGCAGCAAAAGATAGCAGCACAATTGTCCAAAAGAAGCAGGGTAACAAGCCGGGGCGGTCTCACCTTTCCCGGGGGGGTAGGCGAGCCTTATTTTTGCACCCCCCATGGCTGCTGGACGCCGCGGCGGCCCGCGCGGCAACATCACGTGCAGCTGCACGGCTGCGTCAGGCACGCCTGCGCATGCGCGGTGATGTCATGCACAGCTGCGCGGCTGCATCACGCGTGGCTGCATCACGCGTGGCTGTGCATGCGCGGTGACGTCACGCGCAGCTGCACGAGTGCGTCCGGCGCGGCTGCACCGCCGGCAGCACCGCCAGCGGCGGAGGCACAGGCAGCACTGGCTCCCGGGTAGGAGGCACGGCGGAGGGGCGGCCAGCGTGGCGGCGCCCCTCCCAGGCGGCGACGCCCCTCCCAGGACCCGTCGCCCTATGCGGCTGCTTACTCGGCAGAATGGCAAAGGCCAGCACTGGTAACAAGTAATAGTCCTTTGGCAAACAGGAACAAAAGTAAAGAGAGTCTTCATGCCCCAGCGGGCTAATCCAGGAAAGGTTCTTGGCACAAGGCTTGGCAAACAGAGTCCCAGAAGCTAGAAGGCCCAAGGCCCAGGCAGAGTTCCATGAAGGCTTGGCTTGATGCTGAACGTTGGCGAAAGATACTATACATCCTTTAGACCTAACTTATATAGGCCTCCCAGGCTTTGATGTTACGACGCCTCGGTACGTCGAAACTTGGTTCTCAAAACAGGCTTCCAGCTGGGCCTCCTCAAGTCCTCCGCATAGGATTGGTATGCCAGCCCTATTAGCACAGACAGGGAGTAAACTTGGCTCCGCTCTTCCCCACCCCTTATCGGCCAAGATGGAACCGAGCTACTCATGGCCTTGAACGCTGGTTGAACTTGGGGCCTCTGTAGCTTCTTGCTTGCAGACAGCCTTTGGCTTTTAGGCCTCTCTGCAACTGTGGATTTAACATGGCGTGAGTCTTGCTGAGGGCCTGGGACAGTCTGGGGTGTAACAAGATTGGAAAGAGGCCAATAGTTGCTGAATTGAGTGGGGTCCAGTGGTGGTATTTTCAACAGCAGTTTTATAACAGCTTGTTTTAAGCTCACTGGAATAATGCCTTCCCGAAGGGAGGCATTAACCACCAACTTTACCCACTCGGCCAATCCCTCTCTGGCCTCCTTTAGAAGCCAGGATGGGCAGGTGTCTAGTATGCATGTGGTCACTCTCATCTCTTCAAGTTTCTTGTCCACATCCTCAGGTTTCACCAATTGAAATTGATCCATCAAAATCGGACAAGCAGGTGCTCCAGCTACATCCACAGAGACTGCCGTTAACATGGTGTCCAGACCTGAACGGATCCGAAGAACCGAACAAATGCTTCTCAGCAGGCTGCCGAGTTGTCAGGGCTCCCATCCTGAACGGTGGGATGCAATAGGCCTCTCATGACTTGAAACAGCTCCGCCAGACGGTTCTTTGCGGATGCAATATTGGCTGCCAGAAAAGATTTGTATTGTGGAAGACAGTTTGTTAATAATGCCCTTTATTGTCAACTCAGACTGGGATTGCAGGAGAAATATTTTTCTAGCTCTTTATGCAGACCTTAACATTTCTCTTTGATCTTCTGCCTACTTACTAACCAAACCTAACTCTGAAAATTAGTTGAGATTTATTATTGTAAAGTTAGCAGGACCATTTCTTCCCTATGGTTTTCCTCAATTGCAGCTTTTCTATTCCATCCTTTTGGATGGATTCCGAATCCCCTCTTTTTCTTTCAGAAATGAGGAACTGGGCTGAGCTGGGACACAGATTCTGAGAAGCCTGGTTTTACAACTTGCCATCTCTCTGAAATTCAGAAAATGGGTGTAACCCAATTATTTCATTGAACAAAACCAAACCAGTAGAGCATAGAAGCATCTACTGGGGAAAAATATTTGTAAAATCTGAACTGGTTTTTTAAAATATATAACATTGGTATTGATTGGTATAGCTGATCATGTCCCTTATACTTGAAGCAGAGGAATGTTTTCATCTACATATTTTCAATTTATTTATTTATGAATTTGTGAGAAACTAAAATGATTTATTTCATTAATAGAGTCTATGAGCTTTGAGAGCTTAACTGTTAAAAGTTTGGCTTGAACTAACTGTGCAGTGAGCCACATCTTTATTCCTTTTTTAAAATGGGAGCATTTCATTTGTGAAACCTAAATGGGAGGCAGGAATAATGTGGACCATCCTGTGGCCACAAAGGTGAAAGAATTTTGTTCATTTCTGAAGAATTTATCGAAGTTTACACATTTTCTAAAATCAAAGAGATTCAAACTGTTTGTGGTATTTTAAACATGTGGTTCAAAATATGTCAATGCTGAAGAAAGTGAAGCTGACAGAGTCCTATATCCTTTGTATGTGCCTTCATACTCCTTTGGAGCTGGCCATCATCAATACGATTGTAATCAATTGTAATCAATGTGAATAAATATTTTGGAAAACACTGATCCAGACTCACCAAACCGTTTCTCAAATATTCTTCTAGTCCATCCATTTCCATCTGAGGCTGAACAGAAATTTCAGAAATCTGCTCCTCTCCACAGTGCATAGTAAGCCAAATTAAACTACAGATGAAAACATCCAAATTAAGTCATCATGCAAATGAGGCTATTTCAAATAACTTACCTTAGCTGTTGTATGTTTGCCATAGGTTTTTGTTTCTGAAAATATCACTATCTAAGCACAGTACTGAAGTAGGAATGGGTGGAAAGGCTGCAATCCCATAACCCAAAATTCCACACTGGATGATGGGAAATGTAGTTCAACAACATCTGGGAACTGCCAGAAGTTTCCCACTTTCATGTTTAAAGGAAAGCACTGCCTCCACTAATAATATTGACTTTGGGGAGTATCTTGGTCTCGGTTTGAGTTTTCTTCTTATTAAGAACAGGAGACAGATTGCATTGTCACATGTGCCCTTTTCAAAATATCTCAGAGGATCTGTCCTTCTCCTATTTTTGGTATCACTTGAATAGCTACATATTTGAACTAGAGCTGAAGGAAAGATTGAAGGTGCTAAGAATCTACTCAAACAAAATAATGAGGTGAGAGCCAAGGTCAGCAGCCCATTTGACCTATTCTAGGCCAAGCCACTGTCAAATGGATGTGTAACCATCCTGAAGGCAAACACTAAATGATAAAGCATCTGGGATATTAATACGCACTGCAAGCTTTAATTGGTTTAATGAGTACATTAATCAGCTAAGACTTTAGCTGATTGACCACTTAGGGACTAGTTTTCAGTCAGTGAGACTGAGTGGGCTTTAAGATGTATTTTGAATGATGGCTTTCTAATTGCAAGCAGTAGACTTTGCATCCTGTATTCCAAAATATTGGGCAGTTTGCTTATTAACGAGGGTTGGATGAAAAGTAATGCCTCCACCTTCATTACTTGGGTTTGGAAGGGAATATTTTAATAAATCAAATGCAGACATAATCTTTAGAATGTGCTCTTTAACTACCACTATTCACTTTTCCACATAATCTCCAGATAATTGGATATATTTCTGCCAATGCTGAAGCTGTCACTGAAGAAGTCGACACTCTGTTTCTGCAACCAGCATCTCACAGTTCTCTCAACGTCTTCATCAGAAGCATAATGATGTCCCCACTGATCTTCTTTCATTATCGGGAACAGATGGAAGCCAGGCAGTGCTAAATCTGGACTGTAAGGAGGATGTTGTACAGTGGAGAGATCCAGTCTCTGAAGTTCTGCTATCAACCTTTTGCTTGTGAAACTCAGTGGTTGCTGTCACAGGACGTCCAACTCTTCGTTTGTCACACAAGTTTGATATTCCCACATCAACATATTTAAATTTACTTGCCCAACGATGCACAGTACTCACATCAACACAATCATCAGCTTGCATTCTCTGATGAATCTCCTTTGGGGTGACACCTTCTACTGTCAAGAATTCAATGACTGCATGTTGCTTAAGTCACATTGACTGACCGTCTGTGCAGGGTTCCATATTTCACACTTTAACAACACAACCATTCAATTCTAAAGCTTCCCATCAAACTGGAACTGTAGAGGAGTGTCTTCTGAACAAGCCAATACCTGCCGCATACCAATACTGCCATCTGTTGAAGAGTTATGAAAGTAAAGGCATTACTTTTCATTTAACCCTTGTATTTTGTTTATAGTAATTTTTCCTCCAGCTCTGGATCCAAGGCAGGATATAACCTTTTAAAAATGCAATGGAGGCTGTACATCCCTCATCTGGAATTCTGAAATCTGAAATACACCAACATTCAAAATTATATAGCTGGGTAGCTGAGATAATGACATTTTTGTTTTCTGGTGGTTCAATGAACACAAACTGTTTTTATTTTAAAATATTGTGTATAAAATGACTACATATGTATAAGGAGTCACTGGATTAAGATTTAGTGGCTACTGCACAGGAAAGGATAGAAAATATTCACAAATGTTCAAAAATGATCAAAACATATTTTTTCAAGTGTTAAGAAATGTTGATGAGAAGAATCCTGCACAGCTGAGACTTTTGCTACCTTTGAGACAAAGCCAAGTGAAGAATTACATCCTTAAGCACAGGAGCATAAGGTGCATTTTCCCTATCCTTTCCCTAAGATGTATGTAAAGGGATCTTGTAATATTCTTGAGACCGAGAGAAAAGTTGTTAATGTAAACTTTTATAGAATGAAGTCCACTTGATCAAATGCACCAAAATTCATCAAAAATTTCAATGAAGACTCAAACACTTTGCAATTTTGTTCAGGTTCCTTGTTGGAAGAAAGGGATTGCACAATTTTAAAATGCATATTGAGTTCTTTCGATGTGACAGTTGAGCCACTCTCCATCATGATAAACCTATGTGGTTGATGAGATCTAGCACATTAGTATCATGGCTTAGCTGCAAGAAATGTGGAAGCAAGATATCCATCTGTCTTGTAAGGATGAACTATAGGTTTATGAGGGAGCACCAATATTGTTTGCAATCATCTCTGGTACAATTGTTGGCATCGCCAGTTAAAATATTTCAGGCTACAGTTATGGTTAGTCTCAGAATATTTTTGCGTGAAGTGATGGTCTCACATATTAGATCCTTGGGGTTGGCAGAGGTGGCCATCTCTCAGCTGTATTTCATGGACTTTTCAGCATTTCCCCTTCTCTTAGGGCCCTTTCAGACAGGCCCTATATTCCAGGATCCAATCCCAGGTTTTCTGATTATCCCAGATTATATGATAGTGCAGACTCACATAATCCAGTTTAAAGCAGAAAACCTGGAATCAGCTTCTGGGATATAAGGCCTGTCTGGAAGGACCCTTAGAGGACAGATATGTTTACTCTTCGGCCTTTCAAAGGTGCTGTGGCAGCTTCTGTCCCAGCACTAAGCTTGAAAATAATGCTGATATCTGTACATGGAATGGTCAACAGGTATCATCTTGACCTTGGCTGCAGGAAGCAAAAGGTCTATGCTTGTCTATCAGAGTCTTTGGGAAGGTACTGCCAGTCAAGGTAGAAGAACCAGCTTTCTGCAGAAGCCATCTGGATATATTCACCCATTTCCAGGTAGAAAAAAAGTTACTGGAGATTGAGGAATTTTTCAATTACTACATTTAATTCATGTAAAAAAGGAAAACAAAGCATTTTACATGATGACTTTTTACTGGAATAATCACTCATTTAAATGTTTTGAGCTTTTGAAATTATTACCTTTTGTGGTTCATGAAAACAGCTGTAAAGGAAGAGAGCCTAAGAATATGCAATACACTTAAGTTTGATGTGAAAGCTCATGCCTGAAGTCAGAATCTGTCAGAACATTTACACAAACAGATGGTACAATAGAAATGATTTGGTCTTTGGGGATTTTTCCTGTAACAATGTAGAAGAATGTGTAATTTGGGATATGAGATGTATGTTGCATACAGTTCATCACAATGGATCTTAGATCTGTCAAAGAGTTGTTCAGAGTATTTAAAAGCCAGATATAGCTTACAGTTCTAATCATGGTTTTAAAACCAGCTAGAGCCTGGTGGTTCTGATCACTCCTCGGCTCCCTTAATTTGGCAGTGATAGTCTTGACTGATCTGTCACCCCCTTTCTCAATTGCTTTTAAAATGCCCCAGTTTTAATGTCCTTGTCCCACTTTCCCTCTTTGTCCTTAACTTTCTTCAGTTACAAACTGAGGCTCTCATCAGATGGGTGGGGTGAAAGTGGAAGAAAGCAGGGGAAAGCAGAAGGAACCGTCTTATACCATTCCCTCTGATCTTTTCCCATCTTCAGGGATGGACAGCAATCCCATGTGTTTTTACTGCACCTTTCCCCATCTTCTCCCCACTTTCCTCCACATTCTGCTGCTTGGAGTTGGGTAATACCTGTCTCCTGTATGTGGGCTTTGGGTTCCGTTTCCATGTGCTGCAGAAATGGAGCTCCACAAATTCCAAGAAGTGCCCTCAAATCATGTGATGGGTTCTGTGGGACTCCGTTTCCTAAGCACATGGAAATGGAGCTTAGCAGCCATCTGAAGAGTTCCATAATTCCAAGTACAAAAATAGAGTGTGCTCAATGGAGTGGGAAGAAGAGAGGAGGGCGAAGAATCTTTCAATTCCTTGTAGACTCAGGCAAAATTAAACTGCTGGAAATCTTCATGGCCCGTTGTGATGAGGTGGTTATTTATATGTTAGTCACATGTTTGTTTATGTATTTAGAAGGGACATTCCTTAAAAGCTGCAGAGAGTGAGCAGTAGAATGTTCGCAGCAGCAAGCTGTAAGCAGAGGCTGTTGCCATGACAACAGAGGCCACTCTGGCTTTAGAATGTTCAGTTTGAATATGACAGTTGGAGAATGTCAGTTGGCCAGCAGCTGTGAGCAGAGTTGGTTGGGAATTAGCAGTTGCTGAAGCTGCAAGCTGTCTGTAGGAGCTGCAGTGTGCAGTTCAGTTCTGTGTGTGGGTTTAGGGAAACCCAAGTGTGTGGGTTTAGAGAAACCCAGGTTAAGGACAAGTGTAGTCCTGGGGTTGAGAGTAACCCAGTATTAAGTAGTTACTTGTGATTGTAACTGTGAAAGGGGAAGTTAAAACCCCGGTGTTATATCGTTTAAAGTTCCAAGTTTGTACCTCTTCGGAGATCATTAGAAACCACCTAAGCTTTGAGCCCATTTGTGTAAAATAAACTGTTAAATACTTTCAACACTACATCTGTGGAAGTCGTTTGTTCACAAAGACCCTCACATCTAGTGGTCAATTATTGACAAATGGTGGCAGCAAATAATTAATAATTAAATAAAGAAAGGAAAACATTGAGTATTGGTGGCGGTCCATGCCACACAGTTTTAAAAGTCAAGAAGTAGTCTGTGTGTGTCCAGACTTCCTTACATTTGGCGGCAGCAGTGGGATAAAAGGATTGCCTGCCCTGCCACGGTTGAAAAAAAGTAAACGGGGTGAAGTTTCATCCATTACCACACCCGTGTATAGGAATATTTTTTCCATCTTGACTACATTTGGTCACACACATCTTGGATTTCATATTTAAATGCTGGAAGGGAAGAAAGAACAGTTTGGGGCCATTTTGTCCCTGGTGCTGGAGCAGCTGGACAGAGAGCTCTAAAGAGCTCCTGGTGTCATTGGGTACAATTACCAACATTAGCAAAGGTACTTACATGACCAGAGTGAGGAAGATGACAGTCCAGATAAGAGTGATTATCCAGTTGGGCAAGTCCTCCAGGATCAGTGTAACTGGATGGGCTGGAGAATTGGCCAACTGGATAATCATAGTAAAAACTTCAAGGAGTGAAGATTGAGCAAAGATGGGAAGGCTGAACTGGACACCGTGAATCTGGGGCTCCTTCCACATGGATGAATAAAATCCCACATTATCTGTTTTGAACTGGAATATGTGGCAGTGTGCACTCAGATATCTCAGTTCAAAGCAGATATTGTGGGATTTTCTGCCTTGATATTCTGGGTTATATGGCTGTGTGGAAGGGACATAGGTATAATGAAATGTCTAATTATAATGTATGTTTTAAATATTAATGTTATGATCACGATAAGTACAGGCCAGCATTTACTGCTTAGTTGATGTGTTGCCATAGTGACATAGGCCTCTAGGCAAAAGAAAAAGGGGCGGAGGTGGAAAGATGCTCTTCAAGGAGTATTCAGTTGATTTATAAGTAAAGTGAAGAAACTGTAAGAGTAAAGTGAACAGATCAGGAGATTGAGAAAAGAAACTAAGTTTTAAAGGGAGGAAATAACAAACCTTAAAGTGGCAGAAGATGAGCCATTCTTAAAGTTTAATAGTAACAGTTTCATGTTTTCATAAGAGCAAAGAGTTAACTGTAGCAACAACAAGAAAGTATTGTGTAACCGTCCAGCTTGTGTGAACCTGATTAATCTTTAAATAAATATCTTTCTGTTCAGTTCAAATACAGAGAACTTGTGTCTAATTATTAAAGAGAAGATTCTCCACAAAAAAGGGAAGGCTATATACATAGAATAAACAAAGCCTCAGCAACACACACCACTACTATCTTGGTCTCCTCATCACCCTGGTGTGTGTGTGTGTCCATATATATAAATAAAATGTTGTTTGTTCGACTCTTCTTTTACAATTGGTGGCAGCAGTGGGATAGAAAAATAAGATCCATCCTGCCACGTGACAGAAGTGATTGTACAACCATTTGTTCCCACATTATCTGTTTTGAACTGGAGTATGTGGTAGTGTGGACTCAGATATCTCAGTTCAAAGCAGATATTGTGGGATTTTCTGCCTTGATATTCTGGGTTATATGACTGTGTGGAAGGGCTCTAGGTGTTCTGTTCCTTCCACAGGTTGGGAGTAGAGTATCTGTACAGCTCTGAAGAATCTGGTGCTACCATGACCCTGGATTTTTCTGTAAGTGTCGATTACCCCTTCGTATGTTTGTTCCCTGCCTAAACCAAGGCAACCTGTTTCCAGAATCTTCTACATTATGACTGTCCTCCTATAGACATGTACCCAACACCCCTTCTCTTCTCCTGCTAGCCATCCCACCCCCTTTCTCTCCCTGCTAGAACAGATCTTTCTCACATTTCCGACTGTAGCCAGCTGCGCCTGTACCTTGGGAAGTCCGATCTGGCTATGGTCGTCCATGCTCTGGTCACATCCCGAATAGATTACTGCAACACACTCTACGTGGGGCTGCCTTTGAATACAGTTCGGAAATTACAATTAGTCCAACGGGCGGCAGCCAGATTACTAACTGGAGCTACATACAGGGAGCATACCACCCCCCTGTTGTGTCAGCTCCACTGGCTGCCTGTCCATTTCCGAGCTCAATTCAAAGTGCTGGTTTTGACCTTTAAAGCTCTATACGGTTTTGGCCCAGCTTACTTGTCCGAATGTATCAGCCTTTACATCCCACCTCACAATTTAAGATCATCTGGGGAGGCCCTGCTCTTGCTCCCGCCAGCTTCTCAAACGCGGTTGGTGGGGACGAGAGAGAGGGCCTTCTCGGTGGTGGCTCCCCATCTGTGGAATGCGCTTCCAAGCGACATACGATCAACACCATCTCTTCTGGCATTCAGGAAAAAAGTGAAATCTTGGCTGTGGGACCAAGCGTTTGCACATTAGCACAATGCAGCACTTTGGACTGGATTTGTAACAGCAAGTTGATGGATATGGCTCAATGCTCCTGTTATGGACGAAATACTGTTTTTAACTTAAGAGAATGTGTATGATGTGTTAAAGTTAATTGTATTTTAATGTGTTTTAATGCTGTAATGTTTTTGGTTTTATATTGTATTTATTGTGTTGGCATCGGATTGTTGCCTTTTGTTAGGCCGCTCTGAGTCCCCCCTCAGGGGTAGAGAAGAGTGGGGTAGAAATGTTGGAAATAAATAAATAAATAAACCCCTTGAATTCTGCGCACTAGTTAATTTTAAACTAGGCTATACCAATTGAATCAACTGCTGAATAATTAAAAATGTATGTAAACCCCATTGAGTTCATTAGTTTACTGTGATAGGGATTAGTAATAGGTTTTAGACCAGATCCTTTTGCAGTAGAGTGAGAGATTTTCAGTGGCTTTTGGTTCCTTCTAATTTTTTATTTCTCGGAATGTTTCCAAATAGTTCAGATTGGATTCCATACAAGCCTTCTTCAAATGAATGGAGGCTGCACACAGCAAGGGTCAATGGATGACAGTTTCCACAATTTCTGTGGTTTCTGCTTCATGCAGAGCCATGAGTGCCACTTATTAGCATTCTTCTTAGCAATACACAGTGGGCTTCTACAGCTATCTTCATGGTAGCATTTGTCAAGGAAAGTGGTGGAGCTGTTGGAAGAAGATTAATAAAGCAAAACCTGCCACATCTAGCAATTTGAGAAAGGAAGCTTTCAAAGACCTGGAATAACTTTTTTCAGACCCCTGATAATTCCAAATTGCTGTCTGCTGAGATCATGCTCTGCAGTATACTTCGTAAGGAACAAAACTGACATCACTCCACATGCCTACTTTGTCATTGCTTTCCCACTGTTGTCTTGCTTTCTAGATTTTAACCCAATTCTCCTTTTCCTTGTGTTATTCTTACTTCACACAATGTCTTTGAGAAAGCAAATATACCAGCAATGTTATGCCACAGAGCAGGGAGTAGTAGCTAAGCTGCAAGATGTTTTACACAAGAGTTTTATGATGATGGCTTGAAGCAATACAGCACAAGTGAGAAATCTTTGTTCTGGCCAACATCTCACACAGTCTTTTACCAATGGTCATGCTAAGTAAGTCTGTCAGAACCTGCAGACCAGATTATCTGGAAGGTTGGGTTTTCCAATACTACACTCCAGTTTACAAAAAGATAACTATATTAATATGTCTCAGTAAAAGAAGTAAGAGAGAAATAAACCTTGTAGTATTGTTAAGAGCAAATCTAACTGATTTATGTATTTTAACTCATACTTCCATATATTAAAGCCAACTTTCTCTGGTGGGGTAGAATATTCAAGATTCAGGGGTAAAGGGGCACTGACTATTCTGATGTGGGGATAATAATAACTTTATTCTTGTATCCCACCACCATCTCCCCAAAAGGACTCGGGGCAGCTTACATATGGCACAAGGTGCCTAATAACAGAACATAAAATGAAAACAATTTAAAATACAATTAAATAAAACATATAAGCATGAAACAACAACTAACACTCCCATCTCCCTCCCTCCTACCCTCCAATACCTACTCCCCATTACCTTCCCTTACCCACTTCCTGCCTATATTTCCTACTTTCCTATTCACCAATATGTTCCCCCTCTTTTTAAATGTTATTTTGAAAAAGTTCTAATACATACAATTTAAAAAAACAACAATTAACACTCAGTTAAAAACAGAGCTCATTTCCAATGGGGCAAGTGATCAAATTGGGAATGGGAGAAGTGCAGCGTTGTGACCATGGGAAGAGGGGATAGGATAAAGTTCAAGGCTGGATAACAATTGCATAGGCCAAATAGGGACTAGGCATGCTCAAAAGCTTGTTTAAGCAGCCTTCAGGTCCCTATGGAAGGGGGGCAGTGTTGTGGATTGCCTGATCTCCCTGGAGAGGGCATTCCAGAGATGGAAAGCCACCACCAAAAAGACCCTCACCCTTATCCCCACCAACTGTGCTTGTGATAGTGGCAGGCCTCCTCAGCAGATCTTAGCTCCCACATCAGTTCATGGGGAAGGGGAATGTGGGCACAAATATAGGCTTGACCTGAACTGTTTAGGGCTTTATAGGTAATGACATGCACTTTGAATTGGGACTGGAATCTTAGCAGCCAATGGAGCTGCTTTAGTAGGGGCTTCATGTGCTACCTATAGCTCCAGTTAGTCACCTGGCTGTCAGTCTTTGCACCAATTGCAGTTTCCAAGCCATCTTCAAAGGGAGCCCTACATAGAGTGCATTGCAATAATCCAATCTAGATGTAATTAAGGCATGTACCACCTCAGCCAACTCAGGCTTTTTGAGGTATGGTCACAGCTGGTGCACAAGCTTTAACTGTGCAAAGGCCCCCCCAGGCATTGCCAATACCTGAGTTTCAAACATCAGCACTGAGTCCTGGAGGACCCCCAGGTTGAGGACCTGTGTCCTCAGGGGGAGTGTAACCCCCATCAACAACAGGTGGCCACCCTATACCCTGATCAGCCTCACAACTGACCAGGAGAACCCCTGTCTTTTCTGGATCAAGCTTCAGTTTAACAAGCATTGTAACAGTGTAGTGTTGGAAGGGGCCTCAGAGACTATCAAGTCAAATGCCCTGATCAGTATAAGATATCCAGTATACTATCTCCAGCTAAAGCATTGCCAGCATGTACGTGGCCTGCATCAATAGGAGTATAGTGTTAGAGTATAGTCTAGGTCAGTGTTTCCCAACCATTTTTGAGCCGCGGCATACTTTTAACATTAAAAAAATCCGGGGGCACACCACCAACCAAAATGACACAAAATGACTCTCTAACACAGTAAAGAACAGCTGGGGGTTGGTGGCCTGCTGGGAGCAGCTGCTTGGAGTGCCGGGAGGAGCAGGAGCAGTGGATGGGCTTCAGTGGGCGGGGCTCCTCCACGCGGCTTCAGCGAGCGAGGGGCAAGAGTCATGGTGGGAGTCATGGCGGATTGGAGGCTGGCTGGAGAAACGGCCGAAGGAGGCAGCGCCCCGGCCCCTTCTTCTTTTTCTTTGCCGCCGCCCGGCCCTTCCTCCTCCTCCCCCAAGCAGCAGGAGTTCGGCAGGAGGGGGGAGGAAGGGGGGCAGAGAGCTTTTCTTGTGGCACAGCAGGAGGTCCGTCACGGCACACTAGTGTGCCACGGCACACTGGTTGAGAAAGACTGGTCTAGGTCCAGGGAAGTCATACTACTCCTCTATTCTGCCTTGATTAGACCACACCTGGAATATTGTGTCCAATCTTGGGCACCACAATTGAAGAGAGATATTGACAAGCTGGAATGTGTCCAGAGGAGGGCAACTAAAATGATCAAGGGTCTGGAGAGCAAGCCCTATGAGGAGCGGCTTAAAGAGCTGGGCATGTTTAGCCTGAAGAAGAGAAGGCTGAGAGGAGACATGATAGCCATGTATAAATAGAGGGGAGGTCATAGGGAGGAGGGAGCAAGCTTGTTTTCTGCTGCCCTGGAGACTAGGATGCGGAACAATGACTTCAAACTACAAGAAATGAGATTCAATCTAAACATTAGGAAGATCTTCCTGACTGTGAGAGCCATTCAGCAGTGGAACTCCCTGCCCCGGATTGTGGTGGAGGCTCCTCCTTTGAAAGCTTTTAAACAGAGGCCATCTGTCAGGGGTGCTTTGAACGCAATTTTCCTGCTTCTTGGCAGGGTTGGACTGGATGCCCCATGAGGTCTCTTCCAACTCTATGACTCTATGATTCTACATGCCCACCCAGCTATGGCAGCTCGAGTGTTGGACTAGGATTCAGATACCCACTCAGCAACTGAAACCCACTGAGTGACCCAGAGCAAGTCATACTCCCTTAGACTTAGAAGAAGGCAATGTGAAACCCCCTCTGAACAAACCTTGCCAGGAAAATCCGGGAATATAGCCTTAGGTTTGCCATAAGTCAGAAATGACTTGAAGACACGCAACAATGCTAAGAAAGTAGCAGTTTTATTTTAAATTCTTTTCCTGGAAACTGGAAATCAGGGAGCCAATTTCCCCAAACCATTTGCTCATCACAGATGGACATATCTGTCTGATTTCACTTTTTTTTAGCATTATCTTATTCTGTCCCATCTGTGGGTATCCAGTTCTATTTTATTTACAATGTGCATCAAAATGTGTGTGCATTTTTTACATTTTCCATAAAATGAGACTGTATTCTTAAGTTGGTACTTATTCGCCCTTTAATACAAATACCTTACTCTAAATTATATCCTTTTATTTCCTTGTGTACATACGTTATTCAATTCAATTCAATGTAATTTAATTTATTTTTCACATAAAGGGCTAAGAATTTTAGTTAAAAACTAAACACAGTTAAATGGAAAGTACAAATGTTAAATGAATTAAAAGAGCAATCATATTAAACATATTGATTTAAAATAGTTTTTAAGCAGCAGTTAAAATATAATAGTCACAGTCTTTCAGAGAGCCTGGACCCAAATTATATAGATTTATAGGATTTAACCAAGAATAGCACTTGTGCTTGGAAATGAACTAGTAACCAGTTAAGCTGTTTAAATAAGGGAGTCACACATATCTGTGAAGGTATATCTTTTTTTAAAAAAAAATCCAGGAACTCTGTTGCAAAATTTGGACAAACAAGAACCCCAAAGTATAATTGAACTTCACTTTCAATATTAGTTTGGGAAGTGTAAATTGATTTGATTCATATCAATTAGTTTGGCTCTTGTTAGAACACAAAGACCAAAAATGTTTATCAAACTGTAGAAGAAGATGCAGTTGGATTAGGTCTGGGGGACATGTTGCCTTACAGATGTCAGTCTCATCTCCACTGACTCTAGTCAGCATGCTTTAGGGGTGATTTCACATAGGCAAGAAACCCCCAGGCTCATACTAAATTGACTTCTAGATGTCTCCACGATATTTAACTGCTTCCTGTGCACATTGTGGGCTTTGTAGGGTTAAGCCAGCTTTGCCCCATTTTGGGCAAAATAGGAGGATACTTTGAAGTTTTCTGGAAACTCATGAGTATTCCACAGTTTATGGGCAATCTGGACATTTGTTCCATCACCCTCTATCTATACTTACCAATGCAAGGAAAAGTGGTGGATCATACCTGAGTCGCAGCCACTGCTGCTCCAAGCTGGAAACAGAGCTCCATGTGAGCTCCTGGCTCATTCTGAAATCAAGAGGTACCTGTGCAACCAAGAAAAGAGTTGGAGATATGCCCCCCTTCCCCACCACCTTTACATGAGAGCACTTTTGATGATGTCAGAATGGGATGCCCATGACACCTGGGGACTTGCTTGGAGTTTTATGTACACCTAGGACAGTGATATAGAGCAGTGTTTCCCAACCAGTGTGCTGTGGCACACTAGTGTGCCATGAGCGATCATCAGGTGTGCTGTGGGAAATTGGAACCTCCAGTACCCTTTTTCCCCTCCCCCTCCTGCAGAACACTTTTTCTTCTCCACTCGGGCTCCCTTCTTCCCAGCCTCGCTCTGCTTGCTTTGCCTCACTTTGCTCACGCTGCCGCTTCTGCGGGAGGGAGGAAGACATGACCGTGCAGGCGCTACTGCACAGACTCACCCCACGTCTTCCCCCCCCCCTCCACAGTGCTCTCTGGATATAGGTGAACTACAACTCCAAAACTCAAGGTCAATGCCCACCAAACTCTTATAGTATTTTCTCTTGGTTATGGTAGTTCTGTGTAGGAAGTTTGATTCCATTCCATCATTGGTGTAGTTCAGAATGCTCTTTGATTGCGGATGAACTATAACTCCCAGCTGTGGAGCAAGACCTTCGTGTGTCTTTTTCTGCCATTCCTGTTCATCGAAACAGGCCCAGGTTTCATACTGAGTGTATAAATACATTTAAAAACATATTAACTATATGTATTACTGTGTTAGAGTGTCATTTTGTGTCATTTTGGTTGGTGGTGTGCCCCAGGATTTTGTAAATGTAAAGAATGTGCTGCGACTCAAAAAAGGTTGAAAAACGCTGATATAGAGGGTGCGATGATGGTCCAGTGGAACTTTTGCTGTGAACCCAATTGTATGTCATGTGGACTACCTGCAACAGTTGAAAGGTTTTTTAAAAATATATGTTTTATTGTTTTATCCTACTCCCACCCTCCCCCCTCCTTGTACATGTAATTTATACAGCAAACTACAGAAGTTACATTTGAAATATCAATCTCAGTCTTAATTTTTCTACTCCACATCTTAGCACTCTCTCTAAATAATTCCTAACTGGCTCCCACATCCTCTTAGTTATTGTAACCTTTTCAATTTTATCTATATTATATTCCATTTGCAATTTGTTATTTCCACATTTAACATATTAACTATATACTTATAACAATTAGTCAATGTCCATTTTGCTTTCTCTTTCCAACCCCTCACTAAAACAATTTGTGCTCATGCTGTTAATTTGTCAACCAATTTTTCTTTTTGTATATTCTTCACGCTCCATGCAGTCACATGACCTTGGAGGTGCCTACGGAGAATGCCAGCTCCTTGGCTTAGAAATGGAGATGAGCACCACACTCCAGAGTCGGACACGACTGGACTTAATGTCAGGGGAAAACCTTTAGCTTTACCTTATATTCTTCACTACTGTTATCTGTGCATGCAGTATATTTCTATTAACTATTACTGTTTGTAAATTTAACATTCTATTGATTTCTCCTCCAAACGTTCTCCAGTATTCTTGCACTCGATCACATTCCTATTTCATATGCTTAGACACCCCTCTTTGTTCACAACCATGTCACCTATCTTTTATCCCTGGTTTTTTAAAAAAACATGATAGTTGTGCAGGAGTTCTGTACCATTTTTGAAACATTTTCCTTCCTGCTTCCCTTAATACATTATGCTTTTCTTTTTCTATATTACTTATTTCCCTTTGGATATCTTCCCTCTCACTTTCCATGTCCATTCTCCATGTTTGGAAATTTTCCTGTATTATTTCTTTTCTTACAGTTATGATTTGTTCGTATAGATCTCCTGCTACTTTCTTCTCCCCTCTCAGCAGTGAATCCACTTTATTTGACCTGTGTAAACATGGTCAGAGAGAAGTCTAACTGTTGCAATGACATGAAAGGTTTTTTTTTTACCAACAACTATCATTGAATGATAGGAATGAAGTAATGTCCATGGGAATGTCTTTTGTTCTAACTTATTCAATAAAAATAATGCTTCATGAATCATTCAGACAAACCTAAACACTTTGAAGTTCCAATATTTTCAGTGGGAAAAATTCTAAACTTTGTTCCCCTCTCAGCCTTGTTATTTTATTCCTCTTATCAAATATGAATGAATAAAAAGAGATTCAGAAGGTGCAGGACGGCCCTTTATTAATCAAAGGAGCATCAGTCTCCATATGTTTTCAGCAGCTAGCTCCATGCAATCGGCTAACATCATAAGGGTCAGTAGTTTCCCTTAGAGCTAGTCATATGAACAGGGAGAGAGCTGTGAAGAATTTGAATGAAGTCTAAAGCTTGACAGGGCTGTCTCAGTCCATAGATCAGACACAAATTGTGCTCTGGAATTTTACTCTGATGGATGTCTGACAATCTTCAGGAAAAATGTGGAGATGTGGGAAATGTGTTCAGAAGATCTACATATCTCAAATGCAGGCAAGACAATGCTTAAGCACACTTTTAGTCACCTTTAGATGAATTCAAGCAATACATATTGTTAAATCAAAAGTACTAATTATTTTGTGCTTGGAAATTGCCTTGGGTTTTTTTTTCAGGGAGGAAGGTGGCATATAAATAAAATAAATAAAATATGACTCTCCAAAATTTTATGGATTGCAGCATAAATATACCAACATTATTCTGCAAAATGTGGTAAATATCAACATGGGATCTCCTTATCTGGAGGTTTTAAAATGGAGGCTAGATAACCATCTGTCGGGAATGTTTTGATAGTGTATTATTGTATAGCAGAGACTAGGAATGGATGGTCCTTGAGGTCTCTTCTAAATTATTCTAAATAGTAACATCAATAATAATAATGACTGTCTTCCAACTTAGCCCAATTCAGGGCTAAGGATAATGTTAAGGAAAATTGATGCACATTGCCATATAATGACACAACACATACATTATCAAAAGCCTTGCTTTTTATTAATTTTAATTGTCTATTTAAATTATAATTAATTATTTAACAACATTTAATTATTTAATTACATTTTCACATTCCCTTTTGGATGTTAGCTGTGAAATGTTTGTTTTAATTTATAAGCTACTTTTGATTAGGAAGAAAAAGTGGGATAGCAATAAAAATGAGAGAAATGATGATGTTACTCATATGAGCCGAAAGGTGGACAAACCAATTTTCAACTCCTAAGAGTTTGTCCCAACAGGATCCCACCAATCAGTTTTTACTCTTTCTGTTATCTCATGTTCATATTGGAAAGAAACTAGAAAAGTGCCACTGTCAACAGAACAAGCCTTCTACCTTCTTGACAACATCCTAAAGCACCTCTTTTCAGTAGCAGACAGCAAAAGAGCGAGTTCTAATTGTCTGGTGACAACTCTCTAGGTTTAAAGCAAGGCCAACTGTCATTCCTAAAGCCAGAAAAAGGAATGAACCAAACTCGTTGCCTTTGTTGCCAGAAAGAAAGATACATGCCAAAATAGATAGTCATTAAATTAACCAATTGGTTCATAATGCAAAGCTAGTTAAAACCTAACAGTACACGAAGATCCCATTATGCTAAATGCCATATTATCTTCCTCCCTCTCTCCTAGAAATGCACACACAGAGAGAACTATAAAGAAAGAACCATGACTTCTTCCTTGGGCTCTAATGAGAGGAAACAGTAGATTCCATGAAAGTTTTTGCCAAGAGCAGTTAAAAGGAGAAATGTGAGCTTTTGTTTTGCAGTTCTCTGGCAGCTCCGTATCCAAGAGACCAGCTTCAGTTCATATCAAAGGAAAAGAAGAGAAGAGAAGATCAATGTGGGTTGATATTGAACATCATATCTTAACTGGTTGTCTTGTCTTCCTGCGTAACAAGGACAACGTGCCATGTAGTTTTGCTCTTTGTTTTTCTCAATCTGATTATCACTCTACAAAAGAGATAAAAAGGCCAACAAAGAGAGATGTCGGTGCTCATGTTGTTGTTAACGGCTCAAAAAGAAATACAGCTGAGTTGAAGTTGGGGGCAGAGATGCTCATACCGGAAATTAACTTTCCCTGAACATGCTGGAGTCTTCCATAGCTGTTTGATTATAATTCCCAGCATCCTGAGACATGATGAGGACTATTGTCTGACATGTGTGGAACAGCCTCATATAGGGAAGGCTGTTCCAAATTTTATCTTGTCCCATCCTGTTACTCCCACTTTGACTCTCATGATGCACCTACACAGTAGAATTAATGCAGCTTGATCCTACTTTAAATGTCATGGGTATATGCTATGGAATCATGGGAGTTGCAGTTCAGCTCAAAAACTATGAATGAATACAGAGATCCAAAGCCAGATTATAAGTGCCAAGGAGTCAAAAATGTCTGCCTAGCTGTTTTATCTCTAGTGTGTGTGTGTGTGTGTGAGAGAGAGAGAGAGAGAGACAGACAGACAGACAGACAGACTGACTGACTGAAAAATGTCTTTCTAGACAAGTGAGAGTTTTGCTTCCACCCTATTCTCTTTTTTCTAAAACACTTCCCTTCTTGTCTGTGGTCAATGTCCAATAGAAAACATGGTAGCTTAGAACCTATTCCAGAGATGAATAATTAATGCATAGTTATATATCATTTCCTGAGCCAACTTCCTAAATCTACATTAACTGCCACCAGCTATAGTTGGTGGTGGAAGCTGGAAGTCTCTTCTGCTAGCGATAGGGACATAGCAGGGTGAGGTTTTCAGCACCTTTCAATCCCTGATGTGATGCAAAGTTATGACCAGGGTTTTGCTGCTAAATGTTGGATTTGGTGGGAGAGGGCTGGAGAGAAGAGATCTTTATTGTTTGGTGCAGCTGCTGGCTTTTAAAGCTAGTCGAGGGGGACATTTCCAGTTGTAAGACTGCTGTAAACATGAATGCTCAATAGGGTGAAAGCCAATGGCAATAAAGTATATTTACAGTACAGTGGGCCTACCTGATCCACAGAGATTTGGTTCTGGCACCTGCCTCAAATACAAAAATCCACGGATGATCATATCTCACATTATTAAATGGTAGCAACATGAAAGTGCATGCTTCAGTGTGTCTATGTTCACATTACTGCCATGTACTAATATGAGGTGGGAAGATCCACAGTCACGAGAAATCACTGTATCCAGAGAGCGCACTGTATACAGTAAAACACCCAAAGGCAACCAGAACATTTTCGAATGTTTGACAACAGCTTCAAATGAAAGCTGGAACACAACACAATAAGTAGAAAGACAACTGTCCAGCTATTTTTGTAAGTGGCATTTCCAGGTGTCTCCAGGGAATTTTGGGAGGTCCCTACAGAATAGGTCATTGAAAAAGCTAGACTTTTGGATCCGAACTCCCCAAATATCCATACAACATAGCTACTGAACATGGCTATAGGATTCTGCAGTTAATTGTGGGGCATTGAATAATCAATTACAGGCTGATGCTCCCAGCTATATAGTTCTCAGAATAATATTTCACATAACTATTAAACAAAAATACATCAAATACAAAAGTATGTTGACTGTAGGATTAGGGGAGTTATGGTCCAAGAATACTTTTGCTAAGATGTCATAAGAATACTATTAGTAACTTGGAGACTGTTCTTAATGCAAAGGTCATTCAAGGGACTGAATGACCTATCAAATGTGAACTGATGGAGGAAAATTTCATAGTGGAATGGATGGAAAGTGCTGTTTACTAGTGAAAGCCTTCCAGAAAGATGAATTAAAAAAACAAGATAATTTGTGCCTTCCTGCTAATGAGAAGATTAGGGCAGGAGTCTACTTTCCATGAAAATGATGAGCACATTGCCAATCTAACTTTGTTATGTTAATGGCCTGGAGCCCAAGAACATTAATGTATTGATACTTTGGCACAAGAAGGAAACATTCCCCCTCCCCTATTTTGTTTACTTAATGGCTTACAAATTAATTGAATTTCAAGACAGCTTGGACATATTTGAGATAATCCGAAGTGAATTAACTCACCAAAATATATGTGCATGCTCTTCCAGATGGAAAAGAGTTTTTATTAGAGTGTTAGACTACAAGCTTGGAAACTAAGGTTCAAATCCCCACTCAGCCATTGAAACCCATTTGGCAAGTCACACACTCTCAGCCTCAGATGAGGAGTGTCAATAAAATGGGAATCTTGTCAATAAAACCCCACAATTAGGTTGCCATAAATTGGGGGGAGGGGGGATAAAAAGCACACACCAACAGCAATGCATGTATTTATATTGTTCATCAGCATATTTTGAATAGGGCAAGAAAAGTTCTGATTAGTTGGGACTAGAAAATTGAGTCACTTTATGGATTGAGTCTGAAACTGCAAAGTGCCATTGACAGGATTTTGTATCCAGGTGAGGTTTTGTCTTTTTAGAGATACAAAGGCCACTGTGTGACACAGAATGCTGGAAATGGGCTTTCAGCAGGCTTTTCTTATGTTCTTGTGTCCTAAAATGTTTGTCTTTTTAGAATAAAGGCCAAATTGAAATTTTCAGCAGGCTTTTCACTTCCTAAATGTTAGCAGTGTTATAAGGGATGATACTCGTAACTCCACATTTGCCATTAAAGCCGGGTTCCAACCTTGAGGGAACACAAGTGTAAAGGGAGATAATATAGTACAGAATCCTCCTTTATATATTTTCATATCAACAAGGAATTACTTTTTAATGTGTTGTCAAAATTGAGTGAATCAGGATGGGGAAGGTAGAGTGATAGCGGTGGTGGGGAAAGCTAACGGGAGGAAAGTGCTTATTATTTGTGTTTATGCGCCGAATGGACCCAAACTTAAGTTCTTTGACAACCTAAATGAAAAGGTAATAGCAGCGGAATGTGATGATTGTATAATACTTGGAGATTTTAATGGGGTTATTAGCCCAGTTATGGATAGGAATCATGGTAAAAGGGGAAAAAAGAAGGGAAATGTAGGCAAGCTCCCAAACTCTTTTTTTAGAATGTTAAGCACCAACTTATTGGAAGATATCTGGAGAATCCAGAATGGGAAGAGCCTGGATTTTACATATTTTTCAGGAAGAAGGGAATCCTGGTCTAGGATAGATTTTATTTTGGTTTCTAAAAGTTTGGTGAGAAGGGTAGTAAAATCCAAGATACATACAAGGATAGTATCTGATCACGCACCGACCGAGCTAATATTAAAATGGGGGGAAAGACAATTTAGATGGAGATTAAATGATGCATTATTGAAAAAAGATGTAGACATACAAAGAAACAAAGAGTTAATTAAGGAATATTTTACAATAAATAGCCAAGGAGATACTGATTTGTTTACAATATGGGAAGCAAGCAAAGCAGTAATGAGAGGGAACTTTATGGCACAAACCTCTTATACAAGGAAACTAAAGAGAAACGAGATGGATAGACTCCAGACTGAACTAAATATATTAGAGAAAAAATTGAAGAAAAACCCAAAAGATAGAGGACGGGAGAAAAAATAAAATATAATAAGGCCCAAATAAATTTACTAACAGTGGAGGAGATGGAAAAGAAGTTAAAGTTTCTAAAACAAAGCGATTTTGAACATGCAAATAAAACGGGTAAATGGCTGGCATACCAACTGAAGAAAAAAACCCAAAAAAATATAATAACAAAAATTACAAGAGAAGGAATCTCATTCACAAAAGAAGAGGAGATTATAAATGAATTTGTTACATATTACCAGGAATTATACAAAGATGACAAAACAAGTAAGATAGATATACAAGATTACCTAAATAAACAAAACTTATCACCTATCTCCGACGAGGAAAGGGAACTTCTAAATGCAGATATTACAGAGGAAGAGGTCGCCACCGCAATAGACGGATTAAAAACAGGAAAAGCGCCGGGCCCGGATGGGCTTACGGATACTTATTACAAAAAATTTAAAATGGAGTTGATACCCCACCTTAAAAAGGTAATTAATGCAACTATTCAGCAAGGTAATATGCCAGATACATGGAGAGTTTCAGACATTGTGATAATTCCCAAAGAAGGGAAGGACCCAGAAATGGTCCAAAACTATAGACCTATATCTCTTACAAATTTGGACTATAAGATCTATGCAAGCATATTAGCCTCGCGGCTTAAAATATTCCTGAATAAATGGATCAATGATAATCAGACAGGATTTCTCCCCAACAGAAGGATGAAAAAGAATATTAGGAATGTAATAAATGCCATAGAGTATATGGACAAAAATATTGACTCAAAGGCACTCTTCGCGTTCTTTGACGCGGAGAAGGCCTTTGATCGAGTTGGATGGGGAATGATAGAGACACTACTCAATGAGTTGGACATGGGTACGAAGTTTATCTCCGCAATAAAAGCTACATACAAAAAACAGGAAGCGCAAATGCTAATTAATGGGCAAAGATCTTGGAAGTTACAAATAAATAAGGGCGTGAGGCAGGGGTGCCCCCTGTCTCCGCTGATTTTTAACCTGGTTCTAGAAGTATTATTAAAAGATATAATACAAGATAAAGAACTAAAGGGACTAACAGTAAAGAACCAAAGCTATAAAATATATGCTTTTGCTGATGACCTGGTATGTATAGTGGATGACCCTACAGAGAACATGGGAAAGTGGATGAGGAAAATTGAACTATTCGGTAAAGCAGCTGGTTTTAAATTAAATAAAAGCAAATCACAAATCTTAGTTAAAAATATAAATAAAAAGGAAGCTCAGGAGATAGAAAGAAAATTTGAGATACCCATAGTTAAAAGTGTAAAGTACTTAGGTATAATACTAACCCCCAAAAACTGTCAGCTTGTCAAAAATAATTATGAAAGAACCTGGAAACAAGTAAAAGAAAATTTAAAAAATTGGAAGAACTTTAGGTTGTCCCTGATGGGGAAAATATCCCTAGTTAAAATGAAAATCTTCCCAAAACTAAATTTTATGTTCCAAACGCTTCCGATATTAAAAAATTATACAATACTGAAAAGATGGCAATCCGAACTAACAGATTTCATCTGGGGAGGGAGGAGAGCTAGAATTAAGCAAAAATACCTACAAGAACCCCGAGAAAGGTGGGTTCGGCATGCCAGATCTTATTTCATATTATGATGCTAATTGTCTGGAAAATATAAGGGATTGGATAGATCTACGGGATAGAAAATTACTGAATTTAGAAGGGTGGGAAAATAGGTTTGGATGGCATGGATATTTATTATATAATAAAATGAAGGAAGATAAAAACATTAAAAACCATATAATAAAAGCACCACTACTAAAAGTATGGAACAAACATAAGGATATCATTTTTAGGAAATGCCCCCTATGGTCCTCCCCACTAGAGGCGCTACAGATAATACAGGTTGGAAGAGAAAGTTGGTCCTTATATAGCGACGTCTTAAAAAAGAAAAAATAACTTCAGTTTGAAACCCCTGGAGCAATTGGGGGACTTCAAAATAAACTGGCTCCAGTATTCTCAATTGAAGATGAGATTCAAGGTAGATAGCCAAATTGGGTGGGAAGTAACACCGACGCTAGGCGCGAAAGTACTAACTCAACAAGGAAAGAAAAGCGTAAGTAAATTGTATAAATTTCTACTATTAAAAGGCCATGAAAAAGAGCCAATAAAAGAGTACATGAATAAATGGAAAGACAATCTAGGATACCATATAAAAATTGAGGATTGGGAAAAGAGCTGGCGCCAAAGACAAAACTTTACATGTGCCCAGGCTTTGAAGGAAAACCAATTAAAAGTATTGTATAGATGGTATACAACCCCCGCCCAACTAGCAAAAATGTACAAAAATGGCAATGCTTGGTGCTAGAAGTGTCAGAAAGAAAGAGGTACCTACTTCCACCAATGGTGGACATGTGGAGTTATTAAAAAAAATTGGGTAATGGTGTGGAAGTTGGTGGAGGGGATCATACAAAATAAGATAGACTTAAAACCAGAAATCTTCCTCTTAAATATCGTAGAACCCGGGATGGGGAAAGAGAAGGAAAGACTACTATGGAATATTACGACCGCCGCTAGAATAGTACTGGCTAGAAAATGGAAAAATCGGAAATACCCGACGAGGAAGAACTTTTGCAAAAGCTGTTAGAACTAGCTGAAATGGACAAACTGACTTGCCTCCTAAGGTCGGGAACAACCAAATACTTTATGGACACCTGGAATCCGTTCGTGATATATGTTAAAGAAAAGTTAAAGATAGACCTGAAAGGTTTTTGGATATAGGACATAAGGCTAGAATGTGTTTTTTTTGGACTGGAAACTCCACCTATGTAGGAGAAGCGCGATGCCACCCGGTGAAGTCAACCGTTTGTTATGTTTTTAATGTGTTTGTCTATATCCCCTCCCCTTGATGTAATCCTACCCCAAACACACCCAACCCTTCCCCCCCTCCCCAACCTGTACCACCCCCTAACCCCACCCCCTACCTGTATGTGTAATTGTTATTTTAACCAATAAAACTTAATAAAAATTTTTTTTAAAAAAATTGAGTGAATCAGCTACTGATTTATTGTGTGGCTTTTAAACTGAAACTCAATACTAATGTTGTGTTTCTAAAATAAAATTCAGCACATTTTATCATTGGAATGGACTCCATAGGACACCGAAGTCAGTCTTTCACTCAATCCAGGAAGCCCAGTTTAGAGTATTCCCCCAGCAGGAAAATTATTGTCAGGAAGCTTCTTCTAATGTTCCCAGTTTGATTTATTTATCTCTGACTGACCACAGTGCTTGCCACAGTAGTTTTCAATACGAATGTGGCATGTGCAAATCTATATGAAAGGGTCAACTCTTGTTGACATTGATAGATGTTATTTGTCTTTAAGGGACAATTTTGAAACTGGACAGATGGATGGTAATGTATATTTCAAAAGAAAGTTCAGAGTGGAAGCAAGCAGATGTGGAATAGGTTATTGATTTTTATATATGGTCTGGAGAACTGAAATAATTCTGGATTGGAACTGGTCCTAAATTTTTAAAACAATACATTTATGTGGTTTAATTTCAACTTTCTTTGAAATCAATAAGTCTGCAATCCCAAGCCCATTTACTAGACAGGAAATCCTATTAAAAACAGTTACTTAAGAGTAAACAAACACAGCATTCTACTGTTGGTTTTTTGCTGTGCTATGTTTCCAGATTTCCTTTTCATACTGATTCAAGATTGCGGTATATCTTTATTTTACTTCACCCTTACAGTCTTGACAAATTATATATTCTGAGTGCTCTGTAGCTTCTAAAGAATCTATCTAGTTTTCCATTTATAGACTCTAGAATTTCCACCAAATGATGTTGAAAGCAAAATCCTGAAGCACATTTAGATCTTCCTGCTCTGACAAAAAAACTTGGGAAAATTGTTGAGAAGGGGAAAAATATGAACAAGAATGCCAAAGAGTGGCTCAAATATGGGTATAGTGTTGTACAGTAGATTCTCCTCTTAAGAACACAAGAGTTAGTCAGGATGGACAATCTTTATTTGTAACTTTGACCCTACAAGAGGTGCCACCTTCAGTTCCCAATTTGACAATATCAACCATCCTCTCCCTGCTCTATACATTCACCATCTGACCTAAATCCAATTGCAATTCTCAGCTAGAACAAACCAACACAATTACTTGGGTTTGCACAATTTCAGTTTAACAGTCAGCCAAAGATTCAGTGTGTCTACACTATTTGGAACTAGAAATTGAATTTTAAGACATGATGAGAATTCCTGAAGTTCTCATGGTGACATTGGACTACAACTACCAATGTTCTTTACTATTGAGTATGCTGACAAGGGCTGATGGGAATGACAGTCCAGTCCAGTCCAACTGTTTGACAGATGGCCCTCTGTCAGGAGTGCTTTGATTGTGTGTTCCTGCATGCCTGAGAATTGGACTGAATGGCCCTTGGAATCTCTTCCAACTCTATGATCTTCCAACATCTACTTGGTTACCTCCCTGGATTTAGGTCCTTTTGTAAAAGTGAATATTTTTAAAATTACATTTTAGGAGTTGGCTTATTTATTCATAAAATTAGTATTATCATACAGCACCAGTGCTTCTAAGCAGAAAAATATGTTTATTCCCAGTAAATAGTATACTATTCCTGAGGAACAAAAAGCCATGGCCTTGCTTCTGTGAATCATCAGGTCTTCTCCTGCTTCTCCTGCTTAGCCTGACGTTACTAAATGGTCTTTTGCCAGTTTTGCCAGTTCCACCTCCCTATGAGAGCAACAGCAGCATCACAAACATCAATGGACCTTCTCAGAAATATAAGAATGAACAAAAATATGTAAAGAACAGTGGACATTAATGTGTTTCACTCTCAAGCCTACTTCTGTTCCCAATTCTCCTTTTGCCATAGCAAAACAATAATGTTTTGTCTAAATGACCACTTTAACTGGCATGGCTCAATGCTATGAAATCACAAGGTTGCAGTTTGATGGGGCATCATCACCCTTTGGCAGAGAAAGCTGAAGACCTTGTATTAGTTCCATGATTCCATAGCACAGAGCCTCCAGTTAACATGGCGACAAGCTCAATTACTCATACTATGTAGCTGCACCCTTTCAAATTGCAGATTCCAGAATGCTTTACTCACATTCCTAAGCAATATCTTCCATGATTCTTGCAAGAAAGAAAGAAAGAAAGAAAGAAAGAAAGAAAGAAAGAAAGAAGAAATCAAAAAATACAATAAAATATTAAGCCCCCGTGAATTCTTTTCTTTCTTACAAAGACTTAAAGAATGATTTCATTGTTGGCCTAGTCCACAGAAAGAAGATTTTCTTGCACTTTTGGTTGAGGAGAAAACCTTTTTGAGCTGAAGCAGAACCAGAGGGAAATCCCCTAAAATTGATTTTGAGAGGATGGTATTTTACAGAAGAAGAGGCTATAATTTTGACCCTTCCTTCTAATGCCCTCAATGGCAAAAGTGAAAAACTTTCATGTTCAAAAGTTCATCTTTATCACCCTCCCATTTTCCTGCTTTGGAGAAAGCAATGGTGTATTCTAGTCAGAGAACTTGTTGCTGTATTGTATGCATTAATAGACTTCCCAGGGATTCCATGCATACCAAAGTTCATTTCACTGCTGTAAGAATTATTGTATTATAACAAGGAAACTTACTTATTTTTTTCTTATAGGAAAGAGACAAGTGCTAAGTAGCCAGAATCAAACGTTACACTTGGATCAGCCAGGGGGGGCCTTGGGGGGCTTCAGCCCCCCCCCCGAAATTCTCAGGGTGGTCTGCGAGAAGGCCTTAGTGGTGCATTATTTAAACTCTTATACTTATTCATATCATGATGTGATCACCATGCTCAATCTATCCCATATTCATGGGGGTATTGGGATAACAATACAAAAGGTTTGGTAGGGTAGACCCCCTCCCACTCAGACTCAGCCCCTCCCGAATCAAACTCAACCCCTCCCGAATCAAAATTCTGGCTACGGCCCTGACTTGGATGAAGCCAAAACAGCATTATTTCCCCCTGGCCCCTTATGCTCATTCAAGTCCTCCTTGCACTGTAACGTCACCAAATTTTGTTTCCTCATCCTGCTTCCAACTTAGTGGTTTTTGATTTCTAGAGCTTTCCCATAAGACCATGCCCCTTCTCATTACATCATTGCTAGGGCTGTGCAATCAATGTGTTTCTTTTTTTTTGTTAAATAATTGAGCAAGTGGGGAAACTTCAGGGGCTCATTTCTCCCTCATTGTTAGAGCTATCATGATGGAACTTGCTATAATTGTATCACATATTTTCTACAGTTAGCCCACAATGTTTCAGAACGTTGCACCCCTCCACTGATTTTTTTGGGTTAAATTTTGATTTTTTGATTTTTTACAAACTTTTTAAACGAAAAACAACCACAAGAGTGATCTACTTGAATTTTATATACAATGTACAAAATAACAAGGGCATCAATTCCCCCAATTACAGAAATATTCACACAACTACTGATTTTGGGGGATTTAAAAAAATTAGACAAAAACTCCCCCCCCCAAAAAAAGCCACAACAGCAATCCCTTTGAATGTCTGTCTAACAGTGTGTCTATATCTCACACAATTAACCACATAACTTTAACTTAGCACAGAATTATACTATTACTTACTTACTTTAGTCCCCTTTGCAGATTCAATAAATTTATTATTATTAGACTCACTCTAAACAGCTGGCTGCTGCAGCCCCCATTGGAGCTTTCTGATGCTTAGCGCTGCATTCAGGGAAATGTAGTTTAGGGCAAAGCTTTTTGAATTCTATGCCACAGGAGGCCTCACCTTCCCAAACCACATTTCCCAGAATGCTGTGTTCTCAGTCTCCTGCCCTACTCTGCTAGTCCTGCCCCCAGCTGCCCTCCCTTATGGTGACCAGCAAAAAAGCAGCCTGGGTCTTAATTTATACATTAGCAATGGCCTTTTTGCCAAAGTTGCTTAATGCTTATACTGAAAATTAAACTGACTTTGGGAAATATATGAATGTTACAGAATCTTAACTAAAATTATTGGTGAGTGTTTTGATTCTAAATTTTTATACCCCTTTCCTGCATATTTTTAGTACTCGGAATTCCTTTTATCTAGAAAATCTTATCATGATGAGATAATCACTAGTCTTGGAATGGCCTTTAAGGGGAAATATTGGAACAATACCATGAATCCTGGGGAGTGGGGGACTATGTATAGTGTTGTTAATATACATAGTGCCTGAAGTATATTTCTGCTATGTATAATGGACATTGGAGGTTCTTGTCTGATATGGCAGTACATCATGAGATAGTACCCAAAAGATTCACATCTTTCAAATTGATCCCCTATCTTTAAACTGTGATCCTATCCTATGACATGGTATTTTATCAGAGTAGCTCATAATATCATGAGTCCAGGAAGAAAATTGAGCTATCAACTGAAAGAAAAGGAAGGTCCAACTGGCACATAACTGATTTGGAATTGCGATTGATCAAAGACAAGAACCAACAGTAAAACTTTAACAAAGCATCTTTTTTTCCACAGGGTCATTTTCCTTTTGGACTCAGCAATGAGTGGAATTGTGTATCGATTTGTGAATATTTACTGCAGAGTGTTCAGCAAATTCTTACTTGCTGAGTCTTGATGTAAAAAAAAGCTTGTGGGGGAAAGGCAATTGGCACTGCTTTGCCTTGCACAATTCACATTTTTCTTTTTAAAAATTTATCAAAGTAATAGTACTGCATCAGATAGAGTAATGGCACCCCTCTAAACTCCCCTTTTTATCTGGAAAGCTGTTCACATGTTGAGGTCCAGTGTAATTTTTAGGTGCAGTGAACCCATGCACATGAACAGCCTTTCCAGATTGGGGTTTGTTTGCAAGCAACCTGACTCAGAGCTGAACTGTACCAAATATTAGATTTAAAATGTAATGCTTGTGAAGCAGCCAAATTAAGGAGTTATGGAACTCCAAGTACCAAGTTAACTTTACCAAGCTACCTGATCGTGCGGGTACAAGGATGAGGAAGAACACACGGCAACTGTGAAATAGGTGAAAAACAAAAGGATTTATTTCTGGCACCAGCTGGTGGGCTCTTGCAAGCAGAACGCGCTGCAATCAGGGGCAAAAGACCCCGTCACTTTCCATACAAAGACATTTATACCCCAATGGAGTCATTTCAGTTAAGCCCACCCCTTCTTCATGGATAAAAACAATCATAATTGGCTGGTGATTACTGTTGCTTTCATGACATCTCATTAATCCAATAAACAGTGCATTTTCATTAGCATCACATCTTTAAGTCACACCTATGAATGAGAACAATAGTCATTTATAAGTTAGTTCTTTCTCACAGTACAGCTATCAATCCTGAGTCTCTAATGTCCCTGATTTTGAAACATTGACTTCCAGGCTCCGTGCCAGCAACGGAGGGGGTCAGACTCTCTGTCATGCGCAGTGCTTTCTCTATTCGCATTAAGTTCTCCCATGGCACAATCTGTACTGCTTTCACCCATCTAGCCTATGTTATCTCAAGTCAGGCACAGGGTGTATTAGAATGCTTCAATCACAGTGTTATTTTCATATTGCAAGTGCCTGTCTGATTCTTGGCACAGGAACCCGCATTTCAAAGCTAAACACGCATGTAGCATCACTCTCTGACTGTACTTTTTGCACGGAAAAGTACCAAACCCGCTTTACTTGGATAGGACTACAAAAGTTAAGTATGTGTGTGTGGGGGGGGGGGGGGAAGGAGTCTATTAGACCAGTGTTTCCCGACCTTTTTTGAGCCGCAGCACACTTTTTACATTTGCAAACACACCACCAACCAAAATGACACAAAATGACACTCTAACACAGTAATACATATACCGGTAGTTAATATGTTTTTAAAATGTATTTATACAGTCAGTGTGAAACCTGGGCCTGTTTCGATGAACTCAACATAGATAACCTGGCAGAAATGGCAGAAAGACACAAACTTCCCACACAGAACTCCCATAACCAAGAGAAAATGCTATAAGAGTTTGGTGGGCATTGACCTTGAGTTCTGGAGTTGTAGTTCACCTATATCCAGAGAGCACTGTGGACTCAAACAATGTTGGATCAGGACCAAACTTGGCATGAATACTCAATATGCCCAAATATGAATGCAGATGGAGTTCAGGGGAAATAAACCTTGACATTTGGGAATTGTAGTTGCTAGGATTTATAGTTCTCCTACAATCAAACAGCATTCTGAACCCCACCAATGATAGAACTGGGCCAAACTTCCCACACAGAGCCCCCAGGAGGCAAGAGGAGGTTTCTACTTGGGGAAAGGGAGGTGGGCCTTCCCAGTGCATGGAGAGGGAGAGACCAAGTAGACAACGGGTGGGGAGAGGGTTTTTTGTAATTTTGTGCCTTTATCGAGGTAGGTTTCTTAGGGTTTTTATACTTCAACACACTAGACTCTCCCCCCTCCCCTTCTGGAGGTTCCAATTTCCCATGGCACACCTGATGATCGCTCACGGCACACTAGTGTGCCCTGGCACACTGGTTGGGAAACACTGTATTAGACTACTCTGCTTCAACAGCTTCCACCTGTCCTTAAGTTGTTGTCAATTTCAAAATACTGCAATCCTATAAATAGGAGACCTCCAGGAGCATTAACCATTCTTCTCAGACCTTGGAAGTTCAGGGATAAAGCTTCCTTTATTGAGTCAATCTACTTGTAATGTAGTCTGTAGGACCCATTCATATGTCTTTTGGCAATCCATAGTATTCATAGAATGCTCTTTCATCACCATTCAAATGCATGGCTTGTCTTTCTCTGAGTGTTCTTCTCCCATGCTGTGTTCACATCCATATATAGAAATCAGGAGCAACTTGAGAAACTGCAAATTGCTTCTGGTGTGAGAGAATTGGCTGTCTGCAAGGACGTTGCCTTGGGGATGCCCAGATGTTTTGGTGTTTTATCATCCTTGTGGGAGGCTTCTTTCATGTCCCCGCATGGGGAGCTGGAGCTGACAGAGGGAGCTCATCCACACTCTCCCCGGACTCGAGCCTCAGACCTGTCGGTCTTCAGTCCTGCTGGCACAAAGGTTTAACCCATTACTCCCCTGGGGGCTCCATATCAGAAATACTACACCTCTCTCACCTTGCCTTGTTCTCAAACCACACTCCTTCTCACTCAACTACCATGAGCCACTGTCCTCCATCACCTTCAGCTAAATATATTCCCTTTCTCCCATTCTCCAAAAGTAGTAGTAGCAGCAGTAGTAATATAATAATTTTATTTCTTACCCACATCTCATTGTTATTCGAGGCGGGTTACAACATTGCTAAAAACACATAATTATCTTAAAACATTCTATAAAACTTACACATTAAAACATGTATCTATAAAATACATAATAAAACACAGAACAAAGATTAAACATAATACACAAGTTTAACATTCATAACTGTAACTGGCCAGAAGAGATAGGTCTTCAAATGTATTTTAAATTCTGACAGCTCATTTAGCTGTTGAATCTCCTCTGGCATTATATCTTAACCATTGCACTTGACCTTCCTCCATCACTGTTTATGCATTTTTTCCCTATCCATTTTGCCTAGGCACACCATTAAGCAAGGAAAAACAAACAAAGAAATGCCTAACCCAAGTCAGATCACTGGTTCAATTTGCTCAGTATCATCTGCATAAGGGAGGACAAATTCTGGCATGTGATTTACATGTGGCCTCTTCTCCTCTGCTTTCTTCAGTCACTGGTGACTCAAAGAAGAAAGTTAGATGTGAACTTCTGAATTTATTTTTAAAAAATGCTTCTGCATTGATGAGCCTGGTGCAGCTGCAAGGCTAATATACTGGGATATTTTTTTGTAGAGCAGCTCAGCTGGGCTACATTTGAACCCTGCCTCTTTTTTCCCACCAAGTTAATCAAAGGTCTTGTGCTACCTTCAGCTATGAATATATGCTGAGCTATTTTCACAATCTACACTTTAACTGTAAACGTCCCACTCTATGAGATGTTGGGATTTGTAATTTAATGACATACTTGAGAGTTCGCTGCCATAGGGCTTTCATACCATAGTTTGTGACAGAACACAAGTTTGCCATCCTACAAATCAGCGGATTCCATAGAACAGATTCATGACAATTAAAGTGGTATCCAGCTGTAATGATTGTGCAGTTTGAATATATTCTAAGCCCCAATTGTCAATCTTAAACTTTCACAAACAGCCAGTTGGGTTTGCAAATAAGTATAATGTTCATCCTTTGTAAGCAGTGAACAATATTATAAGATTACAAACAGCCTGTGAATATATGGAAAGCTTTATTCTGACTTGTCAGAAGAAGAGATCATAGTAAATGTTGTGTCAAAATTACAGTGAAGAAATAATGGAAGCAAAAGTTTATTTTTCATATATTCAAATTTGTAAAGAACTATTCACAATACACTGGTAATGTTGATACTTTATTGTGTCTTCTGCTCCTTTCAAGTTGTATGAACCCCAGCCCTCCCTTTCAGAAAGCCACTATATAAGAGCATAATGAAAAGATTCAAAGGGACAGACGAACCATTTAATAAATAAATAAATTGATTGCAAGTTACTTGTGATTTGCAATTGGTTTCTAATGAGCTCTGCTCCTTCCGCGCTGACCTGGACCTTTGATATTCCTTTTGTGATGCTGCTGGTCACCATGGTGATGAATCTATTCTGGGTCTTTGACTAAGCTAAGAAGAAGTTATCCAAGGTTCTGAACCATATTTCTTAAATGGGTCCAGCACTCTGGACAATTTTGCATTCTTGTTGTGCTGTAAATGTAACAAATTATATCATGCTCCAAGCCCAACTCCTATATATTTTGAAAAAAAATGTTCTGCTCAACTTACTGGGTAGAAAGTTTGTGGAGACAGGGTGTCCTCCTGGCTGCCATGGCGACAAGAGGGGCTTCTTCCCAGAAGTCCCACTGGCTGGGTGGCCGGCCAATAAGAGGCAGCTCCTGCTCACCCTCTGATTGGCTGGAGCAGCCACCCCCGCAAGTTTCGGGCAGCCTTTTAAAGGCTGGAAAAGGCCGCAACAGGCAGTGCACCTTTCTTCTGTCCCAACCCACCCACCCTTTATAAATATTGTTTAGGTTTAATGGCTTTGTTGAGCATTGTTCCTTTGCTACAACTTTATGGCGTGCAGCATGGGTCCTGGATCTGGCTTGCTTATTTCCCCTCCCACATTGGAGAGGGAGACGGTCTGGTGGTTCTTCAAGTGTGCAACAGTGTCTGGATCCCAGTATTGTACCAGTTGTAATAGCAACTGGAGTGGTTAAGCAGTATAGGACAGCAGTGGGCTGCCCAATCCATACTACATAAATTGTTACTTTAACAGCAATCACTTCCAAAGGTTACGTTGGTCTGTTCCAGTAAAACCAAGAGTCTTGGAGCACTGGCTGATAATAAAAGTGCTAATTCCGATCCTTGTTTGTTTTTTTCAGCTTGGAAGCATCATTATCCTTTCTGCGTGCCTCTTCTATTTTGAAAAGTTCCTGTGAATAGCTATCACAACAAGATGTGAAAACGAATGACAGAGTTTTCATCTATTATCTCCAATAGCACTCCTGCCTTGGGGATTCTATACAATGGTGCCACCGCCCCCTGAAAAAAGGAACTTGATCAAACTTTCTGATGGGTTGCTGTTTGCTTTTAATACGAAAAATTGCTACTGTATATGTCTTTGTATCTGTAATTTGAGATATTTTTAGGGATGATTGCATCTGAAACTGATGGATTCACTTTTCCAGGTTCATGGCTTTGAATACTTAACTCTTAAAAATCTGTCTGTAATTCCTAGTGTATTAGACCACTTTGATGATATTCAACTGAGGTCACCACCATCTCCCTTTTTATTGAAAGGCTCAACACCTTTATCCCCTCAGGATTGAGAAAGCACAATATGGCTTCTTCAGTGCTGAAAATTGCTACACTTGTTGAATTTAGCTATGAAAAGGTGGGGAAATGTAATTTCAGTTGGTTTGAGAAGAATTAATCAAAATTGTCAAACATGGTTATGAAAGAAACATTAACATTAGTTACTGCTGGCGGCTCATATGTCAGTGTCCTAAACGTAAAGAAACTATCCAAGGTGCTGAAACTACATAAGGAATGTACTTCAGCTCACTGAATAGCTTATTCAAAATTTAGACTTAACACCTCCCCTGAATTGAAACTGGCAGCTACTCGAGTGAAACTAAAGGTTGCTATCATTCCTGCCCAAAGCAAAACAATTAAATAAAATGCAACAATGAGAAGAAACTATTATATAATGAGTAAAGCGATTTGGTGCTTTGCTCTAGATCACTCAATGCCAAAGAGATGTTTGGCATTTTCAAGTCTTAACAAAACTGCCCTTTGCTCTATTTCCTTCTGTCCTGCAAAACACATTTTAACCATCTCCTCTGAAATCATAATTATCCCATGCCCTTTTGTAAAATGAACTTGTACTTTCCTGTTTCATGAAAGTAAGCAAGAATAAATCCTACCATGTATTTGGAGTTCAGCTAGGAGGCTACAAAGTAAGCCGAAGCAAATAATCCATGGCAAATAACATTTTGTATGAATTTCTCTTACTCATTCCATCTAAACTGTCTCTGTCAGAACCTTATGACCTTCTCTGAATTAATTTATTCTTTGTATTTTAGTGAAACACTCAATGGATAACTCACCTACTGCAGATAGATTTTTTCTTATTCCTAGCATTGAACTCAAGTGAAATGGACCTCAAAAAACTTAATTTTATTCCTACCATCCTGTGATCAACCTTCCCATTATATCACCTCTCTCATATCAATGCAATATTTAGTCATACCACCCATAAAATTCCATAACCAAAGTTTGCAGATTATTACAATACAGTACTCATCATAAAGCCTTTTAACTTAGTCTTTTCATACAAGATTTTGAAGGACCCTGCTTTATCTCCCCTTTGATGCCTTCCCTGTTTTAACAATACTTCTAAAATTCCCTAGATTTTTTCCTAGATGCTGAATAGCCAGTGTTGTATAAACCCAGTTAGGACAAAATAATATTGACAAGGTATATTAAATATGTCAGATCCAACAGTAGGTGGAGGTGTAACCTCTCCTGCCTGTTGGTTAGAGCTCTTGCTTGTCTTTCTCCATATCCGATACAAGCAGCTTCCTATCTAACCTTGTGTTCTTATTTTTGTCTAAATCAGCTTCAGTTATACAGTATTTCTTTAAAGTTTTTTACATTAGCAAAGCAGAGATGGGCAAATATCTTCTTCCAAATATTGTTGTCATTTAACTCTTACATTCCTAGCCATCCCAGCCAATAATGAAGAATCATAAAACGTTTAGAGGGGATTAGTAGCCCATTCATAAATTGACCATCTGCTGTTTGTGATATTTTGTATATCTTATTTGAATAGGTGTTAGTTTCAGTTATATTCTCTTGCTAAGCACATATACTTTGCACGGTACAAATGTCAAAATCTAATTGCTAGAACCATCAATGGTTCAATGGCACAATGAATCAATTAAATGTATGTAAGTGTTGGACATTTTTTGTTAAAAATATATCTTTATTGTGTTATAACACACACAAACCAAAACAAAATAACTTAAATAAAAAACCCAATAACAACAAAGCAAACATGAATCTTCCTCCACTGCTCATAATGAAAAAAAGTTTTAACATTGACTTACCATAGTCCAGATCTAAGACATAAATGTAACTGTATTGTTCCTCATTACTATTTATTTATTTATTTATTTACGATATTTCTACCCCATCTTTCTCCACCCTGAGGGGAACTCAATTAAGAAGTACAAGGCATTGGATATTTGCCTTTTATGTCTGTGAGCCAACCAGAGCCCCCGAGGAGATGGGGTAGAATAGAAATAAAATTATGTTGTTGTTGTTGTTATAATATTTAAACATCTGACAAATAATCATACTGAACAACAATATTCAAAACTTGCAGGTATTATGTTCCCATCTTTCTTCTTTTTGAAAGATAAGAATAAGTTCATAGTCTGTTTTTTAAAAAAAATCTAAGTGCAAGTATTGAATTTTTATGCGGCAATGGTTTTGCTCAAATTTGGATTAGTAATTGGTTTTGGGACAAAAAGTGTTGAGTTGCCCTCACACATTTGCGAAAATGAAAATTTGGGGAAATGATAGCATTTCCTCTCAGGAAATGTTTGATTAATATTTTGGGGGTAGTTCCACTGAATGTGACAGAGTTATAATTAATCTTAACATGAAATAAAGCTTTAAAAGCCATCCTGTTAACATGTGCATAAGATCACTTCCTGGCATTGGAGTGAAGATATGGACCTGCCTCCAACCAACGACTGACAACAGCCTTGACAAACTCCTTTTCTTCTTTAAAGATGAGCTGCTTTCAAGGTACTCTTTTCCCTTCCTCAAGCAATTCTCTCTTTCCTCAGGCATGTCATAAAACAGAACCAATACTGAAGTAATCATCATATTCATCCCTCAGAGTACTTTCATTTCCTCTTGGTATCAACTTGTTTAAAGAGAAACGCCACTTCATAGTCTGTGTCCAATATCCCCACATATCATGTATTCATGATGTAAACATGCTGTTACAGCCAAGTTGATAGCTTTTATCTGCCAACCAGAAGCCATGTGAAGAGCTGTTCATCTGATACATTCTTCCTTTCTTCCCAGGGAAACGTTTTTTACACCTAATATTCCTCAGCTTTCCCCTTCAAAGAAATAAAATACCAGAACAAGTACTATCTCTCTTCTTTATATTTTTCATATATACTTAAGGACAATTCTTAACCTGAAATGTTCTGTCTGTTCAAATGATTCAGATTTTTAAACAGATTCAAACAGATTTTTTGTAATTCTAATTAGTATGGTTGATGGCATCAGCAAATACTGCAAAAATTAAGAAGAATCAACAAAGTAGCTTCTGTACTTCTCTCCTGAAAACAGACATCCACTAACATGGCTAATTATATCCTTGTGCTGACTCCTGGTCTAAATTTGGATCTATGTGGGTCTAGAGCAGTAGCTCCACTTGGTTGACTCTCAGACATTCAACTGGCATGAATTCTAAGATTTGAGGTCTGATTACTGGAGATGAAGGTTTGTGACCTACTTGTCTAAAGAATCAATTCCTTTGAAGGCGTTAGAACATCATTAGCCTCTTGAGCATCTTCACCTTCACCTGTGTTTTTACAGTCTTCTAGATCCAATGAGAGTTACTTAAGAGGTCTCACAACCACTGTCCCTAAGGGTGCCTAAAGGGCACCCTTACTCAGAGGCATTAATAGTCTCTTAGACACAACCAGTCCACCCCCTTCAACCCAACATGACTAACTTTGTTGTATGAGAATACAAATTATGGGATCAGTTGCTGCAAGCATCTTGTCCACCTCTATTGAATTGATCTCATGAGACTGGACTACAGAGTTGCTATAGTGACTAATGTATCTTGTCAATGTGGAATTTTTCATTCCATCTTTAACTCTGTCACAGCTGCCTCATAGAGCAGTTTATTGAGGTGGTGTTAAATTATTGGAAGTTGAAACACTGGAAGCTTTTTCTTCTGCATTCCATAATGTTTTGGAGTATCAGAAAGCTTAGTTTTCACGTTTAGAGTTTGCAGTGAACCATTTCATGCCTGGCAAAAGAGTGCTGGATAATAGATGCCACTTCACTCATATACAAATCATATTGTGACCAGGGAACCTGTGTGCTGCAGTAGTTTGAAGGGTAGCTTACATCTCTGGAGACAAGGGTTTTCTTCTTTCATGAAATTGTTTGTGCTTTTATCAGTTCTTTCTACATGACATCCTAACCATGGCGTATGTATTTTTCCTTTAACAACTCTATCCATGAAGTTCTGTTCAGCATTTCTGGCCAGATAAAATCAGTTTTCTTGAAATCAAAGTTTGTGCTTGTGTGTTTACTTACTTACTTACTTACTTACTTACTTACTTACTTAAGTTATACCCTGTCTTTCTCACCCAGCAGGGGACTCAAAGCAGCTTACAAACTCTGGAAAAAATTCAATGACACATCATAGACATAATAATAAAACCAATATAATAATAACCATCAAACATGCCCTATCAAACTAGAAAACCATCAAACATATGAGCAAATAAAACACATAATACAAAAAACCAGATTTAAACACATAACATATCAAAACCTAAAGTGCAGAGTCTTGATTTTATACTTATTCATTAGTTCATAGACATTGGACCCTGATAGTTGGACCCTGATATCTGTAGGTTTGACTTTTGGTAGTTTAATGGCTCTCCCTAGGAATCTCTACACATGTTGGCCATAGAATCATGCTGGAGGACCTAGAGAGAGATGATCTCAGGTAAAAATATTGCCATTTTTAATTCATGTTTTTTCCACTTTAGTGGGAGTCTTGCAGCAAATGTGGTGGGCCCACTGTACTCTTAGTTGATCAGTCACACAATTATGAATTCTGGCATGAATTATGAAGTGCTAGCTGCTTTGATTCCAGTGACCAAATTTATTGCTTCAGAATAAGTTCAGGATTACTGATCCCCTTGTTGCTTCCTCCATCTTTTGAAAGAGGAAATTATCTAGGAGGCACGCCAGCAATTTATTGTAGAGTTGACACTTCGGATAGCTAGTTTCGCAACCGAAACAGGATAATTGAAGTCCCTCATAATAACTACTTCTTGGGATGAGATAAGACACCTTATGTTATTAGTGCCTTCCTCTCTTTCGGAAAGCAATATTGGAATGAGAATAGAAACATTTCACATATCTTGTTCTTGTTTTCTAGGAACGAGCTAAAGTTCTCTATGCTACATCTTTTAACCTTAAGAACAGATTAGTTCAATATTGTAATGGTGACTAAAGTCTGCTGTTTATATTAACACAATCAATAGCCGATCTTAGGCTTCCTCCTCTATAAAGCTAAGTTACTTGCTACACATGAAAATCTTTTTCTCTCTCAAATGGCCCTGTGTTTTAATAAAGTGCTAGTGTCAGTAAGTGAGTGCTTAACAGGCATTAATCCAATTCTTGAATGGAAAAGTTGACAAAGGTCTAGTGAGCAAACAAACTAGATTAACAGCCTGTCTATTACTGTTATCCTTCTGTCTTGAATTAGATCTGGTCTTGTTCATTGTATAGATTTTTGCATATATAAACAGGGAAGAGTAGTGGCATCTCTAATGCATTTCACCCCTGTTAATTGGGTCCTGCTTTTGACTTATAACTTCAAGGTAGTGTTTTTTTATTCCACAGAGGCCAACAAAAGGACCATACCTTCCAACATTACCCTTCTCAGTAGGCTCAGGCAAAAACATTATTTACCTGATTGGAAAGAGTAGAAAAGGGTGGTAAGTACATTTTTTTATTATCCTGCACTATTTGCCTATGGGATTCTGACTAATCGGTTGGATGTGGTCTTTAAACAAATGTGGTCATTTTGGCTAGATATATTGAGAAAAAGGGATGTGTGTTTGGGTTCCTGGTGTGCACTTCTAGGGCATCTTTTGGATGAGATGGTTCCTTGCCTTATTCTCCATCTGTTGTGGGCCCCAGGTCTTGGTAGAAAAATCAACTTTGTGGCCAGTCCAGTTATAGACTTGGGAGCGGGATTATTAACCTGTGAGTGTCTTCCTAATTGGATTGGCAGAATGGACAATGCCTACCCATTGGGCATGATGTGTGTATGAGGGTGGGAAGTTGCCCATATTTAATTGGGGATAGGAATGACCCCTTGGCTTATTTCAACACTTAGTAGGTGCCAGTGCAGATTTTTTTGAGTATTAAATGGACCCTAATTTATCCCATCACTGTAGTCCAGATTGGTGAGGAATTATTATTATTATTATTAAACCCAACTACCAATGGGAAGTGTTTTTCTGCATAATGTGAGTCCTGGACATGCAAGGAATGGCAGGAGAAGATTGTGTACATTCACCAGAACCACATGTCACTATTTGAAGAGGAACTTTATGAAATTCTTTATTTCTCTTTAGATTATCTGTTTGCATTAGTATAAAACTTCTTTTTAAAAAAGATTAGAACATTGCCGAAAAAGAGGTATATAATATTTATTATTTTCATATAATTGCAGACATCAGCTAAACCTGAGAACTAAGGTTGCAATTGTGAAATCTTATGTCTAGATAACTTCTGATAGGCTGCTAGATAATGGGGGGAAATACCATACATTTCTTTGGACGTTAGTGAGCATTAATAAAATGAATGAAAATACTTAGACCATGCAATGGATCAGAATGGAAAGCATCCCAAATCAATTTGCTAACACTGAAGGGATTAAGTGAGATAGCCCTTTCTCGTGGTCATTTTTGGAGTCACCTTCCATGTGTCATCAAAACAAATGGCTTACACCACAGGATGAGAGTGGGAATTCCCCACTCAAAAATGTAAAACTGGCCCTAGCTGTTTTAAACTTGCAGCAGGCAGCCAAAACAATGCTGCTGTGCATGGTATTCAAGGTTATAAAGTACTGATTTAAGTGTTTCAATACTGGATTCTAGGACTGCTTGAAGACACGTTTAAATAATGATTTACTGTGTTTCAAAATGTTTTAATTTTTAGATTGTTGTAATTGGTTTTTATTTGTTCATTGCCTTGTAGGTTGGAAAGTGATACAGAAATACTTTAAATAAATAATAAATAATAAAAGCCCTAACTGTAATTCATCTCATTGAAACGATTCTTGAGGAAGTGTTTTGAACCATGTGACCTAAACAGTATAATTAATCATTATTTAGCTTGGAAAAACAAACTAGCAAAAAACAAGAAACCATCTATTCCCTAAATCCAAGAGAAAAGGGCTTTGAGTAAACAGGCAGTTGGGAAGTGTAAAATTTAGGGCAGTATCTTATTAATTAATCAACAACTTTATTAATCAGTTAATCCTGGAATTATATTACTGCTAAAATTTGAATTTCATTTGATCAAAAGTTATAAATAAGTTTAAATTATTAACCTTTTCATTAGAAATTTTCTAACTTAGTTCCTATTACTGCCCTGATGGCTATAATGGAGTTTAATGAAACTGTGATAAATAAATAATTGTTCACCACCTTTGCTACACCATTTAAAATAACATTGTAAACCAGTTAGTCCAGATATCCAGTCAGCGCAGAAATGAAGATGTTTGGCCAACCTTTGATCAATGAAATGCAACATGGGACATTCTGCCACCCAGTCCAGATACATTGGTTTGTTTATACATATATAGCTATACTGATATTTATATACTGTAAATATTTTAGTCTAGTTCACTTGTTAACAAAAAATAATCATATTTGTTCTTTTCATTAAAATGTTTCTCCAAATGTTCAGCTGAAATCTACCTCTCTGTAAACCATTTATAGCCCATTAACCCACTTAATTTTTCATGAAGTACTATTGATTTTTACATTTCTGTTATGGCAGATGGATTTTGTCCTCTTGTAATCCCTACAGGGAAGGAGTCAACAAGTCCTCATCTTGTCAGGTATACTGGGAAAAGACAGAAAAACTCTGTTGCTGATTCATTTCTCGAGTAAATATTTTGAGAAGTACATTCTTTCTGTATACCACTGCTGTTCATATGTTCCATAGAAATCTAGTCTTGCACTAGACCTTGGGAAATAACACGGTGTTGAAGAACATAGAAAGTTGGTATCCATACTACTGAGAGTACAGGAAGGTATCACTGAGATGCATCAGAAGGAATATGAGAAGCTTGTTCATATTGCTGTGCCAACGAGCACAGGAATGAATGTTACAGAATTTCTTAGTGTTCCCTAGTGTTCAGAAGAGTTTTATGAAGAGATGAACTCTATACTCCTAAAGAATGAGTACCATCTCTCAGTTTTGTTTGTATGTGGTAGTTTCCTCCTCTCTTGTTGAATGCTTTCAAGTTGCTACCAACTCACAGCAACTTTAGAAGAAACCTATCACAGGGTTTCCTTGGCAAGATTTATCCAGAGGAAGTCTGCATTTGCTTTCCTTTGAGACTGAGAGTGTGTGATTTGTCCAAAGTCATTCAGTGGGCTTCCATGGCTGAACAGGAATTTAAATCCTAGTCTCCAGAATGATAGTCCAACATTCAAACCACTCCTGTACATTGACCTTCCTCTACTGTGTCTTCAGCATCACCCCAATCAATCCCCTTATTCTTTTTCATCGAGTGATGGCAGCTAATAAGGGATTAACCATGTGATGATGCCATATTGTCTCAAAGAAGATCACAATTTGTTTTGTAACAATTGGGCTTTTTCATATAGAGTAAGGGAAATGTAGTTAAGTAGATAGATACTTAGATAAATAGATAATAGATAATATTTTAACAAAGTCAGTGTAAATGTGTTGTCAGAATTAATTACAAGAAATGAAGAACAGCCAAAGTTACAGCAAACCTTTCACATGTGCCTGAAGTTGTCTCACTGAATCAAAATAATTTCCTTATGAGTAGTCATGCATAGGATTCTACTTTCGGAGACTGCCTTACAACTATTTTATAGCTATTAATCATTCATTGCAGAAAATCTGATGATGATCTTCCTCTTCTCACCAAGGAATAGTTTTGTTTCACCTGGATAATGCTAATCAAGCTTTGGCTGTCATTGATAAAGAGCTGTTGGCATCAAAAATGGGCAGGTTTTAGGCTTAAAGTTGAATGAGCAAGTATGCTGCTGAGCGAAGCTAGGTTTTAAGCAAACATTAGACGTCAGAAAGACGTTATTGACGATCTTCATGCTAAAACTGTTTATGACAGTGAAATAGGACTATATATTTCTACAAGCCGCACTGTATAACTTTTGGTAGCTAGCCACGTAGAAGAATCAAAGTTGCATTTTGAGATTAAAAACACAATTCAATTTTACAACCAACTATTTGTAAAAGTGGCTCGGTAGTTTATGAAATGTTTGGGGAAATCACCCTTTTCCCACAGCTTTGTGTTTCACTAGAAAAAGGATAACTGATTTAGCAGTATGTTTACTTAGGAATAAATTCCATTGAAGCCAGTGGAGGTTACTTTTGATTAGAATTGCATAGTTAATTTCTATTTCTAACACCCCAACCCCAAAAACATAAGGTCAGCTGCATCATCAAACTTTGTTTTGTGTTTAGTTTTAAACACACGACTGCACAGAACAGTATACTGATTCTATTCCACCATTGCCCTTTCTTTGGAAGTGTATGAACACATAACCTCTCGAATAAAATGAGAATGACTCTCAATTTGGGTGTGTGTGTGTGTGTGTGGGGGGGGGGTTAGTTAACTACTAGCGGATATAATGGTGGTCTCTTGTGAATGGCAAAACAGGCTGGTTTTTGTCAGGTATTTAAAAATAAACCTCAATGGCACAAACTGCATCACATTTATGGTGACTCTAGTTCATGGACTGAAGTCCCATAAGCAGACTTGAGCCTGGATCTGTTTATAGCAGTTTTCTTTTGCCAATCTCAGCTCCTCCACCCCTATTCGGCAACAAAGTTTAATCTTTTTTAAATTTTATTTTCCTTTATTTTATTGATTATTTTTATTTAGTTGGACTGATTGGGAGTTGGGGATGTGCAGGGATGGGTGGGTGTGGGGGACTTGGGAGAGTTACCATTTTAGCTTGCCCCTCCTTCCCTCCCTCTTCTTCAAATACTTCTGAAAGATAATAACAACAACAATGACAACAACAACAAATCCCAGCAAACAAAAAAGAAAACCCTCATTCTCTGAAAACTATTACCACCTAGTTACTTCTCCTCTAGAGTATAAAGTAGAAACAGCTTTAAGGAAGCATTAAACCTGGAGATTGAAATGTGCCCTGCTCACTCCAGACAGAGCCTGCAGTAGAGCAAAAAGAGGGGTTTTTAAAGAAAGCCCAGGGAGATAACTCAAGGTTGATTGTTCTTTCTTCCCTGGGAAGTGGGAAGCCTCCTTAAATGCCTTGGAGAGAGAGCATGTGCAACTGAAGCATGTCTCCTCTAGTGTAGAAAGAAACAGCTTTAACAAAGCATTAAACCTGGACTCCTTCTCTACAGAAGAAGGAAAGGATCACAAACAGAGTGTTATCTTAACTCTGGTTCTTTAAATCCGGTTCTTAATGAAGAATATGGAAGTGGAGCCTGTGGGAAGCTTCTCCCCATAATGGGCAGGATAGGGTGTTTTCTTAACCCTGTTGCTGACACCCAGGCTCCCTTGAAGGAAAAAAGGAAAGGGCGCCAAGAATGAAAAGGGGAGCCTTTTCATTCCCCATTGCAGCCAATGGGCCAGATCTAGCCACATGTTTTGGCTATGGACTAAAAACAACTATCCTTATCCAGCTACCTTATCTCATTTTTGAGAGTCATACGAGAATGGATGCAGGGATCTACTGGTATCTGGCCAGCAGAAATGGACTGAGGTTTAGCCAAAATGCACATGCCTACTACTAAGTTATTTTGGGATCTTCATGAATGAAGAGAGAGAGGGAAAGAAGGAGGGGAAGATAAAAAGGAGGAGAAGGGACAATAGCCAATACTCCAGAAAACAGGAGCAGAATTCAAAATGATCTTAATAGATTAGAGAGATGGGCCAAAACTAACAAAATGAAGTTCAATGGGGACAAATGCAAGATACTCCGCTTAGGCAGAAAAAAATGAAATACAAAGATACAGAATGGGGAACGCGTGGCTTGAGAGCAGTACGTGCGAAAAAGATCTTGGAGTCCTTGTGGACAACAAGTTAAACATGAGCCAACAATGTGATGTGGTGGCAAAAAAAGCCAATGGTATTTTGGCCTGCATCAATAGGAGTATAGTGTCTAGATCCAGTGAAATCATGCCACCCCTCTATTCTGCCTTGGTTAGACCACATCTGGAATATTGTGTTCAATTCTGGGCATCACAACTGAAGAGAGATATTGACAAGCTGGAATGTATCCAGTGGAGGGTGACTAAAATGATAAAGGGTCTGGAGAACAAGCCCTATGAGGAGTGGCTTAAAGAGCTGGGCATGTTTAGTTTGAAGAAGAGAAGGCTGAGAGGAGAAATTATGAGGGCCATGTATAAATATGTGAGAGAAAGCCATAGGGAGGAGGGAGCAAGCTTGTTTTCTGCTGCCCTGGAGAGTAGGACGCACATTTAAAATGCAGACGTGTTTTAACCTCTGGAATCTCTGTCTACGTGTGTCCTGTTCTTTAGAACAATAGAAAAAAACATGTAAACAAGGAAGTGGATGATTAAAAGACAAGTCCATTTAAAACGAATTAGTCATCCCAGCAATACAGCTTGGTAAGGTAGGAGTCAATAGGAAAAGAGGAAGACCACATTATCAATGGATGGGCTCAACCAAGGAAGCCACGGACATAAATCTGCAAGACCTGGGCAAGGCTTTTGATGATAAAAGGACTTGAAGGACTTTTGTTTATGAGGTCTTCATAAGTTTAAGTAGACTTGATGACTGTTAAAAACAACATTTTTAACAAGTAAAATAAATTTTGACAGATTGAAATTTTAATGCATCACTAGTTTAAGAATGGTGCTATTGTAAAATGATTAGATGAAAAGGAGTGAAATAGTGATGAGGTGTCAAATTGTGGTCCTCCAGATCTTTGGGCCTCCAACTCCTAGAAAAGGTTGCCAGTTTGTCCCATGGTCAAGAATTCTGGGAGCTGACGTCCAAAACAACTGAAGGACCACAAGTTTGACATCACTGCAGCTATGTTTCCTAACCTGGGTCTCCCTGGATTACAACCTCAGCAACATCAGGAGGACACCAAGTTATGAGAAGATGATTTATTGGATTCTTTCCAGAATGAAGTCAAAAGCCTTCTGGATTTCTATCTCATCTCCAGAGTCAAAGCTTTGTGGTGGGCATGGGTTTACGTTTGATTTCCATAAAACTGCTATTCACTTATTCTTGCTTCTGTTGCTGACTATTGCATGACAGTCCTTGCAGCAGTAGTTATGGACAGGACAAAAGTTCACAACTTTTTGTTTGATTTGTAATGAGGTGAAACTGTGGGTTATATGTAGTCATTTTCAAGGAGAGAAAGATGAGACCCAGCGGGATTCCTGGAGGCTGTGCTGTATTTATTTGTTTGCTTCTACTTAACAGCAGTGATACAGTTCTTTTCAGACATCACATCATTTCAGATTATTCTGGGAGTGCCCCAAAGCAATCTGACATTACAACATTCATAAATATGATGATGATTCAAGAAAGAGGGGATTGATCTCTCCCAATGCCAGTTGTGGCTGAAATCCCCTTTGAGATTGGTAGAGAATAAAGCTCTGGATATATATTTCATGCAATCATATAGCTGGAAAAGATCCCCAAGGGTCATTCAGTCCAACTCATGCCATATAGGAAAGCACAACCAAGGCATCCAGCCTCTATTTAAAAATATCCAGAGAGAAAGATACCACCAAACTCCGAGGCAGTATATTCCCATGTCAAATAGCTCTTAAAGTCAGGAAGCTCTTCCTAATATTTAGATGAAATACCCTTTCCTATAATTTGAATACATTGCTTCATGCCTAAATTCAGGGAGCTTCGTACCTTGCATTTCTCCCTGAATCCAAAATGACCTAGCTGGGCCAAAACTAACAAAATGGGTTTCAACAGGGACAAATGAAATTGCAGAGCACAAACCTGTGTGATATGTGGGCCTACTGCTCATTTTATTTCTCCCTATTGATATTTATTTTGTTAATTTTGGACCAGCTCTGTTAAATTCATTTTGGATTCTGATCCTGTCCTCTGGGATATTAGCTGCTGTCCTAATTTGGTGCTATCTGCAAATGTTATAAGCACACCCTCTATTCATCCAAGATATTTACAAATATGTTGAATACACTGGGCCCAGGACAGAAGCCTGTTGCATCCAAGTAGTCCATTTTTGGGAGAGTGGTGGCTGCCGAAAGAGCAAAAATGTGCTAAGAGGGATTTTCTCACATTCTTTTCTCAACAAATCAGTGGCTATTTAGGATTTAGGGGCAGGGTTGCTGGTGAGCAGCTGCAAAGAAACCATTGCACAAGGAAGACACCTGTGATTAGTACCTACTTATGTATTAAGGATGTGCAACACTTCATAGTTTCATTTTGTAATTCAGAGATTTGTATTATTTGTAAATACAAATCTTTGAATTACTAATCGGAAAGGGACCCTGCCAAAGCATTAAGATTTGAAACAGAAGCCTCCTAAACTTTCAGAGATATTAGTAAAGATCGTTGTTTCTGAGCTTTTCAATGTAACATATTTCATCCATAGATGTCTGGGGTAGGAGTGGGCAGGGGTTAATGTGATTGACAAGGGCAGTTGCATGCTGTTTGGGTTTTTTTCTTGTCAGTCAATCGGAAGAACAAAACCTTAACAGTAAACAACTATGAAGCTTTAGTGATACAGATTACTAATTGGAACAGGGCCTCTCCTAATCTTTACAAAATGAAGGGGATGACATCTGAATCTCTGAAACAAATTACTAATTGAATTTCAGTCACTTCGCACACCTCTACTATTTATTTATTCGGTTTTATATTCCGCTCCTCCCTGCAGGCACACCTAAGTCACTAAGAAGATTGCAGCCTGTGTTCAGCATTATAGAGTTGGAAAAGATTAAAAGTACAGTCCAAAGCACTCCTGACAGATGGGTATCCAGCCTCTGTTTAAAGCATGTGGGTCCCCAGGTGTTTTGGTCTTCAACTCCCAGAAATCTTAACAGCTGGTAAACTGGTTAGGATTTCTGGAAGTTGTAGGCCACTGGTTTAAAGCCTCCAAAGACAGAGATTTCACTACACTCAGAGGCAGCATATTCCAATGCTGAACAGCTCTTACCATTAGGAAGCTTTTTCCTAATAATCTCTTTTTCTATAGTTTGTATCCATTGCTCTATGACCTAGTGTCTATAACAGCAAAAAAACAAAGCTGTTCCATCTTCAATATGATATCCCTTCAAATATTCAAATATATGCTTGATACCATTTATTTTAAAATAATACACTGGTGATTTAAACCAAGAAAAAAAAAGCACTTCAATCTCGTTTGGATTTGCAGATCATCACATCAGAAAGTCAATTTGGAGTGAGGGTAGTGCTTCCTGTCCTCATTAAAAGGGTTTCGTTAAAAGGAAATATATAAATAGAATATTGAATGTTGCAAAATTGGTCCAAAAGACTCAGGAAATCATATTGCCACCAACAAGATGATCAACCAATGCTTACCCTGTTTGCACTATTCTATGTACAAAAATACTTCTGACAACTTTGCAGTCTACACAGAATGTGACAATAGCTCAGCTAATCCCTTTCAAATTTAGAGTTCTAACAACCAGAGCTACTTTCTTTCTTATCTCTGTCTAAAATAAAAAAAAATGCCTGTTCTGCCTTTTTTCTAGCATTTTCAGCTCCGAGGGCTTGTTTCACAGATTACATTTTCTGATACAACAATCAACTCAGAGAAGTACGTCTTTGTTATGTTTTAATCACTTCATGGCATCCCACCTCTGGAGTTTCTTAATTGCTGGACAATCTGACATGTACATCTATTTATTTCTCAGTACATGTTTCAGTGATAAAACATGCATTCTGAGTGATTATTCAAACCTTACAGAATGCAGACGGGTTTCCAAACCATTAAATAATCTTTTTGTTTATTGAGGGAATGTAACATAATGCAAATCTGGGTAAGCCACTCTTAAAGATCTATAAAAATGAGCTCTGTGGAATTCTACTTGCTGATTTTATGTCCATTCCTCTGAGGAAGATATTCTGGTACCACTATGTGTGGTGAGCATTCATCAAAGTGCACATCCTCAGTTTTTTTACAGCAGAAATTTTCTTCAGAGGAAACTGTGGAATGTATAAACATCCACCTAATGCTAGGCTTAGAGAGGCCCCTTCTGTACTCTGAACAACTGCTGGAGATGTCTCCTTTTACACTTAACCTCAGTGCTGCCCTGTGGCTACATGCTTTCTCAAGATTAAAATCAGCCATTTAGAAGCTTCTTCCCATCTCACAGAGTGCCAAATCAGAGTGCACGAGTGGGTATGTGCATTTTTTGAGTCTAGAAGTCAGTTCAGTAATTGTTCAGTCATTTCAGACTGCAGTTTCTTTTCCCCTTCCCTAGCTGTTGACAAATGCAGCTTTCATAGACTTCAAAGAAAGCAAATGGGAAGAAAAAGCAACTAATGTTATGGAAGACCAAAACCTGCTTGAAGTCCCCAACATCCGGACTTTTCATTTGTCAGCAACCAGACTCAGAGCTTTCCCGATCGTGGCTCCAAATTTGTAGAATGCTTTACTGGCAGAAACACTAGCCATCCGAAGCTTACCGTCCTTCCGGAAGGCGTGTAAAACATTCCTTTTCTGGCAAGCATTCGCTTTCTGCTGATTAGGGTTCTGTTGTTCTTAAAATTTTTAATTGTATTCATGTATATTGTTTCTGGTAGTTTTGTAAACTGCTCCGAGCCTTCGGGGAGTGGCGGTATACAAGTAAAAATAATAAATAAATAAATAAAATAATTTCAAATGTATAAAGAAATCAACCAAAATAACCAATGACATGTTTTGAAATCATCTAGTGTGGTCGAAGCTAATTTTTGGGACACTTTTAAACAGAGGCTGGCTGGCCATCTATTGGGAGTGCTTTGATTGTGCTTTTCCTGCATGGCCCATGAGTCTATGATTTTAGTGGGATGCAATCCTATGGAAGCACTGACATGGGTTTTTTTGTTTTCTTGTTGTTTTTTTGTGTCAGGAGCTACTTGAGAAACTGCAAGATGTTTCTGGTGTGAGAGAATTGACTGTCTGCAAGGACGTTTCCCAGGGGATGCCCAGATGTTTGGTGTTTTACCATCCTTACGGGAGACTTCTCTCATGTCCCCACATGGGGAGCTGGAACTGACAGAGGGAGCTCAACCTGCTCTCCCCAGATTTGAATCACCACCTTGTAGGTCAGCAGTCCTGCCGGCACAAGGGTTTAACCCATTACACCACTGGGGACTTCACTGTCATGGTACCATCTAGCCTCTACTGATCATACCTTGATCAGTATTTGGTTATAGTGCACTGAGAAATCATTTGTTGCATAGAACAGATAAAATGATTCAAAATGTAATTTCAAAGTCAATATTTTGGTCATTATAATAGCAATAAATTGATAGTTTAGAATAATGGCCTTTTTATTACAGGTTATTATTTTAGAGGAAACAGCTTCTGGGTGCATTTTTTGTAATTTTAAAGCTTGTTTATTTAAAATGCACAATAAATAACCATTTTGCTTTTCAGAAAGCAAATAATGTGAATGATCTTAATAATTAACACCAACTGTGATGTATTAGTTTTATTGACTAAATCATACAAGCAGAGCTTATTGCAAACATTTCCAGTTAAAGCGAAAATTACCGGTTCTCTTTATTAGTTTGATTAGAAAACTTTAGCAATTCCTGGCCAATTTGTTAGAGGGCACTTTTGAGCTCTGGCAACACTGAGGCTATATAAAAGGCCCTGAGAAACAACTCTTGCCCACTCCAACTCTAAATTAAATACTCAAACTGTATTGCCCTTCCTAAGATAGAAAGTTATTAGACAATGCATGTAGAACATGTGGAAATGGTTTTACATTTTAGGGCTGTGCTTATGTCATTGGCATTTTGTTTTGACTTATCACATACCATTCACATTTTACAGTCAAAACTGGGGCATGTGTGGCCAACAGTGTTAGAAAGTGGTTAAGATGGCAGAAATCATTACTGAGGGAAGGCATACAAACTAGGAAGGACTGCAGCAGTTTGCTTTTGCCTGCATTTACTGGGAAGGCTGGATTCTGTCTTCTTCTCTCCTGCCTTTTTTTTTGCATTTCATACTTAGTTTGCAGTAATTGAAGTGATCTGACAAACTAGAAAAGTTGGGATAGGAGAGGAAGAACTGGGACATTTTGAAAATAAATGAAAGTTGGGAATATCGATCAAGATTGTTCCTGGCAAATTGGGACAATTGAAGGGTATGGTTGAGCAAGGTACGGTTGGGTTGGTTTTTTTTATTGTTTGCTATAACTTAGATAGATAGATAGATAGATAGATGGGTGCTGCTTTTGTTTGAACATCCTTTTCACATAATTTCTGTGTTATTTACTAAGTAACTAAGGTAGCTGTGTGTGGCGGCAACACATCACCTGTCTTATAAAGAAGAGATTAGTTGAGGTCACATAGTTTGTAATTAAACTGAAAGAGATGATTGCACGCTAAAGATAAAGCTGAACCAGATAGTAAGCAGAGGACAAATATGAATATTAAAATACACCATAATTTCTGTGATATGTTGTGAGCAATTGCGTGCCGTTGATGGCTGGATAAACAGAAGCAGTGCCACTGATAATGTCTGTGGAAACTAGATGAGGACAGCTGGATGTTTTGACTATATGAAAAGCTGAGAAATATAAAGCTGGAGGCTATACGTTAGTTGGATAAGTTTAAATATGTCTCACTAAATTTGTCATGGTGCTTTGAAAACCCAAATGTTGACCTCTGAGTGAATCGGAAGGCTGTAACACAGAAATTTAGCCATACCAAACAGGATTACGGGAAGGCTAAATTAATTTATGTACTAAAATTGCTTGGAGTTCACAGAACTAGAAGGGGATTTCTTACCCACAAATACAAAACCGTGTTGCATTGGCAATGGTTTCTATACTGGAGGGGAAAATGAGGCATGGATTTTTTTAAAAAAAAATCTGCCTGAACAAATTTCAATGTAGGCTGAAAGGTTTGAACTCCAGTTTGGGTCAGACAGAACCAACTTTCTTTGGTTGATTTCCAAAAGATTAGTTCCGACTATGCATTTTATGTGCATGGAATAGCAACAACAATAATATAATATAATAATAATTTAAAACACACATGGTGTATGCCAGTGTTTTATAGCCGTTTGAATGTTGGACTAGAACTCTGAGAAAGCAGGATTTCAATCCCTGTTTTTCCATGGTTTCTCACTTTGTAACCTTGAGCAACTCATTCTCTCAGCCACAGACAATGGCAAACTTACTTTGAATAAATCTTGCCAAGAAATTCCTATGATAAGATTGTCATAATTCAGAAGTGACTTGAAGGGACTTTTCCTGTACTTTGAACCCATTGCTCTAAGTCTTTCTCCCTTCTCAATACAGAATCCTTTCAAAGTTGAAGAGTTGTGGTCCAAAAAGTTACATCTTGTTACATCGAGAATATATTACTTCAACGCACTTTATGTTGGGTTGTCTTTGAAAACTGTTTGGAAGGTCCAATAGACAGCAGCCAGGTTCTTTACCAGAGTGGCATACAGGGTGCAAATAACTCCCCTGTTAAGCCAATTCCACTGACTTCCAGTCTTCCAGTCTGCTACCAAGCACAAATCTCCCCAGAGAGATTAGTGCCCTCCCTCCTGCCCTTTAGAAAGAGAACAAAGACATGGTTATGGAACCAAGCTTTTGACTAGTAAAGTAATGCAGTACAAGAGGTAAACATGGAATATGTGTAATCGACATCTGAAATGTCCCAGTCTATGAGTTTGGATCATGTGATTTTAAAGTTTTATTAGGTGTTTTTAATTTTTATAAATCATGTTTAAATGTCCTGTTATATTATGATGAATTTATCATATTGTATTTTATGCTTAGCCATATGCTGTTTGATTTATGATTTGGGTTATGTATGTAAGACATTGAATTTTTCCATTATTTTTTTTGTAAATTGCTTTGAGTCCCTCCAGGGGTGAGAAAAGCAGTACAAACATACTGCAAATAAATAAATAAATAAATTGTAATTTCTGTAATATCCACCAAGAGTGACTGGTTGTTCTGATATCAGCTTGAGCAACCAATCTGTTCTAGTTTTTAGCCCTCACCATAAAGTAGAGATTTGTGACATTAAGCTCTATGTCTAGTGCAGAACCTTACATAGCTATTTAGTAGGCTTGTTTGATCCCAAAAAAGGTTCAAAACTCATTTCAGATGTAGGGGGCACTGGTGGTTCGGATTTAAAGTTAATTCCAATTTTCAAAGAACAAAAAGTTCAAAACTTTTCAAAACTTCAGAGACTTCTCAATCCTTTGTTAATGGTTTCAAAGTGTTGTTTCCTGTTTCATTGGGTGGTCTTTACTCTGAAAGTAGTTGTTTTATTCCAGAAGGTGGCGGGGGGAAGCAAAGGGAAGAAATCCATCCACACCGGGTTAAACTGCTTCTCTCGCCCAGGACAGAAGCAGGAGAGAAAAGAAACCAAAGGAAAGCCATCCAAACTGGGTTAAACAGTGGTTCTCACCCAGGACTAACATGGGAAAGAAAGGGAACCGAAGGAAAGCCAACCACACTGGTTTGAAAAGCTGAATAATTTCTAACTCACTTACTGATTCTTAATAGAAATAGCAGAAAATGCTTCGAAATGGCAAGGATACTTCCAGGTTCCCAAGTCGCTTCAAAATCATATCAAAAGGAATTTGATCCAAATTTATTCTGAATTACAAAGATTTCGAGCGAACCTAACCATGCCTACGATTTAGGTCTGGATTGATAGATCCATCACTGCACTGATATGGGGACAGTTACTGGTTCTTATCTCAAAAACAGTCTCGCATATATATCGCTCATGAGGCCCCTTCCAATCCTTTGGCTCTATGACTTTAGATGAGAAGGACCTTGAATCCAATTAATTATTCTCTCTGTATCTATTCCAATCTTCTATTACTGCTGCCAATCTTTCTCATTTAGATTTCACTTTAAAAACATTTAAAAGCTTTATTTAATTTTCTTTCATTAAGGAACTCCTTGGATATCCTTTAATTAAAGCATATGCCTAGCATTAATGATTAGGAAATATTTGTATGTGAGGTCTGGCAACAAAAATGCATTTCAAAATATGAGTTTAAAGAGGATAGTTTTAAAGAAAGTTTAAAGACCTTAAGATAAATATTTCAGACTCTTTCCATATATTCAGTGGAACACTCTGATCTATGTGATCAAAGATAAAATACCAAGCAAGCACTCAAAACAACTGCTGCTTTGGATTTGCTTCTTTGCCAAGACTTTGTGCTCTGTTCTTTGTAAAGGAGCATTTACACAGTCAAAGGCCAAATTTCATGACCCTAAACTCAGATTCCAATGATTCTGAAGACAGCAACAGTTGGCTAGGAACTTCCAGATACTCTTGTCTTATGGAAGCCAGAAGCCTTAAGAAGCTACTTCCAGCTAGGGAAAATTTATTATTTTGCTCCATTTTTAATAAGGATTTTTCACTATATCCAAACATCTTCATATTCAGAATAGAAAGACTGTGGCATCAAAAAATCAAAGTAGGGGAGACCAGATTGATTTATTCGTCCAGTGATTCCAAGTGGTTAAAGTACTTAACTCTTGCAAATGTGAATTTGAACCCCTATGTATGAGGACTTCTGCTTCTTTTTTCTTCCCTTTCCTGGTGGACTCCTCATCTGTAACAGCCATGCAATGGATTTTTATTTTGGCTTTTTACGTGTATGTGCAGCTGGAATTCTGTTTGCTGAGCCAGCAGTACAATAGTGGCACCTGATGACAGAAAACAATGTTTACAACACAGGTTTGTAATGGCAACCAAAAATAAATTGAAGCATTTGTATGTCCAAAGATGCTAAAGCCTAAAATCCTACTTTACTTTCAGGAAGTAGGGTAGAAAGTAAAATGACAAGTGTCCATGCAAACTAACCTTGCATGGAAGGACCATTTTCAGTGAAAAAGAGAATATTAACAGCCTTTAGAATGAGGATTGAGACTTACTAATGGTTTTTTAAACTTCCAGCAAAGTTAACACAATCCAATTTTGGTTACAATTACCAAGTTTTATCTCTTACACCACTTTAAAGAATGTCCAGATGTAACAGTGCAAAGGGATCATGAGAGACTGTTATTTTATGTGTCTTCAAGTCAACTTTGATTTATGATCATCCTGTGAATGAGAGACCACCAAGTTACCCTGTCCTCAACAGCTCTTCTCAGGTCTTGCAAACTCAGGGCTGTGGATTGAGCCTATCAATCTGGAATGCAGTCTTCATTTTTTTCTGATTTCTCTCCACATTATCATGCATTATTGTCATTTTCTAGTGAGTCATCTCTTCTCATTATATGGCCAAATTATGATAGACGTGCTGCTTTATAGCTATAAACAGCCTTGTAACTTTATACAGGTTTCAGAAGGAGTTACTCTGTTAATAATGGAAACAGCTACTTAATTTTCTGCTTTTGTCTTCAGATCTCTTACGATCAAGAGGAAGTGTGAACTCTCCCTGTATCAACTTGTCCTCAAGATCACTATAAACATCAATCTAAGAAGCCATTTCAGATAAGATGTAGGTCTTCCATAACAGCAGCAAAGCTACCTTTCTTCTGTGTGATTTTTATCACTCTTCTTGATGAAGAAACCAGTAAGCTTTGAAAGCTAGAGTAATGTACACTTTTTAAAGATGTCACCACAATGTATATTTTGGATTTTGTTATAACTAGGTGTAAGGTCTTGCTAGGTTTCAAAATGTAGTCTGACCACATGCTGTAAAAACAGCTGGGCCAATTCCAGAGCAAAAGGCAAGCACTTAAGGTGTCACGCCACAGGCCCCATTAGCCCCACAGGCCCTTGCTTTTCATGAGCAAAGCTACAACCATGTTGGCTCTAAGAATTCTTGCAAGCAGGCCTGTCTCCCTTTCGAGGGGCCAGTTCAGCCTGTTTGCCGTTCCCGTGAGAGCTCAGTTCCAAGAATGCAGCATGAGCTGGTCAAGGTTACTCAAGCCGGCCTGGGCAATAAGGGAGGAGGCCCAGGTCGAAAACCAGCTCGCCTCCCTTTTGCATCTGGAGAGCCTAACGAGGTTTACATTCCCAAGAAGCTGAGGTACCTTATACAACAGCTACCATCCATCATGTGGAATTGACACTCGACGCACCTAGATCAAAGAGTCCAAACAGTATAACTGTGTGAAGATCCCCCATAACGGGATCTCGTGCCAACGCCGCATTTGGGATGATGCTCCTGTGAGAGAGGCCACTGGGCCTTCCAGGAAGACTTTGCCAGTCAGCTTAGGCTACCTTGATTTCTGCCCATTTGGGTGAAGCATACTTTCCTTGCTCAGTTCCTGTCTGTTCCTGAAAGGTTTTTCATTCCCTTTGCACCGGCTGCTTTCTAAGAGACTTCCTTGTATTTATAATCTGGCTTTGTTCCTGATTGCATCCGGCTTGATTCCTGAATTACCACGGGACTATTTACTCAACGCTTTGTTCCTGAGATTTGCTGCTATTGGAAGTTATAGTATTGCTTCCAACCTCTTTCCTATAAACTATATTCTAAATAAACTTGTTGTACCTCAGCTGATTGTGTGATTTATCAAGGGAGGTCTTGAGCCAGGGCCAGGAGGGCGACAAGGGGAATGAAATTGACCTGTTTGGTGAAAAAATCAATCACAGTCCAAATAGTGTTGTAGCCATTACTATCTGGTAGATGCACAATGAAATCCATAGCAATCTGCTTGTAGGGTTGGTGTGGCTCTGCCACCTGTTACAACTTTCCCATGGATTCCCCCACCTTATGTTTGGCCTCAGCACATGTGGTGCATTCTTGAATGCAACTCTTAATATCCTTCCGGATCCCAGGCCACCAAAATTGCCTGCTCACCAGTTTTAAGGTTTTTGTAAATCCAAAGTGGTTCGATACTTTGTGGTCATGGGATCTGGCCAACACCCTTCCCCTCAACAAATTGAGGACATAGAATTCCTCCCCAAAAATCAGAATCCATTTTTGTCACACTTCCCAGATCATTTGCATTCCAGACAGGCTCGGATTAACACTTTCTTGCACCCTAGGCCACACTTTGGAATTACGCCCCCTTTAAGCCAACCTTCCGCAACCTCCAAGGTCCCCATTCTCACCGGCTGGAAAACTCCACTGTGCTCTGAAGGTCTCCTCGGGAGTTGGGAGGCTTGGGGAGAGCGCAGCAGGTGCAAACTTGCTCCAAAGGCGCGCACGAGAGAGAGAGAGAGAGAGAGAGAGAGAGCGTGCGCAAGAGAGAGAGCGCATGCACGTGAGAGAGTGCGAGAGAGAGAGAGAGAGCGTGAGAGAGAGAGCGCGAGAGAGAGAGAGAGAGAGCGAAAGTGAGTGAGAGAGAGAGTGCGCGAGAGAGAGAGCGCAAGAGAGAGAGAACGAAAGTGAGTGTGAGAGAGAGAGAGCACACGTGCGAGAGAGAGAGAGAGCATGCGAGAGAGAGAGAGAGAGAGAGAGAGAGAGAGAGACGGAGGGGACGGAGCAGAGACTTTGCTGGGAGAAGGAGCGAGGAGGGGCATGAGAAAGGAGGAAAGAGGGGCTCAGACCAGGGGGTTTTTTTGGGTCCATGATCTCCACCCCCCCCCACCCCCCCCAGGCTTGCACCCCTAGGCCATGGCCTCGTTGGCCATATGGGTAATCCGGGCATGATTCCAGCATACTAGGCCTTTCATTACCATAAAAATCAGAACCCAGAATGCCCTCTTATCAAGTTTACAGTTCTAGTTTGTAGTGTTTGTAACGAAGTAGGCCAACTCATATTAACATTTGTGTCACATTATTTTTCTGGATAAGTCAATGTGTCTTATGCTTTCTGTATATGAGTCCACGACAAAAATTTCCAAGGGTCATGCTTAGCATGTTCCATACAGAGAAAGGTATCTGTGCTTCAAGCTGTGAATTCTGTCTCCAGCTGTGGATGGAGCTCAAACTTTCAAGTGAAAGCAAGCAAAGGAAATAAATAAAATGTGGGTTCCATTTTTTACTGCAACTCTGGTCAAATAGTGTTTAAAAGTCCCTTCCCATCTGCTGCAGTGTTCAGTATGAGGGCTGTGGCTTGTTCATCCTTGTTCTAACCTCCTTAAGATCAGTGAGATGTAATAGAGCCTCAACTTTATTTGTACTCAGAAAAATATAGACTCAGTTATTCTCCCTATGGCTTTACAGTAAATGTATACAGAATGAAACAAAAATATTTTCCTTCTCTTAAAGTCATAATTGTGGCTTTCAGTTTGATAAAACTGTCATTCCATTAGGGAATATTGGTGAAGGGGAGGCTGGAAAATAATTTATCTTTACTCAGCATTTTCACCTATGGGAACTAATACATATGCATCTTACTTGAGTTTATTTCTCTTATAAAAGAATTAAAACTTTTGACAAGTCATTTTGGCATATTTGGTCATTTTTGCATTTTTTCAGGTTTTTTTTAAAAAAAAGAACCAAAAAGTTTTTAAATAATCAGCAAAGCAATATATTATTTTAAAGACAATGAAAGTTTCATTTTCATTTACAAAGCAAGAAAAAATGAAGAATAAATCAAATCTGAAAAAAAATTCCCGAAGCTCCAAGTTTCTACTCCTCCTGGCAATCAGATAGCTGTGCCCTCTTCCCATATATTCAATTTTCCTCTCCATCCCCACTTTGATACCTTTCCCACCCAGCTCTCTGTGGATTTTCCTCATCTGTTGAGCATGCTTCGAACTTACTCGGTTAGTGTTTCTTCCATTCCTTCCCTTCATTTTATGTACAAATAGTTTTAATTTGACCATATAAGAATCTAGACTAGAAAATACATTTAATATAAAGGTAAGACAGGGGCAGGAAGCCTGGGTCAAACTTGTTATGGCCAAGCAGACGAAGTCTATATGTCAGCATGGTGTAATGGTTTGAATACTGGGCTGTGACTCTGGAAGCCTGGCCACAAAAAGCTATTTGGTGATTTTGGGCAACTCATGCTCTCAGGGTCCTTACAGACATTACTAAATTTTTGGAGGAACTAGGATATTGATCCACACCCCCATCTCAAACCCCAGGCTTTCCCAAAGGTGGACCCAGGAGGACATGGAACCAGTTCCCCCAGGTTTACTGGAGGTATCAAAATGATGCCTCAGGTAAACTGGAATTAATCCAGAGTAAACTGAATTTCCCTGCTATCTCCAAATTAATGAAACATTTGGAAAGATACAGACCTTAATGTAAGTTCTGGATCTTTCTAGGTGTGCACCCTAAAATCAGTGCCATCCCACTCGATTGGGCTATTAGAGCCCAAAGAATCAGAACCACAGGGCCCACACCTGGAAAGATCCAGAACTTACATTAATGTCTGGATCTTCCCAAATGTTTCATTAATTTGGGAAATTCAGTTTACTCTGGATTAATTCAGGTTTAATCCAGTAAATTTGAGACAGGTCATGGGATATTGGCCTGTCTGGAAGGATCCTCAGCCTCAGAGGAAGACAAAATCAAATTCTCCTGAACAAGGCTTGCCAAGAAAATACCCATGATAATTTTGTCTTAGGGAAGCTATACATTGAAAATCGAGGGCATAATACCAGCATTAGGGTGTGCTGACAGACAGTTTCCAAAGTGATGACCTAGACCTCATTCACTAACACACCCACAATCATGTAGACCTTAACACACACCCATATATAGACACAGCCTATTGGAATCAGACTTTGAAAAAAACCTCATTAGTGATAACTGGCGATTTTAGACATTCTCTTAACAGTTGGAAAGAGGTGATATGTCAAGTGGAAAATGCTTAGTGTTGTGTGTGGTCAGTCTTTCCTTCTCCAATAGTGTGGTGTTTCAGCCTGGTGCTCATGTGCATGCTAGGGATGATGGGAATGTTCCTGAAAATGCTGATGATGGAATGGTTCCTGCAAATGCTCGTGATAGGATGCTTAGTGAGAATTCTGAGATGCAAAGTGTCCTTTCAGATGAGGCTTGCTTTCCTGGGAACAGTTCTCTTCCCAGGGCTTCATTAGATGAGAATTCTTGTGTTCAGGACTCTGAAAGTCTTGATGTTGATAACGGGACACCTGGGAATTTTAACGAGTTTACTTTTAACGGCCGAGATAGCATTAGGGAATCTAGGCAGGCTGCCAGCCTACGACGTAGCAGTCGGGTTGGAAACCGAAACTGATTTGTCTTTATATTAGATGGCTAGAGAAATTGTCTTCAGTTTCCAGGCTTTGTTTAGAATACCATGCCAGATCTTGTCTTGTCTCCAAGCTCCTGATTTTGCCTAGACCTTTGAGCACGTTTTGCTTATTTAGCTGCCTTGTATTACTCATGGGATTTTTATCAAACATTTTAGCTTTGCCTTTGGATTTTGGGACTATTTGTACTATGTGTTTTACCTTGGATATATTCTACTATTGATCTTCTTTTAACCCTTTTGTTAGACACTATATTTGTTTCAATTAAAGCCTATTATTCAGAGACTGTCTGCTGTGTGTGTGACTGGGGGGGGGGGGTGCTCCATGTCTGAAGTGCAACAAATAGTTCCTCCCTCCCAAGGAATAAGGAAGTTTAAATGCATAAACTGTAGTCAGTGGAGACCTTTTAAATCAAGGCATGGGAAAGATTAATTTTGGGAGAGGTCACCAGGGGTTCATGAGGAGACAGCACCTCTCCCCCAAGAAATAAGCCCCCAAGATACTACCCCACAAAGCATTTCAGCTTCTAAAAGTCCCCATTGCCACCAATTGAGATTTTTTTTAAAGCTGTGCTACAAAGGGACAGTGGGAAAGCTGCACCAGTGGGTTCCTCATCATCCACTGATTGGTGAGGAACCTATTAGTGACGCTGGTGCGCCTATAGGTTATATCTAGCCCAAGCTCATGAGATTAGTTTCTTCCTAGCACATACAATATATTTTAGAAATGATAGTCAGTTCTTTAACATTCAGTATTTTACAATTCTTCAGTGTCTAAATACTCTAAAGGTGACCAGATTCCATCTGATCTTCAAAGCTAAGCAGAGCCAGCCCTGGTTTATATTTGGATGGGAGATTTTAAACAGATACCAGGTACATGACGCTGAGGCTGCAATTGTATGTTTTTAATTGTAAATTGTTATTATATGTTTTTCTGGGGGGGGGGGGTTGACTTGTTGCTGTGTTGTATTGAGGGCAGAGACTACCTGTGTAAACCGTCCCGAGTCGCCTTCGGGCTGAGAGGGGTGGTATAGAAACATGACAAATAAATAAAATAAATAAATACTGTAGACTATATTTCAGAGGAAAGAACGAGCAAAATCTTTGAATATTCCTTACCTAGAAATTTTTGAGAATTCGAGAGGTGGCCATACATCAACCAGCAACTGGAAGGCATATGCACACACATTTCACAATTAATGATGAATAAATAAAGATGCTACTCCCATGTCTACAGGATTCTGATTTACGGAATGATGTTTTGTTAGTCTTAGGTATCTCTGTGCCTTCAAAAGAGCACTCAGAACTTTTCAGTGAAATCTAATACAATTTACAATTAAAGCATCCCATACAGATCGTTGTCTAGCCAGCGGTTGTCTAGCCAGCATTTCCCCCACAGTCTCTAGGAACAGCCAATTATGTAGTGTGTAGGTGGGGGAGACTGCATACTCTGGTGACGTCTGATTCTCAGAAAGCTGAACACTAAACATGCAGAAGTCCATGTTGTACGTGGGCCTTCATGTGAGAAAAAAGTAAAGGGAATTCAATACAGCTCCATAATTTTTAGCAAGCTCGTGTCATAGGTTATGGCTGCTACTTTACCAAGAGGCATGTGGAGAAAAAGAAAATGAATTCTGGCCTTCAGCATGTTTTATGAAACCCAGTTTTAATCAGAACATTCTGGAGATATTGTTGGCTCATCTGTCCTTCCAAGGTATTCAGGGGTGATTTGGGGAGAATAAAGAAACAGAGGCCTCTTCCACACAGATGTATAAAATCCACATGGAACTAGATTATATGTCAGTGTGGACTATGGGCTTTTCCACACAGCCAAATAACCCAGAATATCAAGGCAGATAATCCACAATATCTTATTTGAACTAGGTTATCTGGGTCTACAATGCCACATAATCCAGCCCCTTCCACACAGCTGTATAAAAGCCACACTGAACTGGATTATATGGCAGTGTGAACGCAGATAGTCCAGTAGTGAAGCCACTCATAATTGAGCAATGGTAGGAGGGTGCTGTAGATGCCAGTTCTAGGCCCCTTCCACATAGCTGTATAAAATAACCATATTATCTGCTTTGAACTGGCAGTGTGGACTCAGATAACCCAGTTCAAAGCAAATATTGTGGATTATCTGCCTTGATATTCTGGTTTATATGGCTGTGTGGAAGGACCCCTAGAAATAGGTGGAGATGGCCATGGTGTTGGTAGAGGAGGAGGAAAATTGCTGCTTCCTTGCCTGCTACTTTAAATGTTACTCACTCCTATTCTGAAACAAACAACAAGAAGGACATGCTTCCTTGCGTAAAAGAGCAAACAAGAAGAGCTGCTTTTAGAAGTAAGGGTAGTTTTTAAAATAGCACTAAGAACTACATCATCCTGAATCCTGTCAGTATGGTCCATAGAATTCAAAGGCACAGTTGTCTAAGTCTGGAATATCATTAGGCAAATAGATCTTGGTGATTTAAGAGACTAAAGAATGAAGTTGGTAGTATAAGTTTTTGCCAGTGTCAACTGCATATACTCATGTATAAGTCCAGAAATGTTAGTCAAAAACTCAACTCCCAAAACCTTATTCATGGGCCAGGTTTGGTAAATGTAAAGGTTTTCACCTGACATTAAGTCCAGTCGTGTCTGACTCTTGGGGGAGGGTGCTCATCTCCATTCCTAAGCTGAAGAGCTGGCGTTCTCCATAGACACCTCCAAGGTCATGTGGCTGGCATGACTGTATGGAGTGCCGTTACTTTACTGTCGGAGCAGCACCTATTCATCTACTCACATTTGCATATTTTTGAACTGCTAGATTGGCAAAATCTGGGGCTGACAGCGGAAGCTCACGCCAGTCTCCAGATTTGAACCTGCGAGTTTTCAGTCAACAAGCTCAGCAGCTCACTGTGGTTTAACCCACTGTGCCACCGGGGGCTCCAAGTTAAGGTACTTATCAAAAAAGGAACCTTTCTTAAGCAGAATTGTGAAGGCTGAGAACTTGGTATATTCTGAGGGAACCTAAAGCACAGACTCCCCTCTCCTCTGTCCACTGTGGTGCTGCTTCTGGGTGTTTTGAAAGGCTGGGTAGAAAAATGATGGTACTGCACAGGTGATTTTCAAGTGAGCCTTCCCTAGCACCTTTAGCTCTGTAAACTAGGAATGGCAGGAACAAGATTCTCAGAGCTGCCTTACTTCCTTCATAGCATTTCCTTTCCACAGTCATGCTGGCATAGGTATTCCAACAAGTTCTCAACCATAGAATACATGAGAGTGTTCTGAATTGGATTTGCATTTCAAACCAAGTAGGGAAGTCTGAAGGCCCTACCACACAGTCATATAATCCAAATATCAAGGCAGATAATTCACAATATCTGCTTTGAATGGAGTAATATTGAGTCCACACTGACAAATAATCCAGTTCAAAGCAGATAATGTGGGATTTTATACAGCTGTGTGGAAGGGGCCTCAGACAAATACCTCTAAAGTGGACTTAATCAGAATCTGATTACTCCTCAAGGTGATGCTTTTAGTTCATCCATGTCAAGGTACAATCTATGCAAAGACCAAAGCAGCCAGTTTTTTTGGCACATGAGGCAGAAGACTTCTCATACACCTCTTTCTCCACCTCAGCAATAAAAACAGAACAAATTAAAAAAAGTAACTGCAAAATCTGCAGACTGCAATAGTTGACTCTCTCTGACTAATGATGATATGGTGAGCACTGGCAAACAGTGGCTAAATGTGGAACTTGCCAGACCTTCTTGTAACAGTTTTAGGCAAATCACTGCCCAAAATACCTTTCACTTTAGACTGAAATAGTGAAAGACAAGAAATTATGCATAGAAGAAAACAAACAGATAAGCAAACTGAAACAACTGACCTTTAGCCTTTTCTACACTGCTATATAAAAGCCACATTATCTGCTTTGAACTGCATTATATGACAGTGTAGACTAACAACCTTGTCACATGGCCGCCAAAATTGCCTCATGCCATTGATGAGCATAGGGAACTGGGTACCCCATGCCCAATATTGCCCAGCTCCAGATAGGGGTGATCTCATGGGAGGAAGTGTGGACCATGTAACATCCCCATGGCTTCTAATGGCAACACAGGAAGACTCACATGTTGCCATCGTGGTGGCATGTGATAGCTCCACCCTACATCACTCATGGATCTGCACCAGTGTCGTTTGATGGGAGCAGGTGGGCTCCGTGGGTGATGTAGGGTGGAGCTGGCATATGCTGTTGAAATCTGCCCTTTGTGATGTGGTCATAAAATAATCCAGTTCAAAGCAGATAATTCAGTTTATCAAAGCAGAAAATCTACATTATCTGGCAGTATAGAAGGGGCCAGATATATCTTTTGGCTTTGGACTGCTGATCCATGCTTCTCAACAGCTGTCACTTAAGATGGACATTTCACTTTAACTAATAGTAGTGCCAGCTTGTGTGTTCAAGGACAAGATCAGATTAAAGGCAGTCAGTACTTTTACCATGGAGTTGACTCTGCAATTGTTTGCACAGAATGGAGAACAAACTGTTATCACTTATTGGGGAGGGGGGAATAATAAGACCAAAATGCCATGCCAAATATGGAGATTTTGTCAAGAGCTTCATTCAGAGAATTGGCTTTCTTTCCAATTTTCTCTAGTGAATGTTTGATGTGTGGATATTACTGCTATGTGTAGTCATGTAGTTGCAGATAGTGTCTCTGCTTCACGGCTTTCTCATTCCACCTTACATTCAGCAGCTCTTGGGTCTAGAATCAGGGAGGGATTAGTTTTAGATAAACTATTTTATACAATGCTTTTGACATGAAATAAATAACCAATCTACTGATATTTTCGTATTATTTTAAATGTATACCATAACATTTTTTAAAATAAGACAAACTGCAAGAGATGGTTCTGGGAATTGTAGTCACAGTTGTGTTCATTTTCAGCCAATCAGAGCATGGACACAACCAGACCTTTTATTGGCTGAGAAACAGAGAGCGAGAGAAACTCCAACTCCCATCATGCTTGGAGAGGAACTCAGAGACTTTTCAATGTCTGTCCCATGCATGTGCTGCTGGGAAAGTGAGTTCCCAGCAGCACCTTCTCTGGAGGAGGAGCCTCAGAAATTTTTCAGAGGGAGAGAAGACACTGCCGGTAATCCTATCTTCTCCAGGAGTCTCACGGCAGATCCCTGAATCAGGTATATTGCAGACTTAACTCCATCCTCTCCAGTAGCTGATAAATCCGGCTCTCTTGATCCATTTTGCCCAGCTTTTTGGTCACCTCTTCTCCATTTTGTTTACATGAAACAGACCATTGAATATTACAAATCACTTTCAGTCAAACTGATCCTGGCCCAAGCCTAGCTATCATCAGGGGCGGTCTGAGCTCTCCGGGGGGGAGTAAGCGAACATTATTCCCCCCCCCCGGCGGCTCCCGGCTGCGCCCGCACATGCGCGGAAATTCACGCATGCGCACTGGCTCCCGAGCACGGCGGCGCGGAGGACTGGGGGAAGAGGGGACTCACGGGGCGGGCGCCCAGACCCGAGGAGGAGCAGGAGGAGGGGGGAGGCCACGAGGGCGGCCCTCACGGAGACTCCCCAGCAGCGGCAGCAGCAGCAGCACCCCTGGAAGGGCCCAGAGCCAGAGACGCATCTTCCTGACGTCACTTCGTCGCCGCCTCTGCCGAGGAGGAAGGGGAGGAAGGCCTCGCCGGCCGTGCGCTGCAAGGACGCCCGGAAGGAGAGACGCCGGAGGGAGGGAGGGAAGGAGGAAGAGGTCTCCACAGGGCTCCCTCCCTCCGGCGTCTCTCCTTCCGGGCATCCTTGCAGCGCGCGGCCGGTGAGGTCTTCCTCTCCTTCCTCCTCGGCAGAGGCGGCGACGAAGTGACGTCAGGAAGATGTGACTCTGGCTCTGAGCCCTTCCCGGGGCGCTGCTGCTGCTGCTGCCGGGAGTCTCCCGTGGGGCCGCCCCGTGGCCTCCCCTCCTCCTGCTCCCTCGGGTCTGGGCACCCGCCCCATGAGTCCTCTCCCCCCGTTCCTCCGCGCCACCGGCTGGCTGCGGCGGCACGGCGGCGGGGCAGCGCCCCTCCCAGGTGGCGACGCCCCTCTCCGGGAACGTTGTCCTACGCGACCGCGTAGGTCGCTTAATGGTAAAGGCCGGCCCTGGCTATCATAGATCTTTTTTAAAAAACACGAAATGGTTGAGATAGCAAGTCAAACATAAACTAGAAGCAAAGATAACTAAGCATAGGCTATTATTCTTTAAGTATATTATGGGATGATGTGACTCTCTGGATAATCATAGTGGAGGCAGTAGGATTCAACCAAGGGAGCAAAGACTTGAGTTTGCAAGCATGAGCAGGGCCATTAATAACGAGGGTTCTTGGAGTTCTCTTATTAATAAGACCACTATATGTTGGAGTCAGCTTGATGACAATAGCCTTAGATAGGTCCTCTAAGACTTATACTGCAACCTGGAGCAGTTTCACCATTTAACTGACTTGGAAACCAACAGATACTACAGCCTTCTACCACAAATTCTCTTCACCTACTTTACTCACTTCACCCATTCATACTAACCTGGCAGCATGATTTTGTGAATCTTACTCCCAAGAAGTCTCCATGTTATGCGTATTATATACTGCCCTAAGTATAACTACTCTGTGCACTAATTATAAAGCACCATTACACCAAAATAACAGTCTGCTGGTTACAAAACAGTGGTTGCAGAAGCTTATAGAAGCATGAAATCTGCTCAATTATCTTCAGTGAAACATTCAAGTTTAATTGCTGTGGCTGATTATTGTGTTTTAATATTTTTATTAGTTTTCTTAAAACCATTGCAATTTACTGCCTAATGAGCTTATTACACTTCTTTGAGATTATACTCCAGATAATGCATTGCCACAAAGCTCCTTTTTTCTTTGTCTCTCTCATTCTATATCCTCCATGTCGCCATGCCTTTTTGTTGCCTTTGTGATCATATGCGATTATTAAGATCTAAAAGAATAACCCACGATAAAATGATTTATTTCATAAATTCAGCCAAGCTAGGCATCTTTATAGACTCTGGACAGAATCCAATGGAAAATTGATGTGTTTGCCATCCCTTTGATGTTGTATTATCACAATTTTGCTCCTCTGCCATTAGATGAAGGGGATATATAGGGGGAAAGTTAGCATTTGGTTGCATGGCCAATTAGAGAGCAGCTTCATGCTGTACATTATTCTGAGCCAATTGACCAGCATCCTGCCAACTCCTTCCAATGCAAAGATGGGACTGGCGAGTTGCCATTAACTGTGGGATCCAATGCAACTACTATGATGTGTATTTACCGTATGTTCAAAGCATAGAAATCTTGGCATTAGTTAGGTGTTCATTATACAGTTTATGATATAGTATATCACCAATCTGTGTGTGGAGAGGTTTCAGAAGCTGTAGCTCCTATTTTAACCTTTGCAAATCACTCACTTCCCCCTCAAAATTTCCCCACATGAGACCATTTTATGTATGTATTTGGCCTCCCTCAAGACAGTTTAGGCCAAAGAAAGGCTTAAAAATCACTTATTTTCAGTTATTTTCTAGAAAGGTATCTCCTGGCTCATAGTGACTGCAGCCCACTAAATGGGTATGGGCAGGGGGTCCAAGCATTGCAGAGGGTCGAACTGGATCACCCTTGTGGGCTCTTCCAGTTTAATGATTCAATGTTCTCTCAAGATCATGATTCATGAAAAATTACCAGAGATATTATATATTGCGGTTCTTAGTCTTTAAAAAATGGTCAATGTTGCTTCATCCTGGCCAAACATGGCATCCAGAATTAAGTCGTTATTCTGTCCAGAATGTGGCCATATGATGCAAACTGTACCCATGATAAACCATCCTGCAGAGATTATGATGGAGACAAATTTACTTGAAAATAACCTGTATTCTGTCAGTGGTTGAATTTGCCAGGGTACATCTATTGCTGACAGACAAGACTTTTGCAAAATGCATTTGCTTCTTCCATTTAAGGTATCTTGCATTACATAGTATTTTTGCAACCTTTTTTTAAAAACACTCTATGGGTCTCAAGAATGTTTGCATCTCCAAAGTAAATGGTTGTATATGTTGGAACAGTTGCAGAGAAAAGCAAAATAAAACAGTGTATCCTGACAGTTTTAAGAAAAAGGTTAGGGCGAGTGCCAAGGACTGATCTTGTTTATAGAGCATAAAGTCTCTTTATAGATTGGACTGATTTATATGGAATACAGTCCCCTCAGGGTTTTTTTTTTATAAAAAAAACTTGACTTAGAACCAAAATCCTTTTTAAAATTCAGATCACCAGACATGTTTCTTTACATTCAAGAAATACAGGGATATAGTTTGTGTATTGGGGTTCCTTTTATTTACGGTATTTATATAATTGACAGTTTGCTCTTGAAAACCTGTCAGCTGCATGCTGTTCATTTCTTCCAAAGATCCCATCAGCTTTCACATCTGATCCTAAGTCTGTACTGAGTTGTGAGCCTTTTAACTTCTGTAGACATTTGTGTAATTTATTTTTCACAGAGAGAGAGAGAGAGAGAGAGAGAGAGAGAGAGAGAGAGAGAGAGAGAGGAGAAAATATGCAAAATCTAAGGTCTAGATTTCATTGCCAGTCACAGGAGTTGTGAGCGGGATATTTTCCATAAAGGAATGCAAATCCAACCCATTTTTCTCCATGGCTATTTTTTTAATCTGTATTCTTCTGCAGCAATAATTTCTAACCAGGGGAGATGGAGGGGAAAAAACAAGTCATAATCTCTCACATATACTTCCTCTTCTTTCAAACCTCTATTAGCCATCAGCTTTCATAAATGTTACTCCCACAGAATAATGGTTTTATGGTCTACTCCTAATAAGGACTCTCTTACAAGCAAAACGTGGCTTACATAAACTGCTGGCCCAGCAGAACTTGGAGAAGAACAACAAAAGCAAGGAAAGCTGTGACACCGCAAGTTATTATAAGCAATTGAAAATGTTTTGGATTGACATATGATAACAGCTAAGCACCAGAAGTTTCTAAAAAGAGATATGAAGAACTGTGGGGATCCAATGGCAATTTCCTGCCCCAGGACCCTCCACAGAGAAGTTTTAAAAGGGCATCAACAGGCAGCTGCAGAGGGTGCAAATCACACCAAGTGACACCATTGGCAGGTGTGCGACACCAAAAGAGCTATCATAGAATTTTTTTGTGCAGTGTTTCAGCAGAAATGTATTGGATTTTTATTTTAAAAATAATTGAAGTTAGCTATAATCATGAACACACATTTGTAAGTCCAGTTTACATGTACTATACACACATGACTAAAACGCTACGCTAATTTGCCTTTTGTATATTCTGATGTGCATGTGTTCCAGCCAGAGCTATCATTATTGCCCTATTGGGATTCATTTGTAAACATGCTACAACAAGATGCTAGTGGTTTCATTGCTGATTTTGTTTTGTTTTGTGTTTTTTTGTTTTTGTTTTTTAGCAGTCACTGATTTTGTCAAATTTTCTGGCATTTTGGTTACTATATTTATTTATTTATTTGAATTTATCAGTCGCCTCTCCCATACGGCTCGGGGCGACTTAGAGCAGTAAAACTACAATAAAAATAGATAGCGACATTACAACTAAATTTGAAATCCTCAAGTTAAACAACAACCATAAAATACAATTTACCTAAAAGGGGCAGGAAGATGCCAAAGAGATTAACAGTTGTTAGGGACCAAATGCCTGTTGGAAGAGTAGTGTCATGCATGTCTTCCGAAATGCCAGCAAACTTGAGAGAGCGCGGATCTATATTGTGGTATCGTCTTGCTGGAAGGCCAGGGAGGTGACACTAAAACTAATGATACTATGGAAATTCCCTTCTACATAGTTTCAAAAGAAAATGGGACTTTATTAGAAGCTATTAATATGAGGCAGATGTCAAAACAACATTATCACTGGATGTTTTAAGAAGTAGCATTCTCTCCCTTTCTACCCCCCACACACACACACACAAAAAACATTGTGGAAGAGTTGGCCAAAGGCAGCAGAAACAGCTTGGGAATTGCTTGATGTCGTCGATGTCGTCGTCGTCATCCCCCACCACCACCAATACTGCTCTAGAACAATGCTTCTTAAACCTCTTTGATTCATGGCACCTTTTTGCCCAATAAATTTTTATGCAGCCCCAGATATATAGATATAAAAATAGCCATCAAGCAAAATCAGCATTTGCAAGGCTTTCTGAATAAGGCAGGCTGATTTTCCTTTTTCTAATGAAGTACAGCTGAAGCATTTGATGTACATGGTTGCTAACAGATTCATGTACATGTCTAATACAGACACTAAGTGACATCTTGAGGCTTGACTACTGTAATGCTCTGTACATTGGCCTTCCTTTGTCCGTGATCCGGAAGCTTCAGCCGGTGCAGAACGCCACAGCCCGACTCCTGGCAGGGGTTGGCTGTCACATCTCGCCAATCCTGCGCGAACTGCACTGGCTTCCGATAGTATGCCGGATCAAAGTGCTAGTCTTGACTTTTAAAGCCTTACATGGTCTGGAGCCAGTGTACCTGAGGACCGTCTCATCCCATACTGTCCCACTAGACCTCTGCGCTCTGAAGAGCAAAACCTCCTGGTCATCCCTAGTGCTAAGACCTACCGGTTGACTGCAACTCGTCGGCGGGCTTTCTCGATCGTGGCTCTGACCCTTTGGAACTCTTTGCGCGGACGTTTGCACCATCCAGGCCCTTCTCCCTTTCAGGAAGGCTTGTAAGACTGTGTTGTTCCAGCAGACCTACGGATCTGGATAACCTGTGTGTTCATAGCCACCCTGTAACTGTGTCTGCTGCTGTTGTGTATAGTGCATGACTATTGTCATTTTATATGCTGTTTTTAATGTTGTTTTTATCTGTTTTGCGTGCACCGTGTTTTTATATATGCCTGTTTTTATTATGTAACGACTCATTTGTTGTGAGCTGCCTCGAGCCATTTGGGGGGGTAGATAAATGCGATGAAATAAATAAATAAATAAATAAATGTAAACAAATTTTCCCCTATCCCCACATTTAGTTAGGTAACTCTAAATGGAGTTGTGATGCACAGTTTAAGAAGCTTCATTCTAGAACAGTTGTTCTCAACCTGTGGGTCCCCAGTTTATTTGTTCTTCAACTCCCAGAAATACTTACAGTTGGTAAACTTGCTGGGATTTCTGGGAATTGTAGACCAAAACACTTGGGGACTCACAGGTTGAAAACCACTGCTTTAGAAGAGGAATGGTGGGAAAAGACATTGCTGTTATTTTCACACTGCTCCAGAAGATCTTGTTTGGGACAACAAAATGTATTCCATAATAGGTCTGGAGGATTATTGAATATAGTTTTTTAAAACAACAACAACAACACAAGTGCAGCAACCATAACCCAAAATGACTATATTGGAAGTATGAAACACAAGACTGGAGTAGCATGGGCACATGGGAACAGGAGTGGCACTGGATATTATTCTACATAGCCAAGGGGAAATGAATTACATCTCAAACTAATATAACTGCCTATATTTCCACTGCATTCTCTTCCCATATTGGTATCATGTGCCCAGTACCTTGTTCCTAGGACTCCTCTGTTATTCCTTTCTCCAGCCAGGTTGTGGAAGCTAGAAGCAGAGGACCTACAAGCAACAAAGGCATTCTTGATTTGCCATCTTTCCCAGTCACATGTTACAAAGCTGGAAGAACTTTAAAGACCATATAGTCCAACCCTTCAATAGTCATTAGATCTCTGTTTAGGAACCTTTAAAGAAGGAGAGTCTACCACCTTCAGAGGCAGCATATTATGTTCTCTAACAACTCTTACAGGCACAAAGGTATTTTGAATGTTTTGATTTTATGTCAGACCCTGCAGAATCTAGCCAGCAATTCAGACTACTTAAAAAGTTCACTTCAGAATTGGCTTTATTGGTCAGATTTCCACGTAGGGTTGCCATATTTTGATAGAAGAAATAAGGGACATTTACGGGATTTTTCACAAAAATAAGGGACACTTAATAAAAACTCCAACAGAGTTTTAGGCCAAGAGCGGGTACCCTATGGCCATCACCACCAGGGCTGCAAAAAGTAGGGGCAAGTAAGCAGGGGGGGGGGATAAAAACCTGGGGCCAAAGAAGCAAAACAAGAGGGCTCTTTCACACAGCCCTATATCCTAGAATATCAAGGCAGAAAATCTCACAACATCTGCTTTGGACTGGGTTATCTGAGTCCACTCAGATAATGTGGGATTTTCTGCCTCAATATTTTGGGATATAGGGCTGTGTGGTAGGGCCCAGAGACAAGCAAGTAAAACTGTCAAGGAAGCAGAAAACAGGGTCGAGGAGGCAGAAAATAGGGACAATCAAGTAAAACAGGGGTAGGGAAGCCAAATATAGGGGGCAAGGAAGCAAGTTAGCAAAACAGCCCATAGTTTGCTCACATAACGACCCCAAAGCCCTCTCCCCTCAGGTCCCTTGCAGTCTCCTGCATTGGTGAGGACCATGCAACCTTCTGATCTCCCTCAACCCCCCCAATGTTGCTCCTTCTGCCCCTCTTTTGGGGGGGAGCAGGGTTTGCTAGGAGCTTGCTGCTCTGTCTCTCATTTGCTCCTGGCTGCAAAGAGGCCCGAGCAGGGGCAAGGAGAAGGGAAGGTGGGCAAGAGAAAGAGAGAGACTGAGCAAGCAAGCTCCCTTCCTGGCCTGGCTTCCTCCCCATCCTCCCTCCCCCCCAACCGCCCCCTTCTTTCCCCTTTCCCCGGCTCACGCTGGGCATGCACACCCCACTGACATCTTCACATGCCTGGCCCAGCGCAGGTGTGGTCCGGCGTGCCTGCTCAGCGGGGTCCTGGCATCCGCCGCCCTGGGAAAGACCCCCGCCCAAGCTGCAGCAGCAGCAGCAAGGCCGACGCTGCTGCTGCTGCAGTGGCTGACTCCCCCGATCGCCTCCCCCGCCGGGAAAAGGAAAGGCAGGAGGAGGCGCAGCAACAGCGGCGGAGCAACTCGATTCTTCTCCTTCTCTCCCTTTTTGCTCAGGGTTGGGCTAAAGGAGCAGCTCGGTGCGCGTGCATGTGTGTGTATGACTCCGAGTCGGCCCCTCTTTTCCCAGCACCAGCCAGAGGACAGGTCAGGAGGAGCGAAAAATAAGGGACAGCAGCTGTAAATACGGGACACCCAAAAAAGGGCCAAAATAAGGGACGTACCATATAATACGGGACATATGAGAACCCTATTTCCATGGTACAAGAAAAAGTCACTAATGGCATTCTCGCTCCCAAGCCCCTGTTTTTCCTACAATTATCATTATCCCGGCCCCAGTGCCTTATCACAATTTTTCCATGAGAAAAAGTTTGTTCATCCAGCTGCGCTCAGGTTGGCCTCAAGATGTCACGGAGAAGATTTATGGCGAACTTCTGAAAGTGCAGAAATCAGCTCCTGACAGTCACATCCAGAACAATATTCCAGGTGATTACTAGCCAAAGTATAATGAGATTGGAATAGTTACTTCTTACAGTTTTGGCATTATACTCCTATTGATGCAGTCTAGAATTTAATTGGTTGTTTTTTTCTGGCTCCTACATCACACTTTTGACCATATTATTTTCAGGTTGGTTAAATTTCCCAGATTCTTTTCATGTGTACCACCACTGTTAGTCATGTATCATCCATTCCATATATGTGCACTAGCTGACCCGGCCACGTGTTGCTGTGGCGTTGTTGAAAAGCGCAATCAAATGACTTGCAACCCCTAAAAGCCATTCAATCCAGCTGTGTTCTTAAGAATGAGTCATTTCTAAGTGGGATGTTTGTAACTTGGGGACTGCCTGTGTGTGTGTGTGTGTGTATGTATATGTATTTGTGTGTATGTGTGCATATGTGTGTGTATATATGTGTGTTTACTTATGTATATGTGTATATGTATTTGCGTGTATATGTGTATGTGTGTTTGTATATGTATATGCATGTATATGTGTAGATGTGTGTAAGTACAGATGTGTGTATGTATGTGTGTATGTGTATATTTGTATATTTTTGTGCATGTATATATGTGTGTGGGTATGTGTGTGTTTCCTCCTTCCTTCTGTCTTTCCTTTCCCTCCTTCCTCCAATTCATTCCTTTTCTCAATCAGTCCTCCCCTTTATTTCCCTCTCTCTGTTCCCTCCCTCTCTTTCCTTCCCTTTTCTCCTCCCCTCACCAGGTTGTCCTTCCTTTATTACCTTTTCTTTCCCTTTTCTGTCCTGTGTACTTTCTCTTCTTTCTTCCTGTGGTACTTCCTTCTTTCCTTCCCTCCCTCCTTCTCTCTGACCTTTCTCGTCCTTTCCCTCTTGCATTTCTTCCTGTTTTCCCTCCCTCCTTTATTCACTCCTTCCTTCCTATCTGTTGCTACCTCTTCCATTCCGTCCTTTTCTCTTTCTGTCTCCCCCCCTCTGTCTTCCTTCTGTCTTCCTTTCCTTTCCTTCCATCCCTCTTTCTGTCCCTTCCCTCCTCCCTTTGCTCCCTCTCTCCTTCCCTTTTTTCTTTCCATCTCTGCTACCTCTTCCATTCCGTCCTCTTCTTTGTGTCTCCCCCCCCTCTGTCTTCCTTTCCTTCCATCCCTCTTTCTCTCCCTCCCTTTGCTCACTCTCTCCTTCCCTTTTTTCTTTCCATCCCTGCTACCTCTTCCATTCCGTCCTCTTCTCTTTCTGTCTTCCCCCTCTATCTCTGTCTTCTTTTCTGTCTTCCTTTCCTTTTTCTCTCCCTCCCTTTGCTCACTCTCTCCTTCCCTTTTTTCTTTCCATCCCTGCTACCTCTTCCATTCCGTCCTCTTCTCTTGCTGTCTTCCCCCTCTATCTCTGTCTTCTTTTCTGTCTTCCTTTCCTTTTTCTCTCCCTCCCTTTGCTCACTCTCTCCTTCCCTTTTTTCTTTCCATCTCTGCTACCTCTTCCATTCCATCCTCTTCTCTTTCTGTCTCCCCCCTCTATCTCTGTCTTCCTTTCTGTCTTCCTTTCCTTTTCTTTCGTCCCGGGCCGCCCACCAGCAGTCTGTTTGTTTACTTTCCTTTGGGGTGGGGAGGGGAGAGAAGGGATTTTGACTGCTTTTCCTCGTGCCGCCCCTCTGATTGGCCGGGGGTTTAGCGTGCCCCATGTGTTGAGGGGCGGGGAGGCGGCGAGATGCAAAGCGCACACTTGATCTGTTGGGAGGGGGGAAGAGGGAGCTGTTCCAACCGCCTTTGCCATGTGCGATGTTTCTTGGCCTGCCCCAGTGGTTTCTGGGACTTGTAGTCCCAAACGTTTTTAGGGTTTTTTTGGCTGTTGTCTTTAATTTTTTGGGTTGGTTTTTTTTGGCAAACTTACCTCGTTGGGTTATGTGTCAGTGTGGCCTGGTTTTCGGTATCTGCATTGTGTGTTTTTGTTGCCTATAAGCTTATAACCACGGATGTTACATTTTTATATATATAGATTTCATTCTTCCTGCCTAGATGTAGTACCATATATTTGTCTCAGCCGAAGTTCATTTTGTTAGTTTTGGACCAGCTCTCCAATCTGTTAAGGAAATTTTGAATTCTGATCCTGTCCCCTGGCATATTAAGTAACCCTCTGAATTTGATTTTTAGACATGCATTGCGTACATCTGCACTAACATAGTGCTGCAGTACTCTTTTGATGAGTTGCAACATTGTACAACCAATTGTGTACCTGCCAAAGAGTCTGCTTATGTCTCATTGACCAGTAGCTGTTTCTGCAATTCTGGGGAATGAATAGTTAGTAAAAGGTACTGATGTATAGTCTCATTCCATCCAATAACATGAAACTGTGTGACTAGATTTCTGTGAATTCCAAATAAATTAGATCCATTCATCCAGCTGGTGAATGCTGAATCAACCTTAAAAGAATATTTATTTCCCCATTCATTAGACTCTGCTTCTTAAGGGCTAGTTGGATGCCATAACCACACTGAAGCACTAAAGTTACATCGGGTTCTTGAAAAGAAAACAGAAAAGAAATGTCCAAAAACTGACATAAAGAACGGGAAGTTAAAGGGTTTGATTACTCTAGAAACTATCAACTGTAGTATAGTACAGTAACATTCTGGGATGTGCGGAAAGAGTCCAATTTATGATGGGGGAAAAGGCTGGAAATGTGCCTGGTGGGAAATAGTTCTCTTGCAATAAGTAATTTTATTTCTTCTGTCTGAGTTCTAAAGAAGGAAGTCAATAATAACTCAAATCTATCAAGGCAGATTTAAGATGTTTCATCTTGGGGGTTGCCTGATCGCTGGGTGTGACCCTGACTGTGGGTCTTTCCAGTTTCAGAGAAAGTCATAGGAATCTCAAGGTAGCAGCAACTGTCTTGAAAAGAGTGTGTGTATGTGTGTTTGTGTTACTACAGTTGTGCTGAGTGTGTCATTCAAATAATTACAAAGAATTGATTCAGCATTGCTCCTGGGGCATGTCTGGGGTCCTTTTAGAGTGTGGTCAAGAGAGCAAATGTTATTTATTGGGAAATACAGAAATCTAGGAGAGGTTGCAGCATTTTGTGTTTGCCTACTCCTGTTTCTCCCTCCTCTGAGATAACAGAGGGCAACAACATGGGCACTTTGAATTCAGTTTGCCACATTTCAAGTAAAGGCTAAAAGGGGGACGTGGAAGGAGGAGAAGGAAATTGGATCTTTTAAAAGCAGCTGAATAAATGAGGTGACAAAGTGATGTGACAATGGGCCCATCCAGACAGTGCCTTTATCCCAGGAGCTTCTGCAGCAAACAGGAGAGTGGCCAGATACCATTCCCTATCTATGGCCAGGACAAAGTTATTTGTCTGCCCATCCCCGAAATAAAGAGATCACACACAATGTTTTGGGTTAAATTGTGGGCAACTTTATTTAAATGTTACCTATTTAATTTTATGTCTTAACCTAAACTAACAGGTGTCAAGAACTTGGTGCACAGAGCCGAGGAGGTATCCCAGCCGGTTATACCTCCTCAGCTAACTGGGGCGAAAACCTAGGTTCCCTGGAATCAAAACTCAGGCAACCGCTAAGGGAAATGTGAAAGAAGTCTTTCTCACATGTCGAGACCAGACTCTCCCATTTCTGGGCCATCAAATCTTACCTCACCGATTAACTTATTTTTACGTGAGTGTTTTAGCATATGATCCACACCCTTAAAATGGGTGCCTTGTGTGAACACAAACTTTGTATTTCCCTAGCTATTTTCTGCTAAGGCCTAATTATAATCCACCATACTATCTAGCCCGTAAACAGTATAGGGTAGGCAAAAAACCCCTCCCAGAACATGGGAGGGGAAAAATTCCTACCCAGTCCCATTCTTATTAGAAAGGCAACCAATAATTATACTGTTAATGGGCAGGTGTGGCGGGTTGACGGTCTGGTCCCAACTGAGGACCAGGTTTGCCGGCCAATTAGGCTAGCCACGCCCCTTATTCTGGATGGTTCCTTTGGAACCATCTATTCTCTTTTTCATGGGGGGAGACAAATTTCTCTCCCCCCCCCCCAGCTTTGTTAGGGGTAGAAAGCCCTGTCCCCCGGTCAATGTTGTATATCTTGTCACAATAAGAACAATCAGGAACAGACATGTATAACTCAGGAACAGCACCCTGTTGTTTTATGGCACAAGTATACAACCAAATCTCTCTGGACAGATGGCCAGGCAGCCAGGCTCTAAAAAGTGTTAAAAATAACAAAGTTCTGTTCCTGGCTTGAAAGTGTGTGTTCCTATTTGATTGTGCAATGCTGACTTTGGCAGAAGTGGTCATATCTTGTAAACTTTGCTTTTGTGGAAGATACTACATGAAACATCTGGAGGGCAGGAAACTCTAGCCAGGACAAAGATCAGAACTTTTGCAGTGTTTTGCTGCAGTTATTCCCCACTATCCACATCTTGACAGTTATTGAAAAATGCTGAAGTTTCTGGCAGAAGTCCCATGGTGACTATCTTGGCAGCCTCTAAATTCCACAATGAAGCATCAAGTCTTGACAATGGAGGCAGAAATCCTAGGACCAAGAGGTCAGTATGTGGACCACTTCTGAAGTCCTGGGATTATTTGCCCCCATTTAAAACCCATGATTTAGTGCTGTCTGGAAGCATCCTATTTGGGAGAATTGTTGGGTATACTCTACTAAGCCTGTGAGCCATCCATGCCAATGCTGGTTGGGGTTATCTGTGGTCCTTAAACTTACTTACTATATTTGTGCCCTATTAAATCTGAATGGAACTGGCCAGAATGATGGTTTAGTGACCAGAAAAAATGCCCTGGCTCCTGTTTTTTTTTTTAATGTTTGAAAGAGCAGTTCAGTGTAAAGAGCTCAGCAGGTGAAGCTTTTCACAGCAAGAGGATAAGTATTCTCACTCACTAATGGTTGGGCATTGACTTGCTCTTAACAGCACACCTGGGGTGGCCTCGAAAAAGTTGGCAACCAGAGTCAAGTCAGTGCATTTCAAAACAGTTTTTGTGTCTGCTTGGGAATATGCCCAATTGTGCACACAGCCCTATCTTCCTTGCATGAATTGGACCCAGGTGAGTTGATCTCTCTCAGCCATTCTGGACATGACATTTCTTTTGAGATCACCTTTGAACAGCAACCTGCTTCATGGTGCAAGCTGTCAAAAAAATCAGACGCCATCAATGTTTGCACCAATAAAAAGTCTTTGTCTCAGAAAACACAATCCATGAAGAATTAATGTTAGCTCATTTGAAAAGCCTAATTCTTCTATGACTTATTTACAAGGGGGACTTCACATTTTGAAGTACAAACAGAGTCATCCCTCTCTCTAAAACCTTTTAATGTTGTAAGCACATAGTGTGCAAGTCTGCTTTGAATGCAGACAAACAAGTCACAAAAGCTGTTATCTTTTACATTGCCACAAGGCATATTTATTATTTATGGTGCTTTTGTACACCGCTTTATTTTCAAGTTGGATTAAGGATATAGTCAGTTGTGGAGATGCAGAATATCTTGATGTTCCTTGATTCATTGCACTATATGCTTTCACTTTCTTATAGGAACTAGAAGAAAATTATCAATCACTTCCCATGCAATTGGATTTATCTTTTTTTAAAGAGGTTATGAGAACAATTTTTTTACATATGAACCCCTTGGCAATTTCCGAGCATCTTTGCAAATGGGAACAGGAATAAAATTATTGCAATAGGACTGACCCTCTAATATAATACATTCTGGCCTTAAATGTTATTGTAATGCACAATTTTGTAATTTGATAACCATCTCTTTTGTTTTATATATAAAAAGCCCTCTCTTTTTTACACTACTGGGAAATACTAAAGTTTTGTTCAGTTGTGCAGTGAAATGATTCATGGGACTGGTTGGTTACAATAGTAATTTTGTAGGAAAGTCAGCAATAGGTATTACTGGGGCAAAGGAAATATACCAAAGAGAATATTTATGAACCTTGGATCATGCAATTGCAGAAGAAAAGGTAGTGCAGGTCAAAATAAGATAGAGATAATTTGTAGCTGGCTCATTCACCTTTTCCCAGGCACGTCTTCTTTTTCAGAGCTTAAATTTAAATCCAGGCAGATTTATAAAATGTCTGGGGTTATTTTCTCAAGGTACAGAATGAGGGAGGGAAGCAAGCAATCAGATAGCAGAGCTCTGAAGAAAGAAAGTGAGACAAGTCAGACTAAAGGAGGCTGAGGGAAACCCTCTAAAGCAGCAAGTCTCAAAACCTTGGGGTTTACTGCCCGATTCACCCACTTCTAGATGAGGCAACATTTGGAAGAGGAAAGGGAAGGCTCCATGAGGAACTTCTGCAAGAGGCCTTGAAGAAGGTTAGAGGTTTTGCTTTCTAATTTTTCCTCATCATTTATATGTGCCTTTTCTCATGTCTCAGGAGGAAAAACAGTGCACCTGAAAGAGACTGACCACAATTGTTTTTATTTGTACAGATACAAGAGTTTCATATACCCATGTCTTTCATTTTATTACATTTATTCCATTCATGTGCTGTGTTTCGCCTCGATTAGGATCCAAGACTGCTCACAGGAGAATAGGGGTGTGCACAATTTTGTTTAGCAATTAGGGAATTGGGAAAATTCGGTGGGCAAAGGAGAAACAATCCAAATAAAAACAAGTAGGGTTGTTGTGAGTTTTTCAGGCTGTATGGCCATGTTCCAGGAGCATTCTCTCCTGGCATTTCACCGGCATCTATGGCAAGCATCCTCAGAGGTTGTGAGGTCTGTTGGCAACTAGGAAAATGGGGTTTATAGATCTGTGGAATGTCCAGGGTGGGAGAAAGGACTCTTATCTGTTCAAGGTAGGCATGAAAGTTTCAATTGGCCACCTTGATTAGCATTTAATGGCCCAACAGTTTCAAGGTCTGGCCTCTTACTGCCAGAACAAGTAATTTGCTTGCAAGTGGATGGAAGGTTGTAGGCATAATGAGATTGAGATAACTGAAAACCAAAGATTATGTATCTTTGTAAACCAAATATTCTGTAACACTGCCTAATGTATAGGAAATAATGTATAGGAGACTGATGAGACTACTTTTTTCAAAAAAAGAAAAACCCTCACTGTGTGAAAGGAGGATTTTGTTTGTTGAAAGTTGTATTATGAATTCATGAAATCATCTGCTTTTCCTTTAAAAGATATTGTGTCCCCATTTGTGGCCTTTCCAGCATCTTGTTAACTTCGAAATAATTGAGTTACCCTGGGATTGCCTGGGGATCAGTGATTTCTAAAAGAAGAAAGAAAACACTGGGGGAGAGCAAGAGCAAAGACTACATCCTCAGGCTGTATTGCTCTGAGAGCCATTACCATTTCATTCAGTGTATTGCTTTATTAATACAGTATTCTTAACCAAGGTGTCAGCAAGATACAGATTTCAAAATAGGTTGCTGTGGAAACCAATGGTTAATTACCTGTCCTTATTCCCATTACCATCTTCCCCACCCTTAAAATAATACGTCAAAATGTGGTTGTCCACATAGATATGGGCTGGGTGCTATCTTTAGTCAATTGTTAATGGTATTCTAGATCATGCTGGAATTAGGGTGCCATGTTTTTTAAAAAATAAAATGAATGGTGAATGGGCAATTTGCTAGAAGGTTTGTCTTTTTCTTCTACCCACTTGTAAGAAGAAAAGGCAATAACACAATGAGGATTGTCCAGTCAATGTACTTATGCTTTCTTTTTTCTTTTTCTTTTTGCTACTGCTGGGCCCAAGTATTTGACCCCTCCAAAGACCTGTGGGGGAGGCAAGAGGGGAGGATATAGTTAAACTTTGGAAATGGTAAATTCGTAAGATTTTCCAGGATATGGTCTGACTATTAGAGGTGAAGCAGCTGTAATAGCATAAAGCAGCACTTGAACTATATGATATTTCTCCTTTACAATAACTGAAAGCTGCATGCTTCTAACCATAAATGTAATCAAATAAAGTTACGTATACATTGAAAAATATAACTGCACTTCTTTTTCATGGATACAAGAACTCACTGTACTTACAAATAACTCGTGATTTAAAATTAGTTATTTTCACCAACAATGAAGGCATAAGGAAATAACACTGAATTCTCATATCCATGAAGGAAACTGTATGTTTTTAATTGTTAATTTGTTATTATATTGTTATTTTTTGCCTTGTTGCTTGTGTTGTATTGAGGGCAGAGACTGCCTGTGTAAACCGTCCCGAGTCGCCTTCGGGCTGACAGGGGCAGTATAGAAACGTGACAAATAAATAAATTAAAAAATAAATTTAAAAAATAAACTGGGTGATGTAATTGACAACAACAGCTGTATGTGGTTTTTTCCTCATCAGCCAATCAAGAATAAATTCAATCACAAGGCTTTCTGCAAAGCTGGTGGTCTCCTCTCCAGTATCTGTCTTTCTAAGTCTTTGTATAGGAAGAACTTCCTCTGTTTGGTAAAACTTAAACATAGCTTTTTGATAATTCCATTAGTTTCTGTCATTTCTTATCCAGTCTATAAACTTCCTCTGTTGAAATTATATCCAGTCCTAAACTGCATCCCTATTCTTCTGGCATAAGCAGAATTCTGGGAAATGCAGTTTGGGAAGGTGAGAACCTCTGTAGCAGAGTATTATAAAGGTCCCAGAATTCTGCTCATGCCAGAAGAATGGGGCTGCCCATGTGAAAGCCCCAGTGTGATAAAGAGGCTAGGTTAATCACATGTGTTTAAACTGAAAAAATATTTAAAATCAGTGGATAGACTGATAGTTTCAAAACTTGGCAGACTTGCTGCCTTGCCCATATTGTCTTACTGGGCCACAATTTAAGGGGATACATCTTGTAGGTTTTAAAAATATTTTTAATTGCAAAAACTTTTTGAATTCTAAAAATCAGTAGGATTTTTCTGAAACTTTACAGGATTGATGCCCTGCTTATGTTGCCTCGTTGTGCAGATATTCAAGGGGGTGCCTCTTGCAGTTTATTTTTTAAAATTATTTGTAAAACCTTTTAAAATTTCCTTAAAAATCAGTGGATGGCTGAAATGTTCTGAAACTTAGCAGGCTTAAAGCGGTAAATGTTTCCTACATATATGCCAAGTTTCATCCCAACAGCCATAAAAACGAGCTTCTAAATGTTCCCCATTGCCACAAATTGAACAAACCTTAACAAAACAATTATAAAGCTTTAGAGATTCAAATTACTAATCGGAACGGGACCCCCTCCAAATTTTTACCAAAAAAGCGGGGGCAATCTGAATCTTCAAAACAAATTACTAATTGGATCCCAGCCTCTTTGCACACCTCCACTTTTCCTTAAAACCACCTTTCCTTGAGTCAGGACATCTTGCATACATCCCAGCCCAATGGATTCCTTTCCAACACCTTGCAAAGGAGTCCAAGGAACCTCTCAAAGCAGCTTATACCCTCCAGTAATGTCCCTAAAGATTTGACTCCCAAAAGATAAACCCAATAGTGGATTCAAAGACCAATTTTTCTGGCATTACTGAGAGCAGTTGAAATACATGTCATTAAAGCAGTTCATGCCAGCTGTCAGGAGGACATGTTCCTCTGCTTCTATACCCTTCTGGGTTGTTTGGGATCATTAGCAGCTTGTACATGAAGATGGTATTGGTTTTTATAGCACATAAGAGAGCCTGGGTGTGATTAAGCTGGGAACATTTCATGAATTATATAGCCATAAACTATAATAAAAAAAAATAATAATGATCCACATTTGCACAATGTGTTTCATCCTTGGATTTCTTCTCAAAGCACTAAGCAAACATTAATTAAGTTAATGTCATTGCTGCAAACAAGACAAGCATGATTGTATCCATGCTTTAAAGAGAACAAAGAAGTTAAGTGACTCCTGCAAGGTCACAAGCTGAGCAAGTGGTAGGATAACATGATGGCAAAGAAATCAATGAGCCATACCCAACTAAAGTAGAGCAATGAAAAATAAGTGAATTACGCTATATTCGCGCCCCCTCCGGCGGCTCCGGCGGCTCCTGCCCATGCCCATTCTCTCGCCACCGCGTCGCTGCATCAGCCGGCGGCGCGGAGGAGCGGGCGGAAGACAGGACTCGTGGGGCGGCCTCGCCACTCACGAACCCGAGGAGGGAGGGGGAGGGCCAAGCCCCACGGCAGCGCAGCGGCAGCCGTAAGCAGCGAAGCTCCTCTGCTGAGGAGGAAGGGAGGCCGCGCTGTAAGAACGCCCCGAAAGAGAGGCCGCAGGGAGGGAGGGAAGGAGGAAGAGTTCCCTCCCTCCCTCCGGCCTCTCTTTAGGGCCTCCTTACAGCACGCGGCCGCTTCCCCTTCCTCCTCGGCACAGGCGCGACGAAGTGACGTCAGTTCGTCGCGCCTCTGGCTGAGGAAAGCCTCGCCGGCTGCGCGCTAAGACGCTGCCAGCGAGGGCTTCCCCTCGTCAGAGGCGCGACGAACTGCGTCAGTTCATCGCGCGCCTCTGGCGAGGAGGAAGCCCTCGCCGGCTGCTGCGCTAAGAACGCTGCTGGCGAGGCTTCCCCGTCAGAGGCGCGACGAACTGACGTCAGTTCGTCGCGCCTCTGAAGGAGGAAGCCCTCGCCCGGCTGTGCGCTAAACGCTGCCGGCGAGGCTTCCCCCTCGTCAGAGGCGCGGCGAACTGGCGTCAGTTCGTCGGCGCCTGTGCCGGAGGAAGAGGAAGCGACCGCGCGCTGTAGAGGCCCTAAAGAGAGGCCGGAGGGAGGGAGGAACTCTTCCTCCTTCCCTCCCTCCCTGCGGCCTCTCTTTCGGGCGTTCTTACAGCGCGCCTCCTCCCCCTTCCTCCTCGGCAGAGGGCGCCGCTGCTACGGCTGCTGCTACGGCTGCGCTGCGCCGCCGTGGGGCCGCCCTCGTGGCCTCCCCTCCTCCTCGGGTTTGTGAGTGGCGAGGCCGCCCCACGAGTCCCGTCTTCCGCCCCCGTTCCTCCGCGCCGCCGGCTGGATGCAGCGACCCGGCGGCGAGAGAATGGGCATGGGCAGGAGCCGCCGGAGCCGCCGGAGGGGCGAATATAGCGTAAGTATCGCAGCCCCCCCTCTGCTCCAGCGCCTCCCCCCCCCTCCATGTTAGTGTAGCCAGCCCCCAATTTTTTTTTTCCAATTTTGTCCCTCAAAAATCAAGGTGCGTCTTATCATCAGGTGCACCTTATGGTGCGAAAAATACGGTAGCTCTGAAGTTCTTGTCTAAGTTCTGGAGGATTCCAAGATACTGAACACTTTGAAGGAGCTATCCAAGATACTGAACACTTAGCTACAGCATCAATAGGAGTCTGATAAACCAACACTTAAGTAAGTTCCTCTGATACAATGGGTCTCTTTTAGTTGGAGTGATTGACTGGTTGATCGATTAAAATGTGTCTACCATACTCTTTATAACAGGATCTCGGGGTGCCATAAAACCTTTCAAGATTAAAAGCATAAGTAATTTGAGTAACATAAAAACATATTAAATGCAATAACAATTTAAACCACTTTAAAAGCAACAGTTAAAACCACATTTAAAACTAGGTGCACACACTGTTGAAATATATAAGTTTTTAAAAGCATGAAGGAAAAGAAAGGCCTTAGCTTGATACCAGAAGAAAAAGGAATTTTGACACCAGTTGAACTTCCAAGGTTCAACCATTTCACGGTTGAAGTGCCACAACCAATAATTCCCTCTCCCATGTCCTCCTACTTCATATTGGTCTCACTCATGGGACATGAAGACCCATCCTGCAGACCTCAATTCTGAGGCAAGTACACATAGAGAGAGGTCCTTTATCAAGGTCTCAAATAATTGTGTTAAAACCTTAAAGTGTATTTAGAAAGTATTAATCTCTGTCAGCTTGCAAGAAGGACACTGAGAGCAAACAAACTAATTAAAAATTTGGCATGCAAAAGCAGCAACAAAAGACAGGAAGCTTGGGTGATCTATTTAATTGATGTATCAGTCATTCAACTACCTCTAGGAAAATTTATTAGCTGCAGGAAGCTGGGCAGTCGAAGCACAGCCAATTTGGGTTTCACATAGTTCACAACTAGCCCTTCAGTGGGTAAACTTTCTCCAGTGAGTACAGTGTTCCTATTATATTTAATGGTACTTTAGTCTTGGCAGAGGTTCTCCTTGGTTTCCAGACCTGAAAGCAAAATGAAGGCTTGTAAACATATTTTGATCTAAGTGAAGCAGCTGAGCATGCTGAGCAATCATTTGAAAGGGCATTTGAGGCTGGAGATATTGGATGTGAAAAACATCAATTGTGTGTGTGTGGTTGGGGGGGGGACTTTCCTGCAAATTTAACACTGTCTTCTTTATGGCAGGAACATGACATAAAAACTATTTTTTTTAAAAAAACCTCCCCTGTTTTCTCCATGGTGTATCATTGGAACTTCCAACTGAGCAGGTATAATCGGTTTCCTAACATTTAAGTCTTTATTCTGGGACTGTTCCTCACTTGATTTTTCTTTTGATTTCCTGGAAATGCAATATGGTTCTGAAGCAGCGAGCCTGATTCTCTCTTGAGGTTTGACTTTTAAATGGGCATGCAGCCAACAAATAATAGCAAGGGATTCAAAAGGCAATCGCTGGCAACACAGCGTCAGTCACAATAGCAGCTGTAAACAGGAGACATGCTCTGATCTCTGTCTTTTTTCTTTTTAGTGCCATACAAATTCTGTCCTGGTGAGCATGGGCATTCAGTCATCTTGCATGTTATATGTTTATTTTCCACAGCACCGCCACATCTTCAGCATGCAGAGATACAGACCATAACCTGGATTCATGACATTTTTTCCTTGCTTCTCATAAAACCAAAGATTAATAGTTTATAAAGAAATCAAACAAAATGTGTCCCCCTATTTTAAGAGTTGAATGTAATGTAGATTAGAGTAAAATCTGACGTTAGAGAAACTACATTTTTGTTTTTAGGTGGGGACTATGACTTCAAGTACCTCCTAGCTAGTATGAACAGTAGCTAACAATGAACATTACCATGTTCATTGGTTATATTTTCTCAAAGAGACTGACCATGGAAATTTTGTTTTGGGGAACAAATGTATTTGGTGCTTTGAAATTAGATCCATTTTCTCTACTATTCTGGTTATAAAAGTTGCTGAATGTGAAGCAACGTACTTTGGTAATTTCTGAAATGGAATGAAATAAAAGTGTCCTTCATTACTCCAATTGTAATGGGGACAATTATTCCCTGCATGAATGGAACCATGTTCAACTAGCCTTCCATACAGATGTTAAATATGAAGAACCTGTCAGAATGGAAGTAGTGGTAATGGATAAGTTATCAAATAACAATGTGAGTTCTTGTGAATTTTAGGTTAAAAATGTGATTTTTAGGTTTAGATTTTTATCCTTCCAGCAAGTAACTGAAACATCATCTTTTAGCTGTTTTTTCTTTTAAATAATTTGTTATTCTATCTTATCCAATTTGTTGTTGATCCATTCCTTTGGGCTTCATGCAAATCTACCATTTTCCAAAATATACAATCCTGTGTTTTTCTTTTCCATATCTGGCCAAATAGTTAACCATTGGTTCATCCCACTGAGAACGAGGTCTGCCCAATGGCTGCTTGTGGTCTCTTGCTACCTAGCTTGTTAATCAATATGTTCATCGGTTGTCTTTTGTGTGTGCTATATGCCCTATGTTCAGGGCCGGATCTTACGTTACGTGAACTATGCATCCGCAAGGGGCGCCACATATTCAGGGGTGCATCGACCGCCAAACGCCCCTTCTCAGTCTCTGGCCCCGTGGAAGGCGGCCCGCCTGTGCTGCACCAAATGCGGCGCAGCAGGCCAGAGCCCCCCACAGTGGCTCCACAAGGCCGGAGGAGACTGAGGAGGAGGATTTGACGGCTGGGGGCGGAGGCTCCACCCCTGGCCGCCAAACCCTCTTCCTCAGTTTCCGGCCTCGTGGAGGGTGCACATGTGCAGAACAAGCTGGCTCCGCGCATCCACACCCTCCACAAGGCCGGAGGAGACTGAGGAGGAGGGTTTGGCGGCTGGGAGCAGAGGCTCCGCCCCCAGCTGCCAGACCTTCTTCCTCAGTTTCCAGCCTCATGGAGGGTGTGCATGCGTACCGTTCTCAGGCAACAGAAGGGAAAGCCAGGGAAGGAAAACCCCTTTCCAAAATGCAGAAGTCTTTATGAAAAAATGGCGGCAGTGGCTCGATTTAGGTAATGTACTCCCGGGTTGCTTACAGTGGGTCGATAATGGTTCAATATTAATTTTAAAATGAAATAAAAGCGATATCAAAGGATAATGACTGGACATATCCAGGCCTACTAACTATACTTTAGAAACACTTTTGAAATAAAATGTCAGTGTCCCCCAGTTTTATAATGACATTTGAACCATCTTTAATGGATCATACAATCCTAAAGTTTGGTGAAATGTCTATATACTTTTAAATGTGGCTTTGTAACATATTTATATTAAGTAAATTTAGGACATGGGTCTTTTTTAGTAATTTTGGAAAATTCTTATCAAGCACAGAAAAAAATTCTAACACATAGAACCTCTCCCCCCTTTCTTTTTAAAAAATCCTTCATTTTAACTCTATTATTTCTGGGTGCCTCATACTGTATATATTTGGAACCAAACATAATGGTGGTATATGGGAAGTGAATTGACTTCAGGGAAATAATTTTGTGATATGAAATGTATGGTGACGTGTCAGTAGTGTTCTACATGCAATGGATCAGTAACAAATGCTAGCACCCCTTGATGCTTCCATCATAAAGTTACAATGTTATATTTGCCATCGACCATCAGCAAATAAATACATTTGGAATAAACATACTTGGAAGTTGGAATGGAATCTTACCATTCCAATCTCATACTAATCTGTGAGGCAAATTTTTATTTCTGTGTTTAGAAAGCAATTAGAACTCATCAGGGTTTAATCTTGATATTGGCAAAATGGTGGTAGGCATTTCATGAAGCAAGAAAGATTAAATATTTTGGTTAAATATAGAGTATCTTCCAATGTCTGAATTAATTAGGCACTGGAAGGTTTTTGTGAGCCATTTGATGCTGCAAGAAGAAAAGTGAGACAGCGTGTCTAAATGAAATGAAAACTCTCATGGGTTTTCAAATGTTTTGATCATACATATGGTATCTTGGCAGACAGTGACATTCAGTATCTAGCATATATTTATATGCACGAGTAAGCAATTTTAAGAGGAAACTTTGGGACAGGTACACTTACGCATGCCTATTGCATTACTTTGATTCTGAAATTCTGAGGGCACTGAATATAAGTGTCACAATGCAGGGTCTCAGCCCAGCCCCTTAATCACACACACACAGACGGTAATCAGATAACTATTTATTGAATAATAAGAAACAGGTGAAAAGGATAATTGTCCATAAAAGTATAAAAATGCAATCAAAATGGTAAAGAGTTCTTAGGTAAATCCAAAGGCAAAAGCTTGGCAGAAGTTCCGCAAAAGCAATGCGGATCGAAACAAACTTGGTCCGTGGCAAATCAAATAAGGCAAAGTTCAAGGAATCAAGGCCCAAGAAACTTCTTGGAGCTCACGAGCCTCAGTCCTGGCTCCGCGGATCTTCACTCGCTTCACTCCCTTCAAATCAGAAGTGGCCGAGCAACTGAGGATCCGTTCCCACGGATTCTATACATAATTCCCTTAGTGAGACCCCCGACGCTCTAGGCTGCGGCGCCAATCTGTACTACGGGACCTAGCGCTCCTCTGGCGCTCTAGGCTACGGTTAATGAACAAAAAATGTATCACTCGGGGTGACCAGGCTCGCATGAATGGAAAACCCCCAGGCAATGTGTACGAAACCGCTCAGTATATCAATCAAAATAGCTGTATTAACATACATAGAATGATATTACATGCATGGAGAAATCAACAGATAAACAATGCAGGCGGGAGCACTCCCTCGTCTCTCAAGTAAGCAAAGTTATGCAACAAATAAGTAAGAATAAACATCACAATAGTGGCATGTATTGGATACAGAGTAGGCAAACCTCCATGAATCGTGGGAGGCAGTCCAAGAGAGGCGAAAATCCAGGGAGGGGTCCGCCGTGAAGCCGTGCGGCTTGGAAAAAAGCCGCGGCGGGGAACGGAGGCGAAGTGGAAGCTGCGTTTCCAAGCGGGAGGGGGGCGAGCTGCTCGGCGTGGGCCGAAAGTAAAGCCAGAAGGCGAAGTGCGGTTTACGACAGCGACTGTCGTGAGGGGCGCTGGAATTGGCAGCGCTGGAACCCAAAATCAAGGGAGAGCCGGGACAGTGCCAAACGGCCAGATTTTCTCTAAGGCGCCAAGGCTTTTTGCCGTTTTTGCGTCTTAAAGACGCTTCATCAGGGCGCGTCGCTGTATTAAACAATCTAGAACAATACAATCAAAATAACAGCATCTTGTGACTGGCTAAATAAACGATACAGAATTAAGCACAATAGTCATGAAACAGTCAAGATAAGTATACATACCAAAGAGTTTGCAACAAGGAGCATCACAGGTAAGACAGTCTTAAGGCTGAATGCAGCAAGTAACAATACAAGTAAATGACATATATAGAGAGCCATACAGGTGCAAGTTATCACATTAACAGTTGTTGTAAGGAGAGTGAGTCATTGAGGCCGCAGGGCTTTTCACTTGTTAACAGGAGAGCCCATTTCTTCTCAGCCTTGAGCAATGATTGAGTGATGCTGCAATGTGGAGGGGGGTTAACCCTTTGAAGCCCATATACTCTGAAACTGTCAGGCATATGTTTCTTTTGAAAGAAGTGGCTGTAGAGGGTGGAATCTTGTGATGAACATCTAATCCTAGACTTATGTTCATAAATTCTAGTCCTGAGACTTCTAGAGCTTTGGCCCACGTAGTGGAGACCACAAGGACACGCGAGACAATACACAATTCCAACATGGGCACAGGTTATTTCATCCCTAAGTTGCAATATTCTGCCATTGGTTCTGTTAGTAATACTAGTGGACGTGTTGATCTGGGCACAGATGCCACAATGGGCACAAGGTTTAGTGCCCGGGTTGTGGGTCATGGGCATGGTTCTGATGGAATGATTAGTGTGCACAAGTAAGTCCTTAATGTTGGCTGAATGTTTGTTGGCAACCATGGGAGGGTGTTCAAGGCCAGGTATATCGGCAATCATGGGCCAAAACTTCCTTACTATTTTAGTAATCTGATTGGAATGCGGGCTCAGTGTCATGGGCCAAATGAGCCGTGTTGTGGGTTGTTTTACCGTGGGGGCAAGCAATTGATTTCTATCTTTAAGATCTGATTTGCGTTTAGCTGTGCAGAGGACATTCGAAGGATATCCCCTGGCCTGCAGTTTTTCAGTGAGATGTAGGGCATCTAATTCATATTGATGTGAATGAGAAGTGTTCCTTTTGATGCGGATATACTGTGAATAAGGTAAACTATTCTTCAAGGAGTGAGAGTGAAAACTGTCATAGTGGAGGAGATTGTTTCGGTCTGTGGGTTTATGGTATGTTTTGGTACGCAGTTTGTTGCTTTCTTTAAAAATGGTCAAATCAAGAAAATTAGCTGTCTTGGTACTGGTAGTCAATGTAAATTTGATGTGAGGATGCCATGAATTGAGCCAGGCTTTTAGGGTTTGAGTATTGGTGGTGGGATGGGCCAAGATCAGCACGTCATCTATGTACCTCCAGTATTTCAGAATTGGGGGTTTTCCATTCATGCAAGCCTGGTCACCCCGAGTGATACATTTTTTGTTCACTTGCTGCTGTTAAGCACCCCCTCCCCTTCTTCTGGGTTATTCGGCTCTAGGCTACGGTGCCATTCCCTCCTGCTGGACTCAATGCTCTGTCTCCTATCAAAGCTCCGTCCTTGCCTCCCAGCACCTGGGTCGCTATCTTCGTGAGAGCCAGACTCCCTTTCAGCTTCCATGGGCTCATCTTCCGCTATCTCCCTAACCCTTTCCTGCGACCCGAAACCACCCGGTTTCTCATACTGATTATCGGAATCAGCACTTTCAGTGTTAACCTGACTTTCCCAGTTTTCATACCCATCAGGCCAGCCATCATCCCATGCCAAGCTCTCAGTGGGAGATGAAGGCCCAGCTACCTCATCATCCCCTTCCTCCATGTCCACCTCAGCTGCAATTGGCCCTTATGCAATCAGGACCCCCGGGGCCGCCCCCTGCCCCCCAGGCACGAAGAAGAACGGGGTTGCTACACTAAGTGGTGCTAGGTTTCCTTTCTATAATGGATTTATCAGTTTCTGTACATAAGTGCAGACTTGCATCTCTAGTGACAATATTGCAATTTACAAGCTGTATTGTATCTGGAACTGTAGAAATCTTAGAATGAATAATATAGGCCTGTCCTGTTTTCCTGCTCTTTTACATGTCTCAGAACTTAACAGCAATTGCTTAAGGTTGTAAGAGTCTTCATCTGTTTCATAGCATTTCAAGCATTATTTCCTAGTTATGGTGGACTGGATTCATCTGTTTTGCTTCAAGGAACCATCTCTTCCAGCCTATTTGTAAGGTCAACTTTTTTTAAACATAAAACTGGCCCCTGCAAAATTGATGTCAATCAAAATTTTAAAACATCTACCATGATGTTCTGGTGACTTGTTTCTAGCTCCCTTTTCCCCTTATAGGAAACTCTAAGCCAGGGGTGCTCACACCTTTTCAGCATGCGAGCTACTTATAAAACAACCAAGTCAAAATGATCTACCTACCCACTACAAAAATGTAAAACATATAACTATTTTCAAATTTATTAAGGATTCTTTGTATGTACAATGTATGTTGATGTACCTTGCATAACTGAATAAGCCAATATTGCACAACACACATAATAAATAATGATCGGGGAGCGCAGCTCTGCAGGACTACAGTTCCCAGAACCGCAAGTAAACACACGAGAAATCTCACGAGAGTTGCTTCTGTGACTTGAAATCTTGAAATCTTTTCTGCTGCGATCAACCAATACTGCCTTCCCTGAGTTTCAATGCCCTTTTTCAAATGAAAGAATCATACAAATTCATCCAATTGAAAGGGGAAAGCATGAGTGGCCATCCCTTTAAGGACCTCATCACACTGCCAATGGTGGCACTCCTCTTCATGGCAAGGCATGGGGCCCTCGTTTCTCCAGCCAGCAGGGCATTCACATGGAGGGAAGCAAGGAGTGTGTGTAGTATGCTTGGCTTTCTCCCATGGACTTGGCAACACAAGAAGCCTCCCATGTTGCCAGTTCCAGGGGGGAGAAGCTGTGTGCCCTATGCTCTCCTCATTTCCCTCCATGTGATTGCTCTGCCAACTGGCAAGATAAGATGAGGGGTCCATGCCTCATCCTGAAGAGGAGTGTTGCCACTGGCTGGCAGCATCCATGTGACAAGGTCCTATGAGTAGAGAATCACCCCTCTTATATCATCAGCAGTTCTGTTTCGTATTTTGCCTCCCCACGGCACTCTCACATGGAAACCTAAGAACTGGCAATACGTTCATCTTACATTCATCACACAGTTGGTATTACTTTTTTGTTTTTAATCAGGAGAAACAACAATATCCAAACACCAAGAGATCCCTTGCCCTGTCCAAGGCCCCATATATTAAAAGAGATTGACACCAGTTTAAAATCATTTCTTTCCATGGGATTTATTGTTCTACTCCAAACCCCATATGATAGAAGAGACAGTGCTCCAGGTTAAAATAATTGCTTTCCATGGGATCCTATGTTTCTGCATCAAAGCCCATAGGATACAAGAGACAGTGCTACAGGTTAAAATAATTGCTTTCCATAGGATCCTATGGCTCAGAATCAAATCCCATAGGATACAACAAACTGCTAACAGTTGGGCAATGAAACAGGACAATAAACTTTTGATGGTTCCCATCACACCTGTTTTTCAGTTGGAACCATGCGAGTGAAATGTGATCAGAAGTAAGAGCTCTGAACATGATTGCTTGCCTATGTTTAGAGTTCCCTCCTTTCAGGACATTTCTACATCTTTTCAACCCTGGAACATGTGATGAGCTCTGTGTCTCTCCCTGCTTGAAAAGAGGCTGAAGTGTCCTGTGAAGAGGAAATTTCTCAATGTGATTAGGCTGATTGCTGGAGTTTTCTTCTGTCATGATACTTCTGCTTCTTTTCAATCACGGAGGGCTATGCATGACAACAGGAAGCAGTTTAACTCATGTGTTGAGCTCAGTGCCTCTCCATGCTTGAAAAGAGACTTAAGTTTCCCACAATTGGGAAATTTCTCAATGTGATAAGTGATGGAAGGGGTCTCATGGGCCATCAAGTCCAATCCACTGCTCTAAAGCAAGGTTCAGAAAATTCCTAGTAGTAAAAAAAAACCACCTGCGTCCCTTTTTTAATTTTAGGAATTTTCTACCTCACTCTTTGAAATCATTTCTTTTACTTGAAACTTTGCACTAGCATTTGACTAAAAACCAAACTGTCAGTTTTTAAAGTGTCCCCCAGTTTTATTTCTCCTTTCCTGTTTCTTGGAAGCGCCATCCCCACAGGAATTTCATTTTAAACTGTGTCTTGCAATTTTGACAATAACGAAAAACACACAGACAGGTTTTGAAGTATCTTGTAGGATGGAAGATCTGTAGGTCTTTTAAATTATTGTTATAGGTTTGTGGCATAAGGTGGTGATGTTTCCAAAGTTCTGTTCAGTAATATACAATATTTCTCCACATTCTGTCAATATTTCTCCATATTCAGATTTCCTTAAATCTTACATTATTTTCATTAAGTTTAGGAAGAAAGGCATACTTTTAATTCATTCTAATTGAAAAGGCACTGAGCAACCATCTGCATTAGCCCCATTCAGAATGTAGAGGATCATGTTGTACCTGTGTGCCATATAGATTATACAATGAAGGATTCTCAAGTTGGGGAAATGTGGCATCCCTAATTCAGACTCTCAAAAGCATGGTTGAAACACAGAGATCCAAAACTATGCTTTTAAGAGCCATATACAGTTGGCACTCTTTGGTAGGGAAGGTTAAAGATCTTGTTAAACTATAAGTTTAGCATTGAACCATGGCAGTTAAATTGGTATCAACCTGCATTCATTCTGTAGTGTAAATTCATTCTTAGTACGTTTAAAGACATATTTTAGTTACTTTTCAATATGGGGATACAGTTGCTCTTAAACATTATAGGAAGACATCACCATGGAGCAATGGAGCAATACGGAGTGGTGGCAGGTCTCTCACACTTTTCACAACTAATCTCCCCCCCCAAGCACACACCACATCGTCTTCTGCCATGGAGACCAAGACACACAGTCTTGGGCCAGATGGTACGGGGTTCGTGTAACCAACTCTGGTATCTTCATTGTCCCCAAAATGGCCAGGTGAGGTCCCACTGCCATGCAAATATTTGTAATTTCTTATATAGGTATCTATAATGGTAGCTACTAGGCATGGTTTAGAACCCAAAAATAGGAAATCGAAAATCTAATGGGGGGGGGGGGGATTTTTTTGATTAGTAATAGAAAGACTTACAAAAAATTTTCCAACAATTTCTAAAATGTAACTTAATTACTAACGAAATTTGTTAGTAGTTCGTATGCCAGCGCATGCGCATTCCAGATGGTTTTGGCCTACAACTCCCAGAAATCCTAACAGCTGGTAAATTGGCTGGGATTTCTGGGAGTTGTAGGCCAAAACTTGAATAAATCACACTGAATTCTAGATGGGACTCTCCAAATAGGAAGGAGGGAGGGAAGGAGGGAGGGGGGTATTCTATTCTTGGAAGCAGCAAAAAAGGAGGAGGAGCCCCCTCGCTCCTCGCTGCCTCTCTCACACCCCGATCCTGAGGGCGCGAGGGCCCAAGTTTGCCCAGGCTGAGAGGAAAAGGAAGAGGCCTGAGGCTGTGAGGAATGGTGTGAGTTGAAGTCCAAAACACCTGGAGGGCTGAAGTTGGTCCGTGCGATGGGGCAAGACAGAGCAACGGGGAAGAGAAGGGAGGGGGAGACGCCACCAGGAAAGAGGAGGGGCAGAGAAGCATGTGAGAGCGTGCAGGGAGAAAAAGGAGGAGAAGCGTGTGTGTGTGTGTGTGTGAAGTTGGCTCGTGCGGTGGGGCAAGACAGAGCAACGGGGAAGAGAAGGGAGGGGGGGAAGCCACCAGGAAAGAGGAGGGGGCAGATAAGGAGAGTGCAGGGAGAGAAAGGAGGAGAAGCGTGTGTGTGTGTGAAGTTGGCCCGTGCGGTGGGGCAAGACAGAGCAACGGGGAAGAGAAGGGAGGGGGGAGAAGCCACCAGGAAAGAGCATGAGGCAGAGAAGCATGTGAGAGAGTGCAGGAGAGAAAGGAGGAGAAGCGTGTGTGTGTGTGTGTGAAGTTGGCCCATGCGGTGGGGCAAGACAGAGCAACGGGGAAGAGAAGGGGGGGGGAGAAGCCACCAGGAAAGAGGAGGGGGCAGAGAAGCATGTGAGAGAGTGCAGGGAGAGAAAGGAGGAGAAGTGTGTGTGTGTGTGTGTGTGTGTGAAGTTGGCCCGTGCGGTGGGGCAAGACAGAGAGTCCCCGCAGAAGACAAGAGCCTGAAAGCCAAGCCCAAGCCGGCCAAGAGCACCAAGGCCAAGCTGACCAAGGCGGTGCCCAGAAGGAAGTGAGTCAGCCCGCTCTTCCTCAAGACCCCAAACCACCGCCGCCACGAGGAAGAGAGAGCAGAGGGGGGGAGAGGGAGGAGAAGCGTGGAGGACTACACTTTCCAGAATGCCTAGCAGCAGCGTCACTTCCAGTTCCCCATAGAAATGCGGGAAAAAAAGAAGATGAATGAAGGCGGGAAGGAAATGAGGGGGAGAAGACAGGGAGAAGTGAGTAGTACAATAATTAAGAATTAATTACGATCATAACGCAAATTGTTGGCCTCAAGGACCGTAAAAGAAAGTCTACTTCCTGGTTAGCTGCCGTGATGCGTATAGAAAGTCCCATTACATACGAATCACTTACAATTTCTTTTAATTTTCATAACTTTTTTCTCATGCCTAGTAGCTACCTATTTTGCTACGCTGTGGGACAAATTATTTTTTAAAAAATATCATTGCAAGCTCTAGGAAAACTAGGATTTAGGATTAATTAAATATGGAATTGGGATATCCACAAGCAGTTATGAGAAAAATCAATGGATTTGATTTCTATGGGTGAGTGGAAAATTAAAAGGGACAATAATCAAGTAATTGGATTGCTGTTATTAAAATAGCCCATTTTAATTGATTGATGAATGTCAGAAATTTTATGCATTCAAAGCTCTGAAATCAGAATCTGATTCAGTCTCTGAGCAGACAATAACTCATCTGAAATATTCTGTAGTTTTCCTGAAAAAAAATTTTTTGATTGCCAATAGGGTTCATTTATGCAGAAGCCTGCTTCATTTCTGTCATCAAGCGTCTCCATCTTATGACATTTGTGGATGACTTGTAGGACTCCTTCTCTGCTGGCAGAATGTTATCTTAAATGGTTTATTAGATTACAGTATTATTTTTCATCTAGCTCAAATCTCTCAGATGGAGAGATGCTATCTTTAGGCTGTTTAAATAGTTGAAGAAATGCACTACTGCACTGTGGAAAAGATACATGTTGATTTTCTCATCATCATTCAACTACAGCCTCAAAAGACTTGCAAACTTCCAAATAAGCTGTGAGAACTCAATTGTGGTTTAAAGTATTAGGGGAGGATGAGATTAAAGGATAATTATCAGTCAGATAGATTGGCGGTATAATATTCCTTTTGGTATTCTGATTGTTGCCTGAAGGCAAACTAAAGCATAAATATGTGGATCTCTTTAGAAGAAGCCTAGATTCGATGCCTTTTTCCAGCCATTTTGTAATTTGCATCCTACAGAGTGGCTGAAAGAGCACCAAACGATAGCTGATAACACAAAGAAAGGAACTGGTTTGTGGTAGGTTTTTTTGGGCTATATGGCCATGTTCTAGAGATATTCTCTCCTGACATTTTGCCTGCATCTATGGCAAGCATCCTCAGACCTCACAACCTCTGAGGATACTTACCATAGATGCAGGTGAAATGTCAGGAGAGAATGCCTCTAGAACATGGCCATATAGCCCAAAAAACCTACAACAACCTAGTGATTCCAGCCATGCCTTCAAAAATACAGTGCTAAGGAAGCTAGTGATAGCCATAGCCAGGTTATAGTCTTCTGAAGAAGCCAGGGTTTTAAATTATGTTTGGTTCAGTAATAGAGAAAAAAATATTCTCCAAATAGTATTGACCTTCAGTTTCCATCAGCACCAACTGCCATGGCTGATGACCAAGCTTTTCCAGTTTATGCAGTGTTGTGGTATTCTCCACATGTTCTAAAGAATAGCAGAGAAGAGTGTACTTATTATGCCTGTTCAGCCTTCATTTTCACAACTATTGCATAAAAAGGCAAATAGAATCATAAAATCAAAGAATCATAGAGCTGGAAGAGACCTCATGGGCCATCCAGTCCAATCTCCTACCAAGAAGCAGGAAAATCACAGTTAAAGCATCCCTTTGAATACTTGAAGAAGGGAGAAAGCAGCTAGATTCATGGATGACACATTTGCTGGTTGTGAGTTGCTGAGACTGAAGGATTGTACCATTGTACCATTTCATTGAAATTTAAAGCAAGCAATGACATGCAATTTCCTTTAGTGGTGATGGAATGATCAGAAACAAACTAAAAATGTCAAAAGTATTCCAGGACAGGCAATTCACTCTTTCCTTTTCGGCTATGAAAAGGGCCTCTCATGAAGTTAAGGACTGGGAAAAACAATTTAAAAGGACTTCCCATAAGGCAAGGATGCTATTTTAAACACCTCTGAATCCAATCAAGTGTCCATAATGTGTCTTGCAATAAACATGCAAAAAATTCAACAGAACCTGGAGAATAAAGAATACTGGAAGAACAATGAAGCTCACTCACAGCAATTGTTCCTAGAAATCTACACATACACGTAGAGAGACAGAAAGACCAAGAGAGGGAGGGGGTGGGGAGGGGGGAAAGAGAGAGAGAGAGAGAGATTATGAAAACTATGGAAAATCTAAGAAAAAATAGGGGATGGTGGCAGGTAACCTCATTATCTTCAATTATTAAGTTATTGTTAGACTTCAGTTTTTAAAACCCCTTGCCTTAGGCATGGATTTTGGGAAGATTTTTGATGACCATTAGCTGAAAATTGAGAGCTAAAACTTCTACAGTAACTTTTATTTCAGTAATTTTCTTCATTTATTTTTTAGAGTTCTTAAAGTGTGTTCCACGGAGCCCTTGGGACTCTGTGAGACATACTGAGGGGCTTCACGCTTTCCTCCTCCTCCAAGGGCACAGATCTCCCCCTTCCCCTGCTCCTGCATGCAGCCCTTTTAGTTTTGCCCCCTTGCCACCCAGATCCATATTATTATTATTACAAAGCTGGATGACCATCTGTTGGGGGTGCTCTGATTGTGCTTTTACTGCATGGCAGAAGGGGGTTGTACTAGATAGTCCCTGGGGTTCCTCATGTTGTTGTTGCTGCTGTTGTTGTTGTATTGTCAAAGGTTTTCATTGTCACAATTTCTGGGCTGTATGGCCATGTTCTAGCAGCATTTTCTCCTGATGTTTCACTTGCATCTGTGAAATATCACAGATGCAAGCAAAACATCAGGAGAAAATGCTGCTAGAACATGGCCATACAGCCCAGAAATCACACAACACCCCATTATTAGTAGTAGTAGTAGTAGTAGTAGTAGTAGTATTACAAAGGCTGGATGGCCATTTGTTGATATTGCTTTGATTATGCTTTTACTGCATGGTAGAAGGAGGTTGGACCAGGTGGCCCTTGGGGTTGCTTCATTTATTATTATTATCATTATAAAAGCTGGGTGGCCATCTGCTGGGGTGCTTTGATTGTGCTTTTACTGCATAGCATAAGATGGTTGGACTGGATGTCCACTAGGATCTGCCACTTAAATACTGTTACATTTATATTTGTTAAAATTGTTCTTCATTTTAAATATTGTATTCCTCTTTCTTTCCTTCTGTGCAGTGTACATAGGAATGTGATCATTTTTTCAATTAATTCACACAAACACTCTCCATCTATCTGTCACTGGCCTAGACCCTCTGTCAAATTTTAAAATGGAATGTGGTCCCTGTGTTCAAAACTTTGCCCAGGACTGAGATTTATTTTATTTTATTTATATGGTAATATATAAACATTTATTGGGCTCCATGAGAAACTTTTGCTTCTAAAAGGGCTCCGTGGCTGAAAAGGTTTGAGAACCCCTGTTTTAGAGGATCCCCTTTATAATATTTTCTAAAGATCAGTTTTACTAAGAATTGTCCTCCAATGTTTCATATATAATTTGCATGTTTGAAATCCCATTTTCAGTCTCTAGCAACTCCATATAGTGTAGGAAAGGTCCTATATGAAATTCTGGGAAACTGCTGCCTCTCAGACAATAAGGAGGTAGACAATGGCCCCATCGATACTGCCATATTTGAAACTACATTATATGATCAATGTAGATTCATATAATGCAGTTTAACTGCAATGAACTGCAGTATATAAGTCTATGTTGAGCATAGAAAGAAGTTTCAACCTGCGTTATATGGCAGTGTAGATGGGGGCAATATGCCGATGGATGGAACAATAGTCTGACTTGGTATAAGGAAGCTCTCCTATGTTTCATAACACCAAGGAAATAAGCATGCTCAGAATTGGGTTTTGTGGCTCAATTTTACTGTATATTTAGTAATAATGTCTTGTAATATGTTCCCCAGAGTCAGATATGAAAACATCGACAGCATTTCCTGTTCTTGGTGAGACAGGCCGTCTCTACACATTCTGACACTGCGTCACTAAATCAATGACTGCCATTAAATTTCTTGCCCTCCTGCACATGAGTGAAGCAATTAGCTCTTTTGTGATGTTATGCCAAATGTCTCTGTTTTAAACTGGTTCCATTGTGAAGCCAAACAAACAGAGAATCTTAGAATCATGGAGTTGGAAAGCATCTCAAAGGCTATCTTGTCCAGTTTCTATCTATGCAGAAATGTACTACTAAAGCATCGCAAGAGGTGGCCATCTAAGCTATCTTTTGAAACTCCTATGAAGGACAAGTATCTAGTCCATATACTTTTTAAGAAGTTCACACAATAAAGTAGCAATTGCAGTTTCTGCAGAAATCATTTATGCAAAGAATGTTTTCACAAGAGCAAATGCACTCACCAAAAATTACCAAACATTCCTATTCCCTCCCAGGTGAAGAGAAAATGTTTTCTTTGAATGATAGAAGAGAGAGCACTTTTCTAAAATCCCATTCAGTTGGTGGCCAAGAAGGAAAAATTGATTCCTCCTCCTCCGTCAACCACTCATTTGCCTGCATCGTATTAGCTGTACTTGTCTGTCATTCCTCGATCAACTGTTGTTTCTAAGATTCTGTTTAATCCCTTTGAACTCAATGGGACTTACCTTCTAGTAAATAAGCTTAGTATCTCACAGTGAAAAATGAGATAACAAACCTCTCATGCACGGGTTTCCCCACAGTCTCTACAAGGGATGTCCTTGATAGTAGCAGTATGTAAGAAAGGGAAAGGGAAAGGGGGAAAAAGCCCAACTTTACCCCAAGCTACAAGTTGTGACATACAAGGACCAACAACAGTGATGAGTACCCATACATGAGTATATTTGCTTATGACAAAATTCCAAAATAGCAATTATTGATTTTGTTGCGCTGCAGCACTACACATAGGTATATCTTGCTGTATCTCTCTCCAGTTTCAGAGATCATAACACTCTCTTTGACACTTATGTGAGTTGTTCATCATTTTACTGTGCTACTGTATAGAACTGACCTTAAGTGTCCATAGATTTTAGTATCTTGGGGTGGGGGGTGTCCTTAAACAAAATCCTAGGGCATACTGAGGGGTCACTGTACATCACAATACTGTATGACAAATACAACTAGTCTACTTTAACAGCCAGCAGCTGAAATGAGAGAAGTAGTTGTGTTCAGCTGTGAATCAGGGTACAAGTAGGTTGGTGTTTCTGGTCCTCTCCAACCAGCAAATGAAGCTATGACCATCAGAAGCAAAACCCCATCAAAATTCCTTTCCATAGGGGAGTGGAAATTTTAAAAAGACATAAATGTAGTATCTAGAGTTAACTTACTGTTATAATACGTCACATTTGCATCTTGATTATTCTTCTACTGAATGAGAATCACCATCACAATTGTATGGAGTCACATAAGCATAGAGAAGGCAAGTAGCTCAAGATGGTAAACTGAACTTAACATGTGACAATTCCAGCCTAGATCTCTCTGTTCCATGACAGACACTATCATAGCTATGTTCTTACACAGAGATTCTTTAGAAAACTGATCAAATATAAAGTTCCACCAAGGTGTTTACTGATCGACCATGGAATAACAAGACCAGATAAAAGGAAACTGAGTTGAAAAGGACAACTTTATTTGGTATATAAACTGTATTGAACTTGGAAAAAGTAATGTGCAACCTAGTGCAAGGATCAGCTGAGGCCAGACACAGTTCTATGACTTTGTCCTCAGCTTTTCCCTGGATGAAGCAGATGAGCCCTGTTTGGTCATCTACTGGAAAGCAGACCCAAGGAAACCACTCCCAAGTTGCAGGACATGTGAGGATAAATACCTCAAGCCAATTCCAAATGTAGTTTCTCCCGGGTCACAGAAACCTAAGGGGGCTTTTTCAGAGGCCTCCTTTTCACCAGACAGATCCTTCACCAGACAGTTCACTGTAACTCTTATATGCTCCCTTCACTACCTGCCAATGTTATACAAAATGAACCTGCTAATAAAACCCCAACAGTGTTCTATTTATGCTAATATAAAGTCTCAACAGTGTTCCTGCCTTTGTTTTTAATTACTAAATCCCTGTCAGTCACGAACTCCTGAAATGAGAGAAGATAGTATAAACTCAAATAAGGGGATTATATTGCTCTATGCCATAGAGACATTATAATGAAAAGTACATTAACAAAATTATAAAGCCTTGTAAAACAAATTCTACAGTTGTCCAACCAAAAGAGATGAAAGACTTTAAAATGCTTTGATAACCATCTGGGATTGGAGACAGACATCCAGCCTGACATCAAATCCATTTTGCAGCTGTGCTATAGAGCAGGATGGAGATCCGGTTGGTTTGTATTTTAATGCAAACTTATTTAGTTTTGTACTTTCAAACTAATGCACAAACTGAAACTCAGTTATCCTGAGGTCAGAAAATTTTCATCTTTTAGAAACCTTTGTTACTGTTTTCCAATTCAAAAAAACATACAAAAATACATTTCTGCCAAGGATACCCAAAAATACATTTCAGCCGGTCCTCTATATTTGCAGGTTTGATTTTTGCAGATTTCGTTCACGTATTTGTTTAAAATGCTCTCTCTTGGAATCTGTAGGTATTCTAGTGTGACAATGGTCTGCTTACACTGGAAGCAGACCATAGAGTCAAATGGGACAATCTAAAGATTCCTCGAAAGAACATCTCTCTGGTAATCTTTAGGTCCTCCAATGCAATTCTGCAGTGACCATCTGGTAGAAGCTGACCATAGAGTCATGTTGGCAGACCTAGAGATTAAAAATAGCAGTTTTTTATCTGCAATTTCCCACTTTTGGGGGGGTCCTGCTTCCCTAATGCCACTAAATGCGGACAGCTGACAGTATTTTAGGAATATTGTTTAGGTAACAAAATTCAACAAGGCAGTTTACAAGGGAGTTTTCCATTTTTCTTCTTTCAAAAAATATTCTGGGACAAGGGGATCCATGCAAACAATATTCAAAAGTGCATTCTATTATAAATATTACTTCAAAATGTGTACATATAAAACACATGTATTGTGAAGTTATGCACAGAATATTGTATGAATTTTCATGAGAACATTAAGATACACGGATTGCAGGCTGAAACCAATTTAAAACTGAAAAGGTGAGAAAAAGAGCAAAACAAAAATTGATGGGTTTGTCAATCCCTAACTACACACTCAATTCAACAGACTATCCTGGTCAGAGAATCAATTTGATATGGTTTAAATAATGGACTCTTTTCTATCATATGGCTCTTTCATGTCCCTGCATAGAGTCCCTGGTATTCCAGATTCACTGAAGGTTTTTGGCATTGTAATGTTTATTTCAAAAAGGCAGATTTTTAAAAAGCATTTTATTTTGTTTAGATTTATTTGTATAGGCATGTAGGGCCAAGGGAGAAGGGAAAGTTTAGGGCTTCAATCATCTGCAAGAACATGCTGTGAGGAAAAAACAAACATCATCTCACTCTTGAAATAATATGTATAGAAACCTGGAGCATCATCTTTAGTGCACATTTGAGATGCAGAAAGTTTAAGATTTTTTTTCTGTGGTTTAGTTTAGTTGTTCCTCCTATGAAGCCTTCCTTTTGACCACAGGATTAGTTGTCACTTCCCTCTAGGCCAATGGTTCCCAACCTGTGCTCTACAGAGCCCTAAGGGCTCCACGTGCACTTTCTTTGGCCACTCCAGAAAAATAAAATAAATAAAAATTAAATGAATTAAAGTATTCATTTCATTTATTTTAGCAAAATGAATGAAATGAACTATCACTGCTAGGAAAAACTGCCACAGTTTTTGGTGCAAATGCCAAAGTGTCTTCTTTTAAGAGGAAACTTACATATTGGTTGGAGTGTGTGAAAAGGGAAGTTACTAAATGTAATCAGCATTTTAAAAAAGACCACCCAGTTTAAACTCAACTGAATCTGAGGTATTCATAGATTTGATATCTCACAGTGTACCAAAAAGTGCATTTCAAAACCAAAATCTACTGGAGTTTTAGTTGCATTTACAAGATGAATTCAAAACCTTCTCTGAGACAGCAAAATTAATATTACTGCCTTTTTTGACTACATATCTATGGGAAGCAGATACTGGTACCAAAACAAAATGCAGAAACCACTTAAATGCAGAACCAGACATTCATCTATAATTATCATCAATTGAACCTAAAATAAGAAAACTGCAAAAAAAAACCTGCAATCACAAGTGTCTTATTAAACATTTATAGGTTATTTCATGTTATGTCTTAATTTAGGCCTACTTTTGCACTACAGTGCATTCTGGTTCTGTTGTAACACAAATGGTTAGATTTATTGAACTTTGGAAGAATTGTTATGTATGTCCAAGTTTTGACAATATCGTGTATTTGTGGTAATTGAGATATTATGGTAAATTTCAAAGTTCTAAAAATACAATTTCCTTGCATGGACATTGCATCATTTCTTAGATATTGCTTTACTTTACATTCCCTTACTATCTATCACCTCTTGCTCCCCCTGTTACACTACTACTAAACACCACCTAATTTGTAAGACATAGGGTACACCTAAGGGGTTCCATCATAAAAATTGATTCTAAAAAGGTCTCCATGAGTCAAAAAGGTTGGGAACCACTGATCTAGGTTATTCATATTACCAGAATGGATTCTTTTAATGATAAACAACCCTATTCAAGCCTCTATATTTATTTATCATGTCAAAAGCAAGATAAATGTATTTAAAAACACTAACAAGGTTAAAAAAGAACTGTCTATCTGTTTTTATCTATCGTCTTTCTACTATCCCAGCATTTTTCACCACTTTATAAGAGCCAATATTTTTACATGCTTGACAAAGTCAGTCCAATAAAACTTCTGTCTAATATCTATCTGTTTTTATCTAGGCACCAAATTTTCTATCTGCAATTAAATCTTGAAATCTGATCTTAGACAGGGTCAGTCCTGTTTATTACTTGAATGTGAAAGTGGCAACAAATGTCAGATGCTATGAGCTACATTTCAAAGGAAAGACCTGGAAAAAAACACCTTTGAGTATTCCTTGCTTAAGAAAACCATATAAAATTCATGGCTGTACTATAAATCAACAGGCAACTTGAAGGCACACAGCTGCTGTCTCTCCTTCCCCATGTTACATCATGCGAAACCTCTGAAGTTGAGAGTGAAGGGCACCAGGATTAAGATGCACTTCTTCTGGGCAGACTTCAAAATTGGCATTACTACTTTTAAAAAAAACCAGTACTAAACACTGTGCAAAAAAACAAAACCCAACACCTTTTTGACCAAAATGAATGAAAGAAGTGGTATGTCATGAGATTATTACTTCTTGAAAGTTATAAGCATTTCCAAAATGAGGGTTCATAATGAAAGTGCACTGTCTCTTCGTCCATAACTGGAGCACTGAGACAGCAATACAGTACCAGTGGGAAATAAACACACATCAGTAAATCTTATTATTCTATAACCATGTTCCAGCCTAAGCAATTTTAATGAGAATAACAACAAGGTCTAGTCTGATATTTTATGTTCCAGGCATATTCTCTGGTGTAGTTTAGCAGGGGAGAGGAGGAGACTCTAATGTTTTCCTAACTTCAGGGCTGGGATGGAGAACATGCTTTAAAAATATTGACCTCTCCACTTCTTTATGATTTAGAAACTTGGCATATATTTATTTATTACATGCATTTCTACTCCGCCCTTCTTCCCCAGAAGGGGGACTCAGGGCAGCCTCACACAAGCATCACATGATGCTATTGACATATAAACAATCAAAATTACATAAAACATTTAAAAATCCTTAAAAACATAATATGCAATTCATCTATATATATAAAAGGGAAGTGGTCGTGCAACGAGGCAAATGCACGCCAAAACTACATTCCCCACACACACGAAAATCACAGGGCCACTCATCCATACCACTAGGTCCATACTCCACCCACGAAAACACCCCGAAACAACACACAACACCCCAAAACATCCACGAAACACAACATAACTACGCATGTGCAAAACACCGCACACACAAAATGGCCGCCAACAAAACATCACAGTACCGAGCATGCGCAACTTCAAACCACATCCCAGCAAACCACAATCCACAACCCCCCTCCATAACTACCCACTACCCCACATAAACAACAACACGCACACACACCTCTTCCGCAGCCTTCTCGACCTCCTTCACCGCCTCTACACCACTCCCGAACACGAGCGGCCACTCTACATCCGGCGAGGGAGGACACAGCGGGGGAGCAGATCCTGGCAGCAGAAGCCAAAGGGAGGCGGGGGCCAAGGGTGAGCCTCCATTACGCTGCCGGCAACAGCGCCGTGCCCGGCTTTTCCACCCCCTTCTCGCTCTCCTCCGCCGCCTCTCTTCCGCTGGCCGGGGAGTAGGCCGCAGGGAGAGAGATCGCCCAGTTCCCCTTCGACCTCCTCTTCGGGCAGCGGAAGAGAAGCGGCAGAGGGCTCTCCTCCGCCACCCACCGCCTCCCTTCCGCTACCCGGGGATGGGGCCGGGAGGAAGCTGCGCCGTCTCTCTCCCTGCGGCCTCCTCTTTGGCCAGCGGAAGGGAGGCGGCGGGCAGCGGCGGAGAGCCCTCTGCCGCCTCTCTTCCGCTGCCCGAGGAGGAGGCCGCAGGGAGAGGGGTTGCCCGGGTCCCCTTTGGCCTCCTCTTCGGGCAGTGGAAGAGAGGCGGCAAAGGGCTCTCCGCCGCTACCCGCCGCTACCCGCCACCTCCCTTCTGCTGCCCGGGGACGAGGCCGAGGGGGAGCCGCACTGTCTCTCTCCCTGCGGCCTCCTCTTCGGCCAGCGGAAGGGCCAGTTCCCTGGTCAAAGCAATAGGCAGTTCTGGTCTAGAATTCCACCATCCCAGTCTTAATCTTTCCCATACAGGACTCAAATGACACCTGGTAGTATGGTCTGAGAGCATGGAAGCTACGCGTCCGGCGTAGGAGAGCCCTCAACCGCCTCTCCTCCGCCCGAGGAGAGGGCCGCGGGGGAGGGAGATCGAGCGGTTCCCCTTTGCCCTCCTCTTCGGCCTCCTCCTCTACACATACACACACACATATATACACAACAACATATAAACACAAACATAAAAACACATATAAATACACAACCACATACAAACACATATATCTACACACCTATACATACACATCCACACTAATACATACACATACATACACACATACAAACACATATAAATACACAACCACATACAAACACATATATCTACACACCTATACATACACATACACACTAATACACACATATATACACACACATATCAGCACCTCTCCATATATACACATACATACATATACATACACAAACACACATATATATATACACGTACTCAAACACAAAAAACCCACAGATAAATACACACAAATATATACACACATACCAAGAACTATATATATACACACACATACACACACACATATATATACACACACAAATAAACACAAACCAATACCTGCACACACACATACACACATACCCCCAAAAAACCATACACACATACAACTATAAACACACATACACACATATATATATACACACAACAAACATGCTCACATCATTTCCACAACTTACATTCCCAGACTTTTTCACATCACCAACATAGGGCACAGCAATGCGTGCCGGGTTCAGCTAGTTATACAATAAAATTAAACATCCTTTATATAAAATACACCATCATAACTGTTTAAAACTGGAATATCCTTATGCACATCTACTGAAAGATTTGTAGGACTAGATCTTTAACTGATGTGATTTGGGCATAATTAAATTAACAGTGATGCAACCCTGGTATTTATCAACTGGGAATGAATTCTGGAAAGTATAAATGGCTATTCACTTCAACATAGTCTAGACAATGGGGTCCTGAATGTACTATGATTTGATCTCTTATGACTACATTTCCAGGAGGGCAGCGATTCCAGTAACAACATTTAGCTTTAATATTTTGATGATGCAGCAAGTAGTGAATTTATAAATCTTGGCTATGAGTGTATCTACATTGTAGGATTAATTCAGTTTGACATTGCTTTAGTTACCATGGGTCAATGCTATGGAACCTTAGGAGCTGTAGATTAACATGGTTTTTAGCCTTCTCTGAAACAGAGTGCTGATGCCTCGCCACACTACAAATCTAGGTTTGCATAGCACTGAGCCACGGCAGCTAAAGTAGTGTCAAATAGTATTAATTGACAATTGTACATTGCAGATGAACCCCAAGTCAATAAGATCAAACACATATGGTATTAATTTAAGACAAATATACTGTCAGAGCCCCATGACACAGGAGCAAGAATCCACTGTTGGTCATTGTAAGATTTAGGGACATCTTCATATGGGGCTAAATAGCCCTGTTTTGACGTTTTTGGCAGAGGCTTGGATGGGGCTTGCTGAGCGCCATCACAAGACCCTCATCAGGCCCCACCAACATTCCTCCCAAAGTGGAGGGAAAGTATCAGAAGGCACTTCCTCCTCCACCATGGGGAGGAAAGTGTTTTCGGGTAGCTCAGATGGAGCTACCTGCACTTTCCTTCTCTTTTCCCCATATGATGGTGAAAGGGGCAGTGGGGAAGTGCACATTGCTGCATATTGCCACCCATTCTCCCATCTGATGGGGACAGGGGCATGGCACCAACATTCACCATCATGCCCTGTCCCATCCCAACCATGTGTTGGGGAAGGAGGGAGGGTGCACAGGGCACATGCCTTCCTTTTCACCTGCGACTCCTGACAAAACGGCATGGCCCCATGGGCTGTGTGGAGAGGTCCTAAGAATAAAGATAAAGTCTGAGAGCTTTTCTTTTTCATTTTTTAAAACCAATGTTTTTTCTGTCTAGTATGATTAAAAATATGTGCGTTTTGATAAATATTTCAAAGGGCAATTGAATTAAAATTATCTCCCACTGGGAATGAAATTCAATTGATACAACTATTCCCAGATTATTGAACTTGTGCATCATATCTAAGCCATCCATGCATTAAAATCTGCAGAGGTGGGCTTTTTTCTCAGCCCCATCACTAATACAGACAAGTTTCATGGAAATTTGGGAGCGAGCCTTGGCTGTTCCCAAGCTGTAGACTATGTGTCATGGCTCAATACTATGGAATCCTGGGATTTGTGATCTGGGCAGAGAAGGCTAAAGGCCTTGTAAAACTACAACTCCCAGGGTTCCATAGCATTGAGACTGGGCACTTCAAGTATGGTGTCAAACTATATTGATTTCATAATATAGATGCACCTTTTCTTCCAAAATACCTTTTTATTTTGGTAGACATTTGCTTTTTAATTTGTTGCAGCAGATGGAACTTTAAATGGGAGGTAATGTGTTTTTATTTTACTTTGCTTTAAACTTACTATGATTAAAACTTGTTTTTCAGACTGTTTTAACTTGTCCATTTAACTCCGTGGTTCTCAAAGTGGGCGGTACCACCCCCTGGTGGGCGGTGGGATGTTCAAAGGGGGCGGTGGGAGGCTCTGAAGATTTTGGGGGGCGCTGAGCCCCTGTAAGGAGGCAGTGGGAAAGGAAAGGGTCATGTATACGTGTATGCGGTTTCCAAGACTGTGCACCGTGGGTGGAGTTGAGAACAAGGGGGCAGGCACTGTGGTTTCCAGGCAGCGTCCCCTTGCTCTCCTCAACTCCGCCCATGGCGTACACAGCCAACAGGTATTCCAACTGACAGGCGCGCACACTTGCTCGCTTGTGAGTGTGCGCCTGCCAGTTGGAATACCCAGGCAGGCATTGCCTGGGAGCCGCAGCACCTGCCCCCTTGGTCTCCTCAACTCCGCCCACAGCACACAGTCCTGTGCGCCGTGGGTGGAGTTGAGGAGAGCAAGGGGGTGGGCACTGCAGTTTCCAGGCAACGTCTGCCCGGGTATTCCAACTTGCAGGAACACACACTCGCAGCATCCGCTCTCTCTCTCATTACCTGGAGCTGCCATGAGTCTTCTTTTGTATATGGAATATTCTCCCATTACTATGTATTGGCACCAGTATTGCAGTTGATGGCTCCAACTGGCAAGATCACACTAAAATAAAGTGACACTACACAGATCAAACTCATCAATGTTTCAGTCCATCCACTACTTAGGTCAAAATATTGGGTCATATAGTGATCTGTTTCCATATATCTTTCTGTTTAATTGCTATTAATTTTTTAAAAAAAAATAATTTATAGGGGGGCAGTGAGCAAATTTTTTTATGGAAAGGGAGCAGTAGGCCAAAAACGTTCGATAACCACTGATTTAACTTATGTGCTATAAACAGAACTATTGATTTAATTCTCTTTAAATTTCTGCATTAATAGAGTCCTTTTTAATTGTACTTTGTTATAAATAGTTGCGAGCTGCCTTGAATGCTGTGCTGGGAGAAGGATGATGCCTACGTTTTTTAAAAGGCATTAAAGATAATGAGCCTCTCAATCAGAAAGAAAGAAAGAAAGAAAGAAAGAAAGAAAGAAAGAAAGAAAGAAAGAAGAGGCAACCCCAATTCAGTGTTAAGATATTCAAAACCTTAGGATTACCCTACAGATCCCAGATGCTATGGTTAGTGGGAAAAGTTTCTGGGAGCTGAAGTTCATAATGTATGAAGAATCAAATATTGAGAAGCAATGGTCTAAATCAGGAATGGGAAATTGTTGGAGGCCATATTACCTCCCTGCTAATCTTGGAGGGTTGCTTCTCCATTGACCCTACCTCAGAAATGCCCCAAATGCTCCTAACAAATTATGTGGTCCTCTTTTATACCCAGAAGATGACTTCTTTTCAAAAGGTGGCCCAGAATTCCACTAAAATGCTTCAGAGGCCAGAAACATGATCCTGGAATCGCAACCTATGACAAAGATGGCCTTCAAGGTTGATGGAAACCAAGTTGGCTACTTACTGTCCATTGCACCAATTATATAGATCTCAGCAAGAAGATAGGAGAGAAGCACCAAGTGAAGCTGTCAAATGCTGACTGCAAAAAAAGCAGAATGAAGAAAAGGAGGTGAAATGGAAGAGAGAATAAAGGCTGGTGTAAGAGAAGGGAGATTAGAAATATAGTTAAGAAAGAAAAGGAAGAAAGAGGTGCTTCTGCCCAGTAGAATTAATGCAGTTTGACACTACTCTAACTGCCATGGCTTTGTCGCACACCAGGGCTGGGATGCACACCTTTGAACCCACAAACACGCCAAAGTTCTTTAATAAGCAAGCAGTTTATTGATAATTTCAAAAGCAGTTGACAAAAGGTAAAAAGCAATCAATAAACTAAAAAGGAAGTTCATGCAGCAATCCAAAGCAGGTAGATTTAGCCAACCAAAATCCAGAAAAGAGAAGCAAACTGGTTCTTAAGTCCAAAGTAAAGTCCACAGGAAAATAGTCTTTAAACCCAAGGAAAAAGGCATGTGAAATCTCTTTAAAAGGCCAAAGCAAACTTGAGCAAATCCAAAAATCCACTGGCAGTAAAACAGGAGTAATAATTACAATAATCAACTTGAACAGAAATCTTGAGCATGGAAATACATGAATCTCAGCATGAAATACATACAAGATTGGGCCTGAAACTAAATGTTGCACTCACTAAAGAACAGGCTACAGAGACCCTATATTTATTCAGAAAGACCTACACAAAATGGATTCTGATTCCCATGAGAACTATCCTTCAAATTCCTTTTTTCTCTTATCCTTGCAGACCGTTTGACTCCCTTATCCAGGTGGCGGTCCTGACAGATTTGCCCTCTTCTATCAAAGGTTGCCTCCTCTGGTTTGCTCGTTAGCACATTCCTTTCATTTTTCCTATCTGCAGGCTCAAGCTGGTTCACACCAGACTGTCTCAAAATTATTCTATCTTGGGAACTAACAATCCCAGAGTCCTCCAATTATCTTTGGCCTGTTGTCTTTTATGTGCCCTCTTCTTCATTTACAAACCCCTGAGAATCTACATTAAAATCCAACATGGAAATTTCTGAAGGGTCCTGCTGTGAAGGGAACTGAACATAACCATAATCATCTTTTTGAGGCACCAACACAACCCCAGTCATCTGGGCTTTTACAGGCTTAATGCTATCGAATCACAGGAGTTACAGTTTTTCAAGGTCTTTTAAAAAGAGTGCTAGTATCTCATTGAACTACAAATCACAGGATTCCATAGTATTGAGTCATGGCAGCCAAACTGGTGCCAAACTGCATTAATTCTACAATGTAGATGCCCCTGGAGAGAATCTGAAACTCAGCTGTAACTGATTACTAGTGTAACCTTTCCACAAGTATTCAGAGGCAGCTGATTGGTCCCATGTCAATGAAGGCTCTATTCAAAGTGACGGGAGAGGGAATATGGCTCAGCACTTTGGATAACTCCTCTAAAGTCTGAACAAAACCTGGAGTGGATATACTCCCCTGCTACAAGGTAGACAACACATTACACTGGCTGCATATTGAAAAGAATGGGAGTAAGACTGCACAATGATATTCATAGTTGTAAACATCCTGTGATGCTAATGTAGACCACTGTGCAAACCTAGGAGAATTGCCTCGTAGTTGGACTCAACAGTGTGCCATGAGAGAATGCACAGCAAGGCTGTATGTTGCTTGCAGAATGGCACATTCCAACACAGCAGCATAGCACTGCTTGCATAATTTTAGGTGATTCAACTGGTGAATGCAAACTCAATGAGAGAGAGGTTTCAATGCCTGAAAAAGAGATGAACAGATGGCAATACAGAAAGAGAACATCAACAGATCAAAGATGAATCAAATTAACACAGAGCTGTGGTTGTAGCTTGTTCTTCCCAATATGCCTGCACCTAATAATACCAATGCTGGAAGTATTACAGAAAAAATATTTTCTCTCTGATACCTACTGGAGTATACACTGGTGGGAAACAACAATAGAGAGAAAAAGCTAGCAGCGCATCACTGTTTTTTGTTCTTAACTTTGAAGAAAGCCTGGTCAAAACAAATATGTTTCTTGTTGGGTGTGGGCCAGAACACCCATGGGAAAGATCAGTTATGCCCCCAGGCATTCTAGCTTATATCCAGCAAAAACAACAGATATTGCAGTTATTCTAACTGCTAGGAAAGCATAGAAAAGGAAAGTTAAAAATCATGGAGGGGAGATCATTTGCCAACTTTGTAAGTAACCTAAGCCAAACACTCTTTCCCCCAAATTTTGTAAAATCAGACTCTTTATACACACAGACACTCCATCTTCAATTGATTTGTCTTTTTACACTCCCAATGCTCCTCTACCTGTGGAAGTGACTGAAAAAGCTTGATCATAAAAGCTGGGTCAGCACTAGTACAACTGAATCTAATAAATCTTCTCCAAAAGACCTCCAGGGCATCTTCCAGACTCTGGCCAATTAGCGGAGCAAGAGGGCATTTCAGAACATGTTCTAACTGCCTAGTCCAAGAAAAAAAATCCTAAGAGTTTATATCTGTTTTCTGTCATCCACCAGAATTAGCACCCCAATAATACCTTAAATCAGGAGAAATGTTCTATTTTTCAATCATGAGATATGCTGCAAGGCAGTTCCGCTTTAGCTTTTAGTTCCAACTCTCATTTGTATGATTTTGTTTCTTAAAGATTTGCTTCTTGGAAGAAGAATATTTCACCTTAGTTGATGGCAAAGGAGGAGGAAAGGGTAATGATTTAGCATCCAGGGGGGCATAAGAAGCAGAGTGGTGGCAGTAATGTGGGCCAACACCATATGGACCCTGAGAGAACAGAAAAAGATTATTGCTTACAGTTTTGGAAATCCATTTTATCTGAATCTTTCAGTTTGTAAAAAGCAGTCCTAAAGCATGAAATCTCACCCTATGACTTTTTCTATTAATGTTTGTCACTGAACATGTCCTCTTTCTGTCCCTATACACTGTTCACTCACAAATTATTATTATTATTACTAATTTTGATTTGATAAACTGCCCTTCCCGAGGCTCAGGGCGGTTTACAGCGTATAAAAACAACATATAAAACAGTGTAAAAACAGCATATAAAAACAGCATATAAAACACATAAAATTGAACGCATAAAATTACATCTTAATAGGCACACAGAATCATAACCAGACATAGCTGGTTCGTACAGGGTAGAATGGAACGGCAGAGTGGCAATGTTAGTCATGTGCCGTCAGAGGTCAGACATCAAACGCCTGCCTGAATAACCAGGTCTTGCAGGACCTGCGGAAGGCCATCAGGTCCCGCAAGACTCGTATCTCCGGCGGCAGCGAGTTCCACAAAACCGGCGCGGCCACTGAGAACGCTCTCTGCCGCGTGGTAGAGAATCTGCAAAGCTTCATCCCCGGAACAACAAGTAAGTTGAGCCCCTCTGAACGCAGTGATCGTCTGGGTGCATATGGGGTAAGCCGCTCCTTCAGGTACACTGGCCCCAAACCACATAAGGCCTTGAAAGTCAAAAGTAACACCTTGAAGGAGATCCGGAATTCAATGGGCAACCAGTGCAGTTTGCGCAGGAGAGGAGTTATATGGGCCGTTCTTGGGGCTCCTAGCAGGAGGCGCGCTGCCGCGTTCTGCGCCAGTTTAAGTTTCCGGATCGCCGACAAAGGTAGGCCAATGTACAGTGCGTTACAGTAATCGAGCCTCGAGATGACCGTGGCTTGGATCACCGTGGCCAGGTCACTACGGGAGAGATAGGGAGCCAGACTTTTCGCCTACCGGAGATGGTAAAAGGCTGTCTTGCAGGCACAAGCAATTTGTGCCTCCATAGACAGCTGGGGGTCCAGCCAGACCCCCAGGCTCTTTACTGAGCTGGATCCCGGCAGCTGGGCGGCCCAGCCACAAGATTTCCATCTTTGCCGGGTTCACCTTCAACTTACTGGCTCGCAGCCATCCAGTTACGGCTTCTAGGCAGAGTTGGAAATTATCAGGTACAGATTCCACCCCGGCGTCCATCCTCAGAACAAGCTGGGTGTCATCAGCGTACTGATGACATTCCAGCCCGAAACTCCGCACCAATTGGGCGAGTGGTCACATGTAGATGTTAAATAACAGCGGGGAGAGGATAGCCCCCTGAGGGACCCCGCACCGTAGTGGGGAACCCCCGGAGACCACCCCTCCCCCACTTCATTTGCTGCAGGTGGTTTTGGAGGAAGGAGGACAGCCAGTTTAGGGCTGTCCCCTCACCCCTGCCACCGCCAGGCGGTGTATCAAAAGATGGTAATAGACAGTATCAAACGCTGCCGTGAGGTCCAATAACTCGAGCAGCGCCAATCTGCCTCGTTCCAAATGGCAATGGAGTAGGTCTGTGATGGAGACCAGGACGGTCTCTCTCCCATGCCCGGAATGGAAGCTGGACTGGAAGGGGTATAGCCAGGTTGCATCATCCAAGAAAGCCAGCAGCTGCTCCATTGCTGCCCTCTCAATTACTTTGCCCAGGTATGGCAAGTTGGACACTGGGCGGTAATTGGAGGGAGCCGCGGGGTCTAACCCTGGCTTCTGCAGCAATGGAGTTACCACTGCCTCTTTTGACTCCTCTGGAAAAGCTCCTTGTTCAAGGGAGCAGTTGACTATATTCAACAGAGGGCCACGTAACCCCTCCACACAAGCTCGAATCAGCGTGGAGGGGCACGGGTCGAGGGAGCAGGTGGTAGGTCGAAGAGCTGCGACTATCCTGTCAACATCCTCTGGCTCCAGTGGTCGGAACCGGTCATAAGAACATAAGAACATAAGAAGAGCCATGCTGAATCGGGCCTCAGCCCAACTAGTCCAGCATTCTGTGTCACACAGTGGCCCACTAGTTGTACATGGGGATCTCTAGCAGAAAGGAGGGCAAGACCCTCAGCTGCTCCCGACCCCCCACAACCAGTACCCGGGGAAATCCTGCCTGCCTCAATCAACACAGAGGTGGCACTTGGATGTCCATTTCAGTAACTACTGATTCCCTTGGTATCCATGAATCTGTCTAATCCTGCCTTGAAGCTGTCCAGGCTGACAGCTGTCACAACCTCCTCTGGAAGTGAATTCCATAACCCAATGACCCTCTGGGTGAAGAAATATTTCCCTTTATTAGTCCTAACTTTCCTACCTTGGAGCTTTAGGGAGTGCCCCTTAGTCCTAGTGTTGTGTGACAGAGAAAATATTTTTTCTTTATTCACCTTTTCTATCCCATGCATGATTTTATACACTTCGATCAAGTCACCTCTTAAACGCCGTCTTTCAAGGCTGAAAAGACCAAGGCATTGCAACCTGATTTCATAAGGGAGCTGCTCCATCCCTTGGATCATTTTTGTTGCCCTTCTTTGTACCTTTTCCAGTTCCGTTATATCCTTCTTAAGGTGTGGTGACCAGAATTGTACACAGTACTCCAGATGTGGCCTCACCATAGATTTGTAGAGAGGCAATACAACATTTGACGACCTATTTTCGATTCCCTTCCTGATCATGCCTAGCATAGAATTTGCTTTTTTCACTGCTGCAGCGCACTGGGTTGACATCTTCATTGAGCTGTCTACCAAAACCCCAAGATCCCTTTCCTGGTTTGTCTCGGAAAGCTTTGACCCCATCAATTTGTAGGTGTAGTTGGGGTTCTTTGCCCCGATGTGCATGACTTTACACTTGTTTAGGTTAAAATGCATTTGCCACTTTGTTGCCCATTCACTCAATTTCGAGAGATCTTTCTGGAGCTCTTTACAGTCAGTTTCATTTTTAACTACCTGAACAGTTTAGTGTCATCTGCAAACTTTGCTACCTCACAATTTACTTCTACATCCAGCTCAATTATGCATAACTTAAACAAGAAACGGTCCTAAAACTGAACCTTGGGGTACGCCACTTCTCACCTCTTTCCATCCAGAGAAGTGTCCATTTATTACCACCCTTTGTTTCCTACAGTTTAGCCAGGTTCCAATCAGGACAAGACCTGTCCCCTGATTCCATGGCTGAAGAGCTTATTTAGGAGCCTTTGGTGTGGGACTTTGTCAAAAGCCTTTTGAAAGTCAAGGTAAACAATATCGACTGGGTCCCCTTTATCTATGTGTTTATTTACACCCTCAAAGAATTCTATCAAGTTAGTAAGACATGGTTTGCCTTTGCAGAAACCATGTTGATTTTCCTTCAGCAATGCCTGTTCTTCTATGTGCTTAGTAATTTTTTCTAGACTAACTGGCCTATAATTTCCTGGATCACCCCTGGATCCTTTCTTGAAGATCGGAGTTACATTTGCCTCCCTCCAGTCCTCGGTACAGTGCCTGATCTAAGAGAAAGGTTATATATTTTGGCTAGAATTTCAGCAATTTCACACTTGAGTTCCTTAAGAACACTGGGGTGGATGCCATCTGGCCCTGGTGATTTGTTGACATTTAGTTTAGTAAGGCATGTGAGAACATCCTCCTTGTTTATCTCTTTCTGGTTTAATTCATTTAATTCCCTCCCTGAAAAAACTGACTCTGCTGCAGGCATATGTTGTCTGTCCTCCTGTGTGAAAATGGAGGCAAAGAAGTCATTTAGCCGCTCAGCAATCTCCTTGTCTTCACTTATTGTCCCTTTCTTACCATTTTCGTCAAGTGGCCCAACCGCTTTTCAAGTTGGGTTTCTGCTTCTGATGTACTTAAAGAAGTTTTTGCTATTTTTTAAAATATTCTTTGCTATATGTGCCTCAAAATCTCTCTAGTCTTTCCTGACGGTTGCTTTGCATTTAGTTTGCCAGAGCTTGTGTTCCTTTCTGTTCTCCTCAGTAGCAAGAGCCTTCCATTTCTTAAATGAGTTTTTCTTCTTTCCAATCACATCTTTTACTTCATTTGTAAGCCATACCGATGTCCTCTTGGACTTTCCCGGCCTCTTTCTTATTTTAGGAATGCATTTTAGTTCGGCTTGTTTTAAAGTATTTTTAAACAGTTTCCAAGCATTTTGGAGTAATTTGATTTTTTTTACTGTTCCTTTTAGTTTGTTCTTTACTATTTTTCTCATTTTGGTGAAATTCCCTTTGTGAAAATTTAAGGTCTCTGTGTTAGTTTTCACTGACAGTTTGCTATCCAAACTTAAGTTGAAGGTTATTGTGTTGTGGTCACTGGTACCTATGGGCTCGTTTACAAGGACATCTTGAACTAGGTCTTGTTCGTTAGTTAGCACCAAGTCCAGGATCCCCTTTCCCCTGGTTGGTTCCATGACCATCTGCTCAAGGGAATAATCAGCTAGCATGTCAAGGAACCTTGTCTCTCTTTCATGCGTAGAACAAGAATTTAGCCAATCTATTCGGGGATAGTTGAAGTCCCCCATTATGACTATTTTATTGCTTTTTTGAGGCCTGTTTAATTTCATTTTCCAAGTAGCAGCCTGTCTCTGGAGTTTGGTTGGGAGGGCGATAGCAGATCCCTAATGCTAGATTAGTTTTTTGTCCTGGGACTTTTACCCACAATGTTTCTGTAGGTGAGTTTGAATTTTCTTGAAATTCTAATTCATGAGATTCTAGCTCTTCATTTATGTACAAAGCCAAACCACCACCATTTTCCCCTCTCCTGTCTTTCCTGTACAGTTTATAACCTGAGATTTTTGTTTATAACCTGGAATTTTCGCCGAAGGTGGATACAGCGGAGGGCCAAGGAATCTCAAGCTCCTGTACTGTATCAACTGTGGCGGGCAGATCCCAGCGGAGCGTTGCAATCTTGCCTGCAAAATGACTCTGGAAAGCCTCAGCGGTGGGATGGTAGGGGCCATTGTGAGCTGCCAAATTATCTTGAACAATTGAGTCGGGCATGAGTCTGCAGACGCTATCAAGGAAGCATAATAAGAATTTTTGGCTTCCTTGGTAGCATGCTGTCACGACTTGACACTGCAGATTATATTATTAACACTCCCGGTTATTACTGCCACCAACCTGATATGTAATCAGGATTTACTTTATTAACTAAGATGTTTAATCATGCTCCTTAACACCAAATCACCCACTGTGAGGAAAACTGAAAAGACAGAAAGATGGAGGCTTGTGAAAGTTAATAAAAAAAGAATTTATTAACTATCAAACAGGCTAACAAATTGGCACAGATCGTATTGGTTCTTCAGTGAGGCAACAAGAGTGTTCGGTTACAGAAAAGAAGATTTTAAAACTATTAGCGTGATGGTTGACTGGATCTGAATAGGTGCTGGTTCGTAATGGTTTCTATATAAAAAGGCTAGTGCTTCTTCTTTAGATCTTAAATTCAGTTCCACAGACAGTACTAAGACTTGTCTCCCAACTCCCCAACTAATAATTAAACTAGAGGGTAGCTGATGTAACTAACTGGAACTTCTATACCATAGACAGTTCCCTGAGTCTTGTTAACAGTAGCTAATAACTAGATTAGCACCACAGTCGCAGAGCCCCACCTGTCTCTCTATCAGAAGAGACGACAAGCTGATCTAACTGACTATTCTCAGTCAGTCCTTCTGGCTCTAAACTAAAGCGTTACCACTGGAATCTCTCCTGGCCCTAAGAGCTGTCAGTGCTAGGTCTTGACCCCCTTAGTCCAGCCTATTCCCTTGTGGTGGTTAGCTATAGATTAGACTGTCAGTCTCTATTGCAGAGGCTCTGATGATACTCCCCCAGAAACCTCACTCAAGACTCCTCAGGCTCAGATCTTTCTTATCTGCAGCCTGGCACAAGACAGAGAAGGCTCAGATGCATCTTATCTGAAGCCTTTCACAAGACAAGACTGAAATCTTTCTGACAGAACTTCTCCTAGTCAGCTCAACTCCTCCCCTCTGGCACCCAGCCAATCACAGGGAAGAAACTGTATCTGAGCAGAGTGACTCTGAGGCCACACCCCCTTTCTCTGGCTCTGACCTTCTCCTGATGGCTGCTAGCTGAAACTCCCTTACTAAAATGGAGGCCGACAATTTCCAAACAGGGATCCAGACTTCCAAGCAGGATTCAGCCTGCTTAGGACGGGTGAGTCCTTACACATGCTCATAAGCTTCCATAAAGAGCTTATAAGTTGATTCTGACGGTCCGTCACGGAGCTTCCTCCACACACGCTCCAGCCATCTCTTCTTCCGCTTCAAGGTTTTTAGATCTTCAGTGAACCACAGGGAACGACTCTTGCAGGGACAGAGAGGGCATTTAGGGGCAATCTCGTCGAGAGCAGCGGATAGCGTATAGTTCCAGATGGTAACTAGCTCCTCAAGCGAGACGCTGACAGGCTCCAAATCCCTCAGGGCATTCAGGAACCTAATTGGTTCCATAAGTCCCTTCGGGCGAACCCAAATCGGTTCGGCACTCTTGCCGGGGGGTGGTGGTACCTCGACCTGGACTCTTAGAGCATAGTGATCCGACCATGGCACCTCTATTACAGAGGTGACGGATACTTGGACACCCACAGAGAAAATCAGATCGAGAGTTTGTCCAGCCCGATGTGTGGGGCCCGAGTTTACAAGGGAGAGGCCTAGTGCCGCCATGGTCGACACTAGGTCCCCTGCTGAGGATGGAAGGGAGGCTGTGTCGGCATGGACATTGAAGTCCCCCAGCACCACAAGTCTAGGGAACCTCAATGCCCATTCCACCACAGTCTCCAACAGCAGAGCAAGGCTCCCTGCCGCTGCGCTAGGTGCTCGGTACACCAGCAGGAAGACCACAGTCTCCCCACATCAGGCCGACACTTTCAATCCCGTCTGTTCCCAAAGCAGGGACCGCTCTAAGATGTAAGAGGTGAGCTTAGTAGAAATAGTTGAAGCAATTCTGCACACACCGATACCTGAACATATGTCTTACTGGACTTACTGGATCCTTATGTCCAATTAGACATTAGGGAAAGTTGAGCTTTTTTTTTCTTTTTGAAAACTTTGATTCGAAACCAATAGCTCAAAATTTACCAAAAACCCCAAAGAGTGTGACCTACTGAAATATAGGATAGATAGAAAGAAGAATGGGAAGGAAGGGAAAAAGAAAGGGAGAAGAAGAAAAGATACTAGATGGGGGAGGGCTTTTTATATATTAAAAAAAACCTTTAATCATAATGTGGCCATCACTGTGTAAATAAGAAACAAAAGAGTTTTATCATAGATCATCCCAAATATTAAAGAAAACCAGACAACAAAATCAAGACAAATGAGAGAACTGCAGTTTCTATCTAGAAATGCCACCACAAAATTTACACAATATTTATTTATTTATTTATTTATTTATTCGATTTCGTAGACCGCTCTCTCCGGAGCCCAGAGCGGTTTACAACAGTAAAACGGGTAAAAACACATAAAACAGATAAAACAGATAAAAAGGCATCATAAAAGCACAATATGTGGTCACTATATGAAAAAGAAAAACACCAGTCCTCAGTCCTAAAAGGCCTGATATTTTGAAAGAACTTTGCTTGCTTTGAAGACTATTTCTCCAACCCAAACACACACATTCCACTCCTCCATTCCAGGAAGGGCAGGGTACTACTATTTTATTGATTGTAGCCACAGGTGGATTAGATCAATAAACCAGCCTTTAATTTCTTGCAATCCTAACCATTCTTCTCTTGCAGCCTCCTGTTTTCAGTAGTCTGACAGAGAGGAAACCGATTCAACTTGTAATTCATTCATATGATCTACAAATAATGAATTTGTGAACTTGTAGACAACACTCCAGCATAAATCTGTAAACATAAGTTTGGGCACATTGAGGTGGGATGTGCAAATTGAATTAATAAATAATTTGGTAAATCACTAAATGAGTTCTTGGCAGGATCTAAATAAAATCAAAACCATGAATAAATGGATATTAGAAATAGATTAATGAATGTATATAACCTAAATGGATACATAAATAAATGCAGAAAAACAATGGAAAACTAAATCGTATGTGATTCTTACCAACAACTTGAAGTAATGTTGTCCGGAAAGGCAAAAAAAATAGATTAAAAATAAAAGAAGGAAGAAAACTACTTTTCCTTGCACAAGGTCGCCCTTGATAGAGTGGTAAGTAGTAACTACCTTGGAGAGCAAACTTAAAGAAAAATCAATGTCACTTCAATTTAAGTGCAATGCTGAAAGAACATTTCTCCCTAATTTCTTAGGAGAGGAATAACTCATCCTTCCTTCAGCCACAGGGTTGTTGATGATAAGGAAAAACTGCCTGCAATAGACTACAAAGATATATCCATTAGTAGGTTTTCAGTACTACAAAAAATAGTGATGGGAGAGTCGTTTGGTAAATTTACACATCACATCTGCAAAGCAAAGTCAAGAGTTTAGCGTAATACCATTTTGACTATATTAACTGGATAAAAGATCTTGACCATGTATTGAATAGATAAGTGAAATTATTATTATTATTATTATTATTAATTTCGATTTGATAAACTGCCCTTCCCGAGGCTCAGTGCGGTTTACAACATATAAAAACAGCATATAAAACAGCATATAAAACACATGGTTAAAACACATAAAATTACATCTTAAAACAGTCACATAATATCATAGCCAGACATAGCTGGTACATGGAGAATGGTAGTGGTATGGCAGGATGGCAAGCGTTAATTAGGCGCTGTCAGACATCGAACGCCTGTCTAAACAGCCAGGTCTTGCAGGACCTGCGGAACGCCATCAGGTCCTGCAAGGCTCGTGTCTCCAGCGGCAGTGAGAAATGCTGTATATAGATGTAAAACCTTTTCATTGCCAATGTAATCATTAGTAATATTTATTCCACAATTAGTGTAGGCCTGAATTCGGTATCATAGTTATGAATAAAGTACTTAGGACTCTTACATATTTATGGTCCCTATGGACTCTTGTGTATTCATGGTTTTTACACAGGGGCTATGTAGGATTCATGAAATCCTCCAAATGTGCATTTACCAGGCAGCAGCTGCTGTGATTGACAGAGGTCTAGTCCCTTGTCACTCAAAAATAGTTTTTTGCTGTTACCACCCACCTTCCCATGTGATTGATCTCTGGCATGAGGGGCAATTGTGACAGGAATCCTGTTTCTGCCTGTTGCAATGAGGATCGTTCATAAGAAGAGTGGAAACAGCAATCAGTTGCTTCCCAAGTGACAGGGGAGCAGACCTTTGTCAATCACAGTGGCTGCTGCCTGGTATGCAGAAATTGAGGCTTGCACCAGGATTCAGCATCACCACCTCTACAGTGCTTACATATACGTAATATTACCATAAAGATTTTGGCCATGATTCCTTTGATGCTCGGTTTACACCTGCATACAAGTATGCAACTACAGACTAGTAGAAACTGAATCACCTTATCTGTAGTCAAATGAAAACTCAAGTAACACATATGCCTTTTGGAAACATGCTTTTCTTTTCAGAACACATGTTTCCTACTTTCGTACATGGATAAAATTGGTCATAAAAGCCGTATTCTGCCATTTGGTTGAATGTTAAGGCCTCATGTGTAGAGGCTATTGCTGCCATACACACAACACACATGCACCCCCGGAGTTTTATTGTGTTCGTTTTCATAACAGCAGAACAGCTCTTCAGACTTTACTATGCAATTAATCAAGTGATGAGTTGTATCATCACCCTACACATTTTGATCCTACAGAGCCTAAATATCTAAATGCATTAGATCCCATCTGATCTTGGAGGCTAGTAATGGTTAATACTTGGATGGGAGACTGCCAACAAATCCCAACTGTTATAGGTTATATTTCAGAGGTAGGAAATGGCAGGGCAACCTCTAAACATTCCTTGCCTAAGAAAACCCAATGAAATTCATGGGACCATAGAAGATTACAGGTGACTTGAAGGTACCTGCATGCAAATACACCTATGGTTTATATTCTGTGGGGAGAGGAACTCACCAGATTCTGCAGTAGGCTGAAGTGCACCTCAGATGAACACTGGACTCCAATGGACAAATGCCTCAAGTGAGCTTCAGAAAATAAAAGACAAGACCAGGATATGCCATCACAGTAAAAGAGAATCTGTTCTTAATTAGTGGTGGTGACCTAGCTTGATATGATATTGCCCTCCTAAACCTATTTCTGTTACCTACCCTTGAGGCAGACAGGATAGGAGATTCTCCTCTTTGCAAATTTCCAGTTCAAACAGAATTCCAGATCAAAAAACCCCAACTATCAAATTCTTGGTAGTAGTGACTTTAAAAAGTTCACAGACACTGCCTAAAACTTGCTGGGCTTTTACTTGTTTCTACCTCAATCTATGAAGAACCTTTTGATGCATCTTTAATCTTGTAATACTAGGAATTGGGTACTACTGCTTTTGGTTATATCTGCACATACCACTGAAGCTTAATATATTTAATAAAGTCATTAACGGGAAGTGGTTCTTTGTGGTGAAATGTTGTCGAAAATGGTTGTAAGATATTTCTGATATAATTGTATCATTTTTGGGGGGAAAAACAACCCTAGATAATGTGTTTATCATGTTGGTATCAAAACCTCAAAGCAATTAATGGTGAAACGGTAAATTTTGGCAAATAGTATTAAAAGACCTAGACCTGAAATATGTGGAGATTAAATACAATTGGAAATGTGTTGCTATTACATTTGACCAGGAATATAAACCATTGTTTATTATGTACTTCAATTGAAGAATGATTAATTTATATGATTTTTTCAATGTATAAGCTTTCTAGAAGTTTTTTAAACAATTTTGAACTATTTTTGGCACTTTGAATGTTTCTTGTGACAAGTTTATTTCTTCTTTTTTTACAAAAACATGTGCTGAGAAGAAAATATTTCAGGTGCAACATAGAATCATAGAGTTGGAAGAGACCTCATGGGCCATCCAGTCCAACCCCCTGCCAAGAAGCAGGAAAATTACATTCAAAGCACCCCGACAAATGGCCATCCAGCCTTGTTTAAAAGCCTGCATTGGCTGCATTGTCTGTTAAAAATTACTTTTTGGTGTAAAATCATTTTTATCCATTTTTTCAAGTATTCAAATAAATGGCTGGATATGATGACATACCCCTTCTTTAAGATGAAAACCCCGCAAAATTGAAAATCCCCCTTAAACCCTGGTATGTGGAGCTATTGTGACAGAGATCTTTCCTACGACTAGAGATAAATAGAAGGAAGGTGGTGGAGGGTGGGGTAGAAATGAGTCTGCTGTATCTTGATCCAACTGACAACTGTCCTCACAGCAACTGCTGCCCAGTAAGTCAGGTGATCCTAGTTTCGGTGCAGCCGGACTGATTTAAACAACCAGAAAAAGCCCATACTTTGTTCTTGTTCTTTCCAATTTCATTTTGGAGATCCCTACCTGCGTGCTTTTTGAATTCCAAAATTTTTGGTTCATTGCTGGTGTGATCAGAGACTTTTTATACCTGCTCTGCATATAAGTTTATTTTAATCTAGTAGAAAATCAGAAAGAACAGGAATAAAATCTGAACATTTTGATCAATCCAGATGTGCCCTTAGTTTAAGGACATTATGTAACACTGCATAATTGTAACAGGTTTTAGGTGTTATTGTATGGTTAACTATTGTTTTTAAAAACTGTTATTGCTATTAATTTGGATTTTTTCATCCTGTTTTTCTCTCTGACTATGTGGATACTAAAATCTGTTCAAGGCCCATTATATACTATAGTATAGTAAAATGTCACCCCTTTCATAAACAAAAAATATAGACAATACAGCTTTTTATTAAATATGCTTTCTCCCTAAGCAACAAGTACTTAGCAGTCTACAAAAAAAGATGTATTGACTTTTCCATGGATGGAAAGCAAGAAGGGTGCCAGTCTTGTGACAACGCAATTGGAAATCGACTTAATAATGAGACGCTGATATTGTGTTTTTAACTTTAATTGCTAATTTGTATATGATTGTGTTAGTAACTGTTGATGTATTTGTCTTGGGCAGTCCTTGCCATGTGTACACTTCCTCGAGTCACTTTCGGGCTGAGAGGGGCAGTATAAAAGTAGAGTAAATCTTCTTGCAGCAGCTGAGGATGTGATCTATTATTTCATCTGCTTCCTTGCAGAGTCTACATTTGGGATCTGTCGTCAACTTTTCGATTCTGGCTTTGATGGCATTTGTTCTAATTGCTTGTTCTTGGGCTGCCAGAATCAGGCCTTCTCTCTCCTTTTTCAGAGTTCCATTTGTGAGCCACATCCATGTTTTATCTTTGTCAATTTGGCTCTCAATTTTTCCCAGGAACTGTCCATGGAGGGCCTTCTTTTGCCAGTTTTCTCTTCTGCTCTGGATTGTGTTTTTTTATTCCCTCTCTGCCTTTTGCATTTGAAGCAGTTATTATTATTATTAGTAAACAGTTCTTCTACCTTAAAATGAAGTTAGTTATGCTGCTAATAGGCTCAAAATTGCTAATTCTGCTACCAAAGGCAGAATATGTAATTTAGAGCTTGTATCTTTAAGAGTAGGGGAGCAGTAAGGACCCCTAGCTTTAGAACTCTGGGAATGACAATTAGAATGACAGTTGTTTGGGGATTTCTGTTCAGTTTGAGATTAAGATTAGTCTTGAAAAGAAGCAGAGGGTTATTGGTAGAGCATAAAAATCCACATAATTTAAAAAACTCTTTGATTCAGCAAGAACAACATCTGAAAAAATATTTCAAAGCAACTTGACTGTTCCAAGGCAAAGTTCAAGACAGGTGCATCGGGCAAATCCAGGGACTAATTCTGTAGAAGATTATTTCAGAGTTATGGTGTTCATACCATGTGTCGATTCACTCATACAGAACATTACTGAAAGGTTCATGTCAAATGAAGACATTTTAACCAGTTTCCAGGTTCTCCTCCCTGGGTTTTCAGATCTAGACAAAGTTCACCATATGGAACAACTGTCAGAATACTTTGAAAATGATGCAGCACTTGCTTCCATCAAGGCTGAGTACATAATGTGGTGTAATATTATACTGTAGCAGAATTTGGAGTCCCAGAACTCCGGTGCAATACCTTTGACTCAGGCAGCGTATACGTGCGAGCGCATGGACGAAGACGATGCGTCAATCTGGCTGTGATTCAGGAAATCAGTTTATTTCAATTACAACAGCTGAGGGGTCTGTTCTATAGCAAAACAGGTTGCAAGAACAGCACACTCTCTCTTCCGGTAAACAGGTCTTATACTGCAATGGAGGCAATCCTTAGTCCCACCTCCTTCATGCATCTCCACTGGCTAGACATCTGTAAGCTGATCTGACATCAACCAATCAATCAAAGCATTGTGTCTCCTCTCTTCTACTGGCTGACAACCATTGCGCAGTTTTAATTTCCATCCAATTGTCTGTGCCATTCTCCATGCACAGGCTGTCCCGAAAGTGATACATTTTCTACAGCGTTCCCACCAGGAGCCTGCCAAAGTGGGAAATTCATTAGCTGGCCCATGTGACGTTTCCTAAGCCAATCACTAACTTGTAAACAAACACACATGGCGATTCTCTAAGCCAATCAAGGCTGTCTCTTATCTAAAGCACATGGTGTTCTTTGAACTAATCACAGCTCTGCTTTTTCGGACCAATGGTAACTGTACCTTTTTAGACCAATCGCAGTGGCTAATTCTCGTGCTGCTACTAACAGGCTGACTCCGTTATTCTATGCCTATGTTAAGTGGCATTTTCTTCTGGCATTTCTTCTGCAAAATCAACAATTCTACTTTAATACCATCAATTAAGAAAGATACTGAGGTACTTAAAGTGTTGGAACTGTGTGACAAAACCTACTATCAGTCAATAAATTTCCTCTTGACTGTGTTAGCTACCCTACCAGTAATGACATGCAGTGTGGAAAGATCGTTTTCAACCATGAAGAGAGTTAAAAGTGTATCTAGAGACTTAGTGGATTTCCATCCATCAGGACATCACTATCAAACCAGAAAAAGTAATTGACAAAATGGCCAGGGAGAAGAAGTAAAAAATAAGTCAAAAAGTATTCTAAACATTTTGTTTATAAAAGTAAATAAATAATATTTATTATTTAAACTGTTATGTTTCTTCATATCATGATCGGATCACCATGCTCAACATATCCCATATGCATGGGGGTATTGGGATAACAATACAAAAGGTTTGCTATGGTAGATCCTATCTCACTCAGACTCAGCCTCGCCCCCCAACCAAAATTCTGACTATGGGCCTGTTGGCAGCATTTTCTAGCACTAGTGTGATCTCTATGTGCATAATCCAGCAAAAAAGAACACAACCTCTTGATTAACTCTGGCATAAATTGTGTTGGTTGCTTTTTCTAGGGCTAGTGTGATATCTGTGTGCTTATTCCAGGACATAGCTCTTGTAGTTCATTTTTTTTAAAAAAAGCTTTTTGATAAAAACCAAAAGAAAATCCCCAAAAATCAATAGATGAGTGAAACATTCTGAAACTTGGGGGGGGGGGGAGGTTAAATGTGTTCTACCATTGTAGCGTTTTTCACACCAATAACTCTAAAAAAAATAGGGACAAAGGAGCCTCAGAAGCCCCTCCATGCACACAATTACTTTAATTAAATAGTAATGAAATTTGTTACTATTGTAATAGTAACCAAATTTTTAATGACAATACTTTACAAACTCTTTAGAAACAATACACGGACGTCATTGTAATGACTTTTGAAACTTTTTTTTCGATTGCAAGGCTCTAATAGCAACACCAACCAAAAATGGTTTGTCAATGGATTGGAGCAGTTTAACCCCCTATCTTCTTGAGATTGTCCTTACGTAGCTCACCTATTCAGACTTTTTGTTTTCCATTTGAGGAGAGTGATAGAATCGGAGATAGAGGGGCATGGGACTCATACATTCCTCTCTGAGCTTGGAGAACAGCTAGAAATTATGTCATCCAGTCACATCTGATTGTCTTATGTGAATGGCCTACTGCACATTTAATGCCAGAAGGGAACTGTTCATATCACTGCAAGCATAATGCTTTTTGATGGTGTCAGCTCAAATACTCTGCTGTCAGACATCACTTGATTCCTATATACTTGTGCACTTCATGACTGAATGTGATAGCTGGATGCATGAATTGGCTCTCCTGAAACACAGTAGGTTTGAGAAGATATGGCAAGGAAGATGCTTTAGCAAGAACTTCTGAATGACTGAAGCCAAAGTGAAGCTTAGGAAGGAGAAGGAAACAAGGAGGAAGAAGAGGAGGAGGAAGGGAGTGGGAGGAAGTATTCTACACAGCCATGAGAACACAAAAGGAGATCTAGTGTTCAAGTGCTGAAGGAATGGATCTTGTTACACTGTTATTAAAGGGCCAGAAGTTAGAAAGACCTTTCTATGTAACTTCTTGGAAACATTACTCTTTACAGTATTCATACCCATGCCTATTAGACTACACTCTGGGTGATCTCTGAGGTAGAACTGCTACACAACATTAAACTGCTAATACAATAGCTAAAAGCTACAAAACACACATATTCTATTTGCTGCTACTAGTATGGAAATTGTAGGTATATAAACAATTGATTATGTGATAGTCCTTTCCTGGATGGTCTAGTAATAATGTGATGCTAGGCTTGTTTGATCAAAAAATGGTTCAAAACTCGTTTCGGATGTACCGGGTGCTGGTGGTTCGATTCTAAAGTTAATTCCGATTTTTACAGAAAATAATGTTCAAAACTTTTCAAAACTTCCGAGAATTCCGAATCCTTCCTTAATGGTTTGAAAGTGTTATTTCCTGTTTAATTGGGTGGTCTTTACTTTGAAAGTAGCTGTTTTACTCCAGAAAGGGGGGGAGCAAAGGGAGGAAATTCATCCACTGGGTTTTAAAGCACTTTCCAGTCTCATGAGGGGAGATGAGAGGGAAGAAAATCATCCACTGGGTTTTAAAGCACTTTCCAGTCTCATGAGGGGAGACGAGAGGGAGGAAAATCATCCACTGGGTTTTAAAACACTTCCCAGGCTCAAGAGGGGAGACAAGAGGGAGGAAAGTAATCTACTGGGTTTTAAACCACTTCCCAGGCTCACAAGGGGAGAGGAGAGGGAGGAAAGTCATCCAATGGGTTTAAAAAAGTTTCCCAGGTATGAGCCGAGGCTAGGGACCAGAAGTGGGGAAACGCTGAATCATTTCCAACTCACTCACTGCTTCTTAACAGAAATGGCGGAAAAAGCTTCAGAAGGGAAAAGGGACTTCCGGTTTCCCTTAAAAAAAACTTCAAAATTGCTTCAAAAGGCAAATGTTTTCGAATTTCTTCCTAATTATGAAGATTCCAACTGAACCTAACCATGCCTATGTGATACATATGGAGCTAACTGTTAAATATTGGATTAGCTCATGTTTCATGGTATATTGAAATCTACAATATTGAAATTTGATTAGTGGAACTGAAAAGCAGACTTAACTTCAAGCTTCTATTCCAGAGTAAGCAGTTTGAAGAATGCCGCTTGCCCTTCCCTTTGTCTGCCATGCTAAACTGCACACACTGTTGACATTTAACAGAAATAACAACAAAGAAGGCTGAGAAAGAATAATATGGAGAAGAATGAGTGGGAAAGAACACAGCTTGATTTGATGATCCCAGGGTGAATTTCTGATGCTGAAACATAGAGAGGGAAAAAATGTGTAATCTTTTGCTCACTTGTAAAGGCATCCAATTTGTTCTGGCAGTCATAGAGAGACAATAAACATGATGCCCTGTGAAGCCAGATTCAATTTTCGGGGAAGAGCTACCCTTTCAGCCAATTAAGTTAAGATAGAAAAAGTGATATACATATCAAAAGAAAATGGTAAACTTGAAATTACTCCTTCCCCTATCTTTCTCTCTTGGGAACCTTTGCAGCTCTGTTGAAATAAGGATCCTGGGTTTTCTGTAAGTGAATTTCCCCCCATCTCCATTAATTATATCTAATAATCACTTGGTTGAACTCCAAAGACCCTAAAGAGGAGTGCGGCAGTTTCCATTGAGAATATTCATCTCATCCTTGCAGGCCTATCAACAGCTGCCAGAACTATCATCAGCTGCTCAGAGATCGATCTGACTTTCTTTTGTAGAACTTATTTTTATCACTTATGTAGTAACAAGGAAGCTTTATTCATATTAACATATTAGCATATTATGATGATTAATGCTACTTGATGCTTTATCCATCCCAACGAAAACCCAAGCTAATGTTCTGTGGAAGCCTTATTTCATCTTGAGTATCCTGCTTTAAGATGCTGATCCTGGAGCTTCCGTACTAAGAACTTTTTCAGATCCAGGACCCTAAGACAAAAAGAAGCGTTATTCTGATCTGCCAGAATTTGAGACTAAAGGGTGTATTGAAGAAGTGATCTTAAGAATGTCAAATGGAGTATCCTGCTTTAAGATGCTGATCCTGGAGCTTCCATACTAAGAATTTCTTCAGATCCAACACTATTCAAAACAGGACCCTAAGACAAAAAGAAGCTTTATTCTGATCTTCCAGAATTTGAGTCTAAAGGATGTATTGAAGTAGTGATCTTAAAAAGAATGTCAAATGGAGACCCAGGGCCCATCCAGATAATGTGGGAGTTCCTGCAATTTAAAGGGATCTGTCCATATGATGTCCATGAGATACACAAATTAATTTGCCACAAATCAGGAAAATCCTGAGCACCTGAGGAGAGAGTGTTCACTGCCCCCATCTCACACATTTCTAATGTCCTCCTCACATTGAATGACTTTGAGAAGAAGAAAGCAGTGAGAAGACAGTAATCAAATAACTAACTAGGGAGAATGTTCCATGGGCTTAGATGTCTCTACACAATTGCACAGAGCATGGAAAATAAACAAGATGAACCAAACTCTTATCACCACAAAACAGTTATGATGTAATAGACATCACTGAAACCTGATAGGATACGTTCTATATTTAGAATATAGTAATGGAGGGGTATAACTTATTTTAGAAAAATAGAATAGGGATGGGGGTAGCATTATATGTTAAGGATGTTTACACCTGTGTTGCACCTCAGATCGCGGAAGTCCCCCCCCCCCCTAGATCACACATACACCAGGCAGATACTATAAATGTACTTTTATTTAGAATAAGGAATAATCCAAAGGTAGAAAGATGTAAGGCAATTCAAATCCAAGGCAAAAAGCAAAAAGCAATTCAAAATAGTTCCAGAACGGTGGTAGTGAAAGCTGGCATAAATCCCATGGAAAACAAAGTTGCAAAGACAAGGCAAACCGCTCCTGCGGTCGACGAGAACTAGAAACCCAGGACCCAAGTCCTTCAAAGCTGAACGTAGCTTCAGGTCTGACCAGAACAACCCCAGCACAATCTAATAAAGGAAACTAAGTTCTATGTGACCAGTGCACCCCCTTCCTCAACGCCCAATCTTTCCGGGAGGATCTCATGTTAGCCCTCCTGTCAAATTCCTGCTCATTAGTGGCCCCAGGTGCAATGCTATCTTGCTGGGAAACCCGGTCCTCCCTAGCCTCGAAATGCTCATCTGTCAAAGGAGTGAAGAAGTTCTCATGGGAATCAAGGTCGCTGGGTCTCTCACTGTCTACTTCAGAACTAAATTCCATGGAGTCATCATTATCTACAACTTCAGGCCCATACCCATCTAGCCATTCATCATCCCAGGCTAATTCTTCATCTGCAGACCTGCATCCATCTGGCCACCCATCATCCCTGATCTGACCCTGGTCAGCTGGAACCCCCAGTGTCTGTCTATGGCCACTAGGCTGGAACACCATAACCTGTGAAGAAATGCAGGACTTTAGTCCTAACAATCAGGTTGAGAGTATCTGGATAAAAATTAAGGTAGTGAGAGCCAAAAAAGATGTAGTTGCAAGGGTAAACTATAGACCTCCAAGCCATACTGAAGAAATGGATGAAGCCTTCCTTGAACAGATAAGCAAACATGCAGAAATAAGTTATATGAAATATATGTAATGAAATATTTTTATTACAAAGTTTTTATTATCATTTCAACTTCCTAATATTTGTTGGAAAACAAATTCTGCCAAGAGTAAACCCCACCTATACACGCTATTGATGCCAGAACTAGACCATGATCCTGCTTAACTGTGGACATCATTAAAAGCTGTTGCCACATGTCATTCATGGTCATTGCATCAAGTTTACTGGACTTATGTAAGTGTTGTGTTTGTACCCTTTTGTAAGTGAATCTAGCTGAATTTTGTTGTACGTGCCTTCAAGTCATTTCCAAATTCGATTGACCCTAAAGTCAGCCTATCATGGGGTTTTCTTAGTCAGATTTGTTCACGATGGGGCTGTCTTTGCTTCTACTAAAAAGTATCACTTGCCGAAGGTCACCCAGTGGGTTTTCATGGCTGCATGGGTCTCAGATAAGTGCATTGTTCCTTCTTCTTGTATTACAGAAAATATTCAGAGAAGCACTTTTTGAAAATACAATATAGTTAATGGCATGTATGACATTCAAAGGAATACCTGTAGAAATGTTTACAACTTCTCTAAGTACAAATATTATTGTGACAGCTGCTGTCCTTCCAGACAAAAATATCAATTTTAGAATGTATCTAACCACAGAGTAAGAAAAAATATGTTTGCAATGTTGTGGCCTTGATTATGGAGATATCTTCAGTGTCCTCATAAAATGTTGATATATTGTGGCCACAGAATTTTGATATATTAAGGCCAAAGAATACATGAACATTCACCTCTTCTTCCACATCTATTCTAACTTCCTGTGCGTGAAATTAAATTTATTTGTACTGTTAGCACTGATAATTACCCTCTACAGAAAGTTGGCGGTGTTACTTTTATTTTTGTTATTTCCTTGCAGTCTTGCCAAAAAATGAGAGCTTGTTTTGGGGAAAAACATCTTAGAAAGAAGTCTGGAAGACTTTATTCACAAACTAAACTCACCCGGAGTCAAAAAGGACCATATATAACCATAACATAGAAAGGAGAGGGGTCATAATTTTTTTTCTCACAAATATAATTTTTCTCACAGCATTTCTATTGACTCAAGAACAAGAAAGTCTGGCCCCGACATGCTAAAGTGATGACAAATGGAAAACATACAAAAGTGGGTACCAGATCAGAAGTTTTTATTCTTCAGTGATCAGAGAAGGGTGCAACAGCAAGGATCCTAAGTATGCCATACACTTATGGAGGAGCCCACCCATATTTTATCATGTCACAAAAATGTACTTTGCTCCTATTGGCTCAGTGTATACAATTTCTTTTTCCTTGGATTAATGTACATACATTCTGGAATTTTGACAACTCTGATTGACAAATCTTATTGTGGGAGTTTTAATAATGTTTTATTAGAAACTTCAAGTTGTTGCTGGCTGGTCATGTCCCATTTCTGTCCTGTGAACTGGTGATTGGTTGGGCAGATTAGGAGGGGTGGGTTACCCTTATGTAATGGAACTTTCCCATCTCCTCTCAATAAGACAATGGGGAGTTGCATCTGATTTTTGGGATTCGCAAATGGGATTATTGTATTTGCCAAATACTCAGCTGCAGATCAGAGAGTGTAGGCCATTGTCTTAGTCCAGGTGTTTGCCTGATGACTGGTTTATCTGAAATTTCCCGTGCCCTGCATGTAAACCTATGATATGTTGGAAGAGTGGTAGACAGGGCTCTGAGTGGGGACTTTTTGTGCTCTTATAATAGGCTGGGTACTGAGTGATCATCTAGTTGGATCCCAACTTTTGGTTTTTGGGGAAAAAATGTATTAGTGATATTTGTTGAAAGGGTATTTACCTTTTCCTTCCTCTGAGGCAGTGTCTTGCCCAAGGTCACACATTGGGTTTTCAGACCCTGGTACCAGAACTGTAGCCAACACTCACTCACTTCTACACCAGGGGCTCTCAAACCTTTTTGGCCACAAAGCCCATTTTGAAGCAAAGATTTCACATGCAACTCCAATAAATGTGTGTGTGTGTGTGTGTGTGTGTGTATATGTGTGTGTGTGGCGCTATATAGTATATTTATTTATTATTTATTAAATTCGACTTGCTATACCGCTCTCTCTGGTGCCCAGAGCGGTGTACAGAAAGAGAGTAAGCCGACCCATCAAATACATTAAAAGACACAGTTAAAATACATTAAAACAATTTAAAACAATTTAACCCCCCCCCCTCCAATAAAACAATTAGCAGGCCGAACTGAACACAGCGGCATGCTAAGAACAGACCATGGTACAATGTGGCGGCAGATTGGCTAAGGATCAAATGCCTTTCTAAAGAGCCATGTTTTTAGCGCTCTGCGAAACGGCAAGAGGGCCCGAATGGCGCGGATCTCCTCAGGGAGGCTGTTCCACAAAATTGGGGCGGCTGCAGAGAATGGTCTACAGGCCCCGATGCTGGGCACCTCCAATAGGTTGAGCCCCTCTGAGCGCAGTGATCTCCCGGGTACATAAGGGGTAAGTTGCTCCCTCAGGTACACTGGCCCCAAACCATACAAGGCCTTAAAAGTTAGAACTAATACCTTGAAGATGACCCGGAATTCAATGGAAAGCCAGTATAGCTCGCGGAAGAGTGGAGTCACGTGATCAGATCTTAAGGCTCCTGAGAGCAGGCGGGCTGCAGCGTTCTGCACCAGCTTAAGTTTCCGGATCATCGGCAGGGGTAGGCCAATGTAAAGCGCATTACAGTAGTCGAGCCTCGAGATGACCGTGGGTTGGATCACCGTGGCTAGGTCGGAGCTGGAGAGGTAAGGAGCCAGACGTTTTGCCAGACGCAGATGAAGAAAGCTGTCCTGCAGGCGCAGCCAATCTGCTCCTCCATGGACAGCTGGGCATCCAACCAGACCCCCAGGCTTTTAACAGATGGTTGTGGGCAAAGGGCCGCACCATCGAACGTCGGCAACTGGGTCTCTACCCCCTCTGGGCGGCCCAGCCACAAGATCTCCGTCTTCGCCGGGTTCACCTTCAACTTACTGGCTCGCAGCCATCCAGTTATGGCTTCTAGGCAGAGATGGAAATTATCGGGTACAGAGACCACCCCGGGGTCCATCCCCAGAATGAGCTGGATATCATCAGCGTACTGATGACACTCCAGCCCAAAACTCCGTACCAATTGGGCGAGTGGTTGTATGTAGATGTTAAATAACAGCGGGGAGAGAATGGCCCCCTGAGGGACCCCACAAAGCAGCAGGGAACCCTCGGAGACCACCCCTTCCCACTTTACTCGCTGCAGGCGGTTTTGGAGGAAGGAGGACAGCCAGTTGAGGGCTGTCCCCCTCACCCACGCCACCGCCAGGCGGTGTGTCAAAAGTTGGTAATTGACAGTATCAAACGCTAATCTCACAGGCATGGGCAAACTTTTTGAAGCACTGTGTTTTAAAATTTGACAGATGGGCTGGAGAAGTGGCAGATGGATGGAGAGTGTTTGTGTGAACTAATTGAAAAAAAAATGAACAAATTCTGCTACATAGAAAAAGTACAATCAAAGTACCCCCAACAGATGGCCACCCAGCCTTTGTAGTAGTGGTAGTAGTAGTAGTAAGAGTAACCCCAGGGGCCATCCAGTCCAACTCCTTTCTTTCATGCAGGAAAGGAACAATTAAAGTGGTGGGAGGGAAATAGGGTTTGGGCAGCAAGGAAGGCAAGAGGGAAAAGATCAGGGTGGCAAGAGAGGTGAAGAAAAAGGGATTTTGGTAGCAAAGGAGGTGGGGAAAAGGCTTTTGATATTCAACTAGATAGATAGATAGATATTTATTTATGGTCAAAGACCAACATCATAAAGGGCTTTTGAAGTGAGGGGGCTGAGGGGAAAAGGCTTTTGGGGGGTGAGGTAGACGGGGAAAGGGGATGGTTGAAGAAACCATCACTGGACCCCACTCAATTCGTCAACTATCGGCCTGTTTCCAATCTTCCCTTCTTGGGCAAAGTCCTGGAACGTGTGGTGGCCTCACAACTCCAGATATTCTTGGGAGACACGGATTATCTGGATCCGGCGCAGTCTGGTTTTAGGCCGGGACATGGTACCGAGAAAGCCTTGGTCGGCTTAGTGGATGATCTACGCTGGGAGCTTGACAGGTGGAGTGTGTCCCTGTTGGTTCTGTTGACCTCTCAGCGGCCTTCGATACCATTGACCACGGTATCCTTCTGGGACGCCTCGCAGAGATGGGGTCTGGAGGTACTGTCTTGCAGTGGCTCCGGTCCTTTCTGGAGGGCCGATCTCAGAAGGTGTTATTGGGAGACACCTGTTCAACCCCACAACCATTGTCTTGTTGGGGTCCTCAGGGTTCAATATTATCTCCCATGTTGTTTAACATCTATATGAAGCCACTGGGGGAGGTCATCCGGAGTTTCGAGTGCGGTGTCATCTGTACGCAGATGATGTCCAACTCTGTCACTCCTTCCCACCTGCTACTAAGGAGGCTGTTCAGGTCCTGAACCGGTGCTTGGTTGCTGTATCGGACTGGATGAGGGTGAACAAATTGAAATTGAATCCAGACAAGACAGAGGCACTCCTGGACAGTCGAAAGGCTGAACAGGGCATAGGGTTACAGCCTGTGTTGGACGGGGTTACACTCCCCCTGAAGACGCAGGATCGCAGTTTGGGTGTGATACTGGACTCATCGCTGAGCCTGGAACCCCAGGTTTCGGCGGTGACCAGGGGAGCATTTGCACAGTTAAAACTTGTGCACCAGCTGCGCCCGTACCTTGAGAAGTCTGACTTGGCCACGGTGGTCCATGGTCTGGTTACATCCCGTATAGATTACTGCAATGCTCTCTACGTGGGGTTGCCTTTGAAGACTGTTCGGAAGCTGCAACTAGTCCAACGGACAGCAGCCAGGTTGATAACAGGAGCTCAATTCAGAGAGCGTTCAACTCCTCTGTCGTGCCAGCTCCACTGGCTGCCAGTTTGCTACCAGGCACAATTCAAAGTGCTGGCTTTAGCCTTTAAAGCCCTAAACGGTTCGGGTCCAACTTACCTGTCCGAACGCATCTCTCCCTATGAACCATCGAGATGTTTAAGATCATCTGGAGAGGCCCTGCTCTTGGTCCTGCCTTCTTCGCAGGCGCGACTGGCGGGGACGAGGGACAGGGCCTTTTCAGTGGTGGCTCCTCGGCTTTGGAATGCCCTCCCTAAAGACATCAGATCAGCCCCCTCCCTCCTGACGTTTCGCAAGAAAGTCAAGAACTGGTTATTTGAGCAGGCATTTGTTGATGAAATATAAGGCTTAATTGGATATATGGAATGACGACGATATGATTGAAACTGATTTCAACATGACTCTGAGGCTGCAATTGTATGTTTTTAATTGTTAAATTGTTATTATATGTTTTTTTCTGGGGGGGGGGTTGACTTGTTGCTGTGTTGTATTGAGGGCAGAGACTGCCTGTGTAAACTGTCCTGAGTCGCCTTCGGGCTGAGAGGGGCAGTATAGAAACGTGACAAATAAATAAATAAATTTAGTGGCAAGAGATGGGAAAGCGAAAGAAAGTGGAGGGGAAGCTTGGAGGGGGAGTAGGGAGTCCCTCGGGGCTCCATGAAGCACACTTTGAGAAGTACTGCTGGGTCTTCATATGGTAGTAGTAAATGAGACATGTAGCTATTGCTTCTGATGTCATCCCAAGGCTTTAGACATTTTCTTTGAAAGAAGACAAATGCTTTTCTACCCTTGTTTTGGCAACCCAAATGAATATATAAACTGCAGATGATTGCCAAAAAACTATTTCCAGTAGAGCTTCACAATGTATTCTTTTGAACTCAGTCTTCCATCTACAGTTATACCACGATGCATCCCACTTTGGACCAAAACTGGCAGCTAAAATGCAGTCTTTCTTTGTAGCTTATGTTTCCTCCTTCATTAGCAAGTTATTTGTGGAAGATAAAAACTTGTTTCCTCCCTCTTACTTTCTAAAAGAATCAATACCCCAAGGGTGATAATGGTAAGTTATGATGTCACCTGCTGGACTATGACAACATCAATGGACTCCTCAAGAGATGTGCTGATTAAAAAAGGGAACATGAGTTATTTATATACATGCAACATCATTGCCTTAATAGTAATACAATATACTAACTAAACTAACTAACTAACTAATTTTATTATTTATGAGTCGCCCTCCACAAATGTGCTCCGGGCGACTTACACAGCTAGGCATCTACAATACTAAAATATTAAAATTTTAAAATATTAAAATGTTAAAATATGGGAATAGACAGGTTCCAGGTCACTGATTGTCACTTATGCATATGCTCTTCTAAATAGCCATGTCTATGTGAATTCAAGTTAGTTTGATATGTTGTTGGATAGTTTAAATATGCTCTTACAGCCATGGACAGTTTTTGTCACCTTGATGGATGAGCACATGTGTCCAAGCTCCAATTTTGGCACTGAAAACAATAGTTTGGCATATCTACAGCCTCATTGGGCATTTCCACATCTTAAGAAAAAATAAGTGGAAAAGGGAAGGTAGAAAAGCAAACAAAGTAGATTTCACATGTTTAATATCAGCTCAGTCATGCACAGTGTATTTCCCATGGTGAATTTTCATGCCTTGCCTTCATGCCTGTCCCAAATTCAGGCCACCAATATTTTCCATTTAGGCAGAGGTATACCTCAGGGCATAAACCCTCTACATTCATCAGATGGAAAACACTTTTAAAGGACAAAAAATCCATTGCGGTATAATGGAAAGAGCATTACCAAACCTCCTCCAACATGACTGAAGAGGTTTTCTTGCAAACAATAAACCAGAGATGAGCTTGCGGCACAGCTTAATTTGGAGGAAGTCAGCAAAGCCATCAACCAATTAAAAAGAGCAACAAAGCTGGCAGACTTTCTGGAATCCCTGTTGAAATAAAGAAAATAAAGAAGGTGGACAAAAGCTGACACAAGAACTCCACAGGCTTATTGAAAAGTGTGGGTGACCAAGAAGATCCTAGTAGACTTAAAGGAAGCCATTATCATTATCTTTTTCACAAAAAAGGAGGGTGGGGGAGAACAAACTTCTACCGATTGTCAACTCCCCGAAATAACAAGACAATACAACAGTTTTTTGGGTTAAAATATGGGCAGCTTTTATTAACTGTTATCTATTTAACTTTAACTGAATCTAATTCTATTAATTCCGAACTTGGCGTGGCAAAGCTGAGATAGCGTCCCTGCCTGGCTGACCCCTCAGCTAATTAGGGCGAAACCCCTGGGGCCTATCCCGGGTAACCTCTCTCAAGGTTATTGAGGCCAGACACTCCCCATTCCTAGGCCATTTGATTTCACCTCACCTCATCAAAATGAACCCCAGATGAGTGATTTAGTTAATGACCTTCACTCCTGAAGGCGGTGCCTTGGGTATACACCAATTTTTTTGTTTCCTTTTCTGTTTTCCATTGCAGCCTATTTAAAGCCACACCATCCCAATTTGCCCTGAGAACAGTATAGGGTAGGCAAAAAACCCTCCTATAACATAGGAAGGGAAACATTCCTACCTGGCCCCTTATGGCAACTAATAATCCTACTGTTTAATGGGCAGACATGGTGGGTCAACAAACAGGTAAGGAATGACAAAGGGGGCAGGCAAAGGCTATTAGCCTCACTCCACCCCCTTCCTTAGTAGTTCCGGCCAGAAGTACTTCTTCTCTTTTTGCGGGACGAGGCAAACCTCTTTCAGAAGACATACTCCCTGAATCAAAAATGAATTTCAAAGGGTTAGCTGCAACACAAAGAATGTCTTTCTCATTTTCTTTAGTATATATTTCTTTATTGGTAGTATCTTTTCAAAATCACTTGGCGTGGAACATATATTTCTTCCCAAATGGGGATGTGGAATCGTTGAATCATTCAAAAAATCATAATCAAAGAACTCCCAAACCGGATACATCCAAAAATAATCATATATATCCATACATTATAGGCTTGTATTATAATCCGGATTAAGGGGCTCTGTGGGGTGGATGGACTGTATATCTAAAGGCCTCTCCGTTTCGCCAGAGAACTGGCTTCATCGGGACCCGAAAATAGTATTATTGATTTTAAAATTCCACTGGTCCGTTGACTACCAGGAGAAGTAGTGGCTGCGTCCACTCTCAGATTTATTTTCATGTGAATACTACAAATGATGATCGGACCAGTGGAATTTAAAATCAATAATACTATTTTCGGGTCCCGATGAAGCCAGTTCTCTGGCGAAACGGAGAGGCCTTTAGATATACAGTCCATCGACCCCACAGAGCCCCTTAATCCGGATTATAATACAAGCCTATAATGTATGGATATATATGATTATTTTTGGATGTATCCGGTTTGGGAGTTCTTTGATTATGATTTTTTGAATGATTCAACGATTCCACATCCCCATTTGGGAAGAAATATATGTTCCACGCCAAGTGATTTTGAAAAGATACTACCAATAAAGAAATATATACTAAAGAAAATGAGAAAGACATTCTTTGTGTTGCAGCTAACCCTTTGAAATTCATTTTTGATGCTGCTTTGAGGACACCCTTCCTCTTTCTTCATATAGACATACTCCCTGAAACCAAGAATGGATTCCGCCCTTCTAGAGAAACAGTGAATAGCCGCTCCAAGAAAAATACAGGGAACAAAATCAATCCCTGTACAGGCCATTCACTGACCATGCAAATGCCTTCAGTGCTATGAATCATAATGTTCTCTGGACCATCCTCTGATAAATTTGTCAACATCCTGCAGTTCCTCCATGATAACATGATGGAAACAGTATTGGACATCAATGACTCCTGAAGTGACCCATTTAAAGTGAGATCAGGTGTCAAACAGGGATGCATTATTGTCCTAACCTTATTTTCCAACTTCATACCTATGATTCTATACCCTGTTGACAGGATTTCCATGGGTGTGGAAATCACCTGTTGGTCAGATTGCAAGCTCTTTAACCTCAGCAGTAAGTAAGATAACAACAACCTGTTATAGAACTTCAATATACTGACGATAATGTAGTCTGTGCTTGTTGAGAGGAAGACCTACAAGCCACTTCAAGTACCTTTGCAGAAGCATATGAAAAGCTTGGCCTCTCACTGAATATCAAGAAAACCAACGAAATAAAGCTTAATGGTGAAAGCTAGAAAATGCTGACCATCTCTACAATCTCTGTAAGATGGGGTGAGCTCCCATCTGACAGCCCCAGCTTCTCATGCGGAGACATGAGACCAGCCTCCCACAGGATGGTTACTCATGTGGGCATCCCCTGGGCAACATCCTTGCAGGCAGCCAATTCTCTTACACCAGAAGCAATATTCTCAATTTGCTTTTGACATTTTTTTAAAAGTCTAACAATCAATATTTTTAGACCCAGTCTGCCACTGCCTAAAATATATTGGGCCTATCTACATAAAAATGGATTACAGGTGTTACAGGTTCAGTGAGAGACCAAGCTTTTAATATGTAGTAATTATGTTCATTCCTTGCTTCTAAACCAAAGTAAGAAAATAATTTATAACTGTGAAATTGTATGCAGAGCCCTGGGTTATATTATTACTATACTATAGGCGATCACTCATGGCTGAGTATGATTGTCTTCCAAAGGCAGAGACTTGGTGGTCAGTTTATAATTGACTGTAGAGACCTATTCTAGATCCACATGGTCTGTCACAATGAGGACATAGGCCCCCACACTGCCCCTATTATCTGGCAGTGAACACTTATATAATCCGGTTTAAAGCAGATATATAAATCCCATTTTTTTTAGTTTCCAACAAACCTCACAACTTCTGAGGATGCCTGCCATAGATGTAGGCAAAACATCAGGAAAGAATGCTTCTGGAACATGGCCATACAGCTTGGAAAACACACAACAACTTAGTAATTCCAGCCATGAAAGCCTTCGACAATATATCTTATCTCTATATGAAATATGAAAAACCTTAAATGGTTCGGGCCCTGCCTATCTCCGCAATCGCATCTCCCTCTATGAACCGGCATGGACACTAAGATCCACCGGGGAGGCCCTCCTCTCACTCCCACCACCGCTTCAAGCCTGGTTGGTGGGGACAAGGGAGAGGGCCTTCTCGGTAGTGGCCCCTGCCTCTGGAATGCCCACCCCAATGAGATAAGGCTGGCCCTATCCTTCACCTACTTCCATAAGAACTTGAAGACTTGGTGGTTTCATCAAGCTTTTGATAATGACTAGTCTCAAGTCTTAAGCCCTTGGTCCAACAGTTAGAACTTGGCCTTGTACCCCATTTATTCCCCAGTTCCCTGTAATCTGAGGGCACTTTTTCTTCCAGCCCAGACCTTTTAATAGTGTTTTAATTGGCCCTGGAATTGGGTGCCCCTGGTCCCCTAGTAGGGCCATTGCTGAGACCGATCCTTACACTGTAGCATTCAGCCAGCCCCATTTTCCCTTTTCCTTGCACTGGCCTTGGCCCAGCCTGTTCCAAATAGTCCACCCCCCCCCCCCCCTTGAAATCTTTGCCCCGGCAGCTTACTTTGCATGAAGAAGAGAGCAGAACTGGTTTTAAATTGATTTCAATGTATATGTTGTGTTAACAGTTTGTGTCTATGTTTTTGTTTTATAGTGTACGTTTTTGTATTATTTTGCATATGTGGAAACTACTCTGAGTCCCCTAGGGGAGATAATGTCACAATACAGAGGAGCCCAGCAGTATTTAAAGCAAAGTTTATTCAGTAACTCAAAGATGGGGCCAAACGACCCAAAAAACCCCCACCAAACTTAAAGCTCAGTGATATAATGAAGAGAATGCAAAATAATGATCAAACTGGTCAAAAACGTCACAAAAGGAAAACCCGGATTATATTGCACTGGCTCCCAATTGAATTCCGGTTCTTCTTCAAGGTGTTAGTTCTAACTTTCAAGGCCTTATATGGTTTGGGGCCAGTGTACCTGAGGGAGCGGCTTACCCCATACGTGCCCAGAAGATCACTGCGCTCAGAGGGGCTCAACATGTTGGAAGTGCCTGGCATAAAGACCTACAGGCTAGCCAGTATGTGGCAGAGGGCATTCACAGTGGCCGCGCCAATGCTATGGAACTCGTTGCCTGAAGAGATGTGAGCCCTGCGGGACTTGATGACATTTCGTAAGGCTGTTAAGACCTGGCTGTTTAGGCAGGCATTCGGCTCTGACCGGTGCCCGCCATAACCTGCCACCCATCACTGCCGCTACATCACTACTGTCCTGTTACAGTTTTACTTGGGGGGATTGGTTTTAACGCTGTTTTAATGTTGTTATGTGTTTTTATTGGTATTTTATTGTTGTAAACCGCTCTGAGCTTCGGAGTGAGCGGTCTACCAAGCTGAAATAAATAAATAAATAAATAAATAAATATTAATAATATCTCTGTAAAACCCACATTAACGTGCAACTCTCTATCTCTCCTGCCAGGCACTTTTTCTCCTGCCAAGACTTAACTCACCCCAAGTTGATTCTTGATCATCAGAACTCCAAGTCCCTCCAAGCCCACACATCTATCACTACTTGTTGGTTTTGCACAAACATCACGTACCTCCTGTACTTTAGTCCACTCCATGTCGCTAGACACATCCTCTGAATCCCCACTTTCCATAGTCAGTTCATCAAACTCAGACCCATCATGTCCAGAAAAACCCTCAAAGAAATCAACGTCAGTAGACTCACTAAGTATCTGCAGGATTCTTTCCCTTTTCCCATTTGACTCCTGCTCACGGGTAACCTGTTTTGCCCTTCTTGCTCCAACCTCCATGCTATAAGCATTGCTCAAGGACTCATCTACAACAGATAGGGTGGTACGTATATAAATAAAGATAATAATTATTATATGAAAACCAAGTAGAGTTGGCAGATAAAATAGTGCTTTTGACTCTGCACCCAATTATTTATTGGAGATTTTTTACTTCCTGTTTTGATTAATTTGGTTGATGATGCTCTTAAATCTGTAAAAAGAAACATGGCAAAGAGTTTAACAAGAGCTTATTTTAAAGACTTGTAAGGCTAGAATTGCTATAAACTGATTCAGAAGTAAACACAGCAGGAAACAGCCTAAAGGGATAAAAAGAGTATTTGAACAATGTAATTAGAATTACTGTGCTCATTTCTTAGCCATGGAACTAAAAATATAATGCTTATACTTAAAAGTACTGCCCTTCTGTACAGTGTTACCAATTTACTTAAGAACCTGTATTTGTATTCAGAATCCCAAAATATAGAAATGAGACAGAGCTGAATTGGTTTTTATTTATTTATTTATTTATTTATTTTTCGGGTTTCTATGATGCCGACTCCCGAAGGCTCGCGGCATAAAATATTGCATGGTTGAATAAAAGCCATGCAATATTTTAATTTATCACAAGATTTGTATACAAAGCAGACCATTCCAGGAGTCATGGTGCGTTCCTTATTTTCAGGTAGTGTATTGGAACAAATGATAAGCAATGTGTCTCCCTATCACTCTGACAAGGACATTGAATCATTTTCAGTCACTTCTAGGGGGTATTCTATTTTCCCTCTACTGTTTTGGGGTCCCATCAAAATATGATTCAAACTGGTTTTGACAGGATGTTTCAGCCAAAGTCCACATAGGGAATTTGAATGAAATAATGTAAATTGGATGGTCGGTGAAGGTCAAATGCTCCATGAGATCCCTCCAAAAACTGTCTGGTTGTTATAGACTGCACAATATCTAGTCCTTTTCCAAATGAAAACAAAAATATGTAATATTAACAATAAATATAGATTATAATCTCAAATATTATACATATACCTATAGAGGGAAATAGATACCAACATCATCTTTGTGTGCGTTTGGCCAGCATGTCTCTGTGTACTGGCAGGGCTTGCCTAAGATGCATTCCTTCTTGATGCTTTGTATAGCTGAAGGGCTTTTTCTTTTCATGTCAGGAGTGACTTGAGAAACTGCAAGTCACTTCCGCTGTGAGAGAATTGGCCATCTGCAAGGACGTTGCCCAGGGGACAACCAGATGTTTTGATATTTTACCATCCTTGTGGGAGGCTTCTCTCATGTCACTGCATGGAGAGCTGGAGCTGACAGAGGGAGCTCATCCGTACTCTCTCCAGATTTGAACCTGTGACCTATTGGTCTTTATTCCTGCTGGCACAAGGGTTTACTCCATTGCACCACCCTTAGCTGAAGGGCTGTCATATAAAAAGTGGAGCACACTTGTTCTCTATGGCTCCATAGAGGAGGGCTTGAAGCAACAGATTCAAATTACACAGAATAAGGTTTCCACTAATCATTAAGGCAACCCTTATTGATGAGCTTTCTTCCTTGGGATTACTAGAACAAAATTTGGGTGGCTACCTCATCGTGCTTGTGGTCCCTTCCAGTCCAATAATTGTATCATTCTGTGGTCTGGTAACAAAGAGAAGATGACCCATCATTCCATTTGCAGAAACCAACCAGATTGACCTTTTAATCCTACATCAAGGCTGGTTGCTTTTCAGGGTGACAGGTTAATTGAGGAGTGAAATTGGAAGAAGAGAATCTGAAGACATCCTTGGAGTAGAATTCAGAACAGAGTAAACAGAGGAACCAAATGGAGGAGATCAAAGCCAAGCATACTCCATTCATTAGAATGCCCAACCCTAGTTTATAATCACTATCTTCTCTTTCCACATCCAATGGAACTATTAAAGCTAATGATTCCTGCTAATCAAAAACATTTCCAGAGTCTTGCGACCTTGTCACATGGTCATCAAAGTCACTCAGTTTCATTGGGGGCATGAGGAACCCAACATCCCACACCCCGCATTGACCAGCTCCAGCTTAGGGCAATCCCATGGGGAGGATGTGTGGAGTATGCATGGAACATCCATGGAGTACTCAGCTTCTCCCCGCCCCCCATGGATTCCAATGGCAACATGTGAAGCTTTCACCGGCATGCACCGGCTCCACTCTACCTTACCCACGGAGCCCTACTGGAGTCATTTGATGGGAGCCAGCAGGCTCTGTGGGTGACCTGGGCTAAACCGGAGAATGCCGCCAATTTTAGCTTTTTGTGATGAGGTTGCTTGTCTATCCATTCAAGCTTGAGGATGCAATTCAACTGGCCAAAGACATATTGCAAAATTTCAACAAAAGGTGGATTTCAACAGAAAAGAAGAAACCATGAAAATGAACAAAATCTGGCTACCAGTATTAAACAACTCTAAAATTATAACACCAAATAAAGAACAAAATTCAAACACAGGGGAACTCCAGACAAGAACAAACAGGAACAGCTAATCACATCTCAACAAAAGATTCCCCCCAGGCAGGACAAGCCACAACTAAAAACTGTCAGGCCATCAAATGCTAATCAAGGTGGCCAATTGAAACATTCACACCTAGCTCCAACAGACAGCTCTTTCTCTCACCCTGGACTTTCCACAGATATACTGTATAAACCCAATTTTCCTAGTTTTCAACAGACCTCACAAACTCAGAGGATGCCTGCCATAGATTCAGGCGAAACATCAGGAGTGAATGCTTCTTGAACATGGCCATACAACCTGAAAAACCTACAACAACCCAAAAGATGAATCAACTATAAAGTCCCATTGAAGTGATAAGTCTGCCTATCTCATTCCTCTGCTTGCAACCAGACATGATTTTTCATTGACAAAGGCATATTTTTGCTGATAGTTTACTGTTATATGTTAAGGTTCTGTAAAGAGGTTTGCAGTTTGATATTATATTTTGTCTTCAGAACTGATTAATAATTGTTTATTATTTTTAAATTTATAACAGCGTCCGGCTCCCAATAATTGTACTTCAGGGAGGCTTAACTAGAGAGCTCCTTTGATTTGCTTATAAAAATAAATGAACACAACAAACAACTCCATACAACCAATTCTGCCAATGAAAGTCATCCTGTAATTCCGAGCTGCATATTGGTTGTTTCTGTTAATTCTGAAGCCTTGTTTACAGCCTGGGATCCATGTATGGATCTTCTGTTTGGGAGGAAGCGTTTATTAGACCAAACGCTTCCAATTCCCTGGTTGTAAGAAGTCATCCCGCTTTGTATCTAATTAAGAGATCAGTGTTCTATAAAATACATGGACTACCCTGTTGTTGTGCCCATGGGTGGCTGACGGAATGCAGATTATCTATGACTAAATTCTCTGAGCCCCTAATTAAGGATTGGGAGGGGGGAATCTTTGCCAGGATGTCTTTAAGGCTGTCATGCAATGTGCAGAGCATGAATTATGGAGTGGTGGCTACTTCTGATGGATTCAAGAAATAATTACAAGTGCTTCAAAAGCTGTGCTTCATAAATAGCAAATGCAGCAAAAGCAAGTGTTGCATAAGGACAACGCCACCTAGTGGACAATTCATGCATCACTAAGAGAGGGCTGAGCTGAAGCATTCCCAAGTGATCCTTTAGCATCGATTAAGGGTGTGGTAGGACCTCCCCGAATGTAGATAGGATGTTTTTATGTTTATGAAAAGATGTGAAATAAAAATTATTTCAAAAAAAAAAGGTGTGGTAGGACCCAGTATGCCAAAATATGTACCCCTAGAAATGGCCCGTCAATGAATCAGAGAGCAGTGTCAATGCATTTCAATTTGGTTTTAAGGTGAACTTACCAAAATTTTGGCTGAAGAAAAAAATGAGCAAAAATAATTCATGTGAGATAACTCACCACTGACAAATTTTAGCCCTGAGATTTGAATTCTTACCATGAATGCCAAAAGTCTGAGTTTGGAGTTTTGTATTTTCAAATACGATGTTTATGAAATGGGGTTGCCACTTCTTTTCTTCATAAGGCCAACATCATTTGAAGTCAACTTGATGGTAGTTTACAACAACTAAATTGGTCCCTAAGGAGGGGCTGTTGAGAAAAGAAGCCCACACTAGTACTGGCTGGGTCTCTAAGAGAAAGGCATTCCACAAATGGGTGTAACAGTTGAAAATGTCCTTTCCCATATCCTTCCCCATCATATTGTCCCATCGGTAGGATACAAAGTATTCCTTCTCAATTAAGATGGCAGGAACTTGAGGTTATTATTTTGTAAAATCAGACATAGGAGAAGGAATGTTCATAGGTCCCCCAACCTAAAGCCTACTAAACCGACTGCAGCAATAGATTGTAACACTCACGTAAATTTCATTTCAATCTGGCTTCAGTAAGCATGTGGATGTTGATAGGCCTGTCGTATAATGTGTGCACAAGGCATGCCATAAACCATCTGCTGCTGTAACAGGATTCTGTGATTCTAAGTTGCTTTCAGAAGGCAGAGCTTTAAAAAGCCTTGCCTTTATAATATATTTAATGAATAAAAATTTCACACTCAACCGATCATAAATGGTTTATTGTCCTTTATTCCTCCTGCAAGAATATGTTAATTTATGACCCTTCAAGCCATACCTTGATTTATTTAGATAATGATTTATAAAATGATATTTGCCCACATATTCTAAAAGAGAGAACCTAGCCCAAATCACCATTGGTCAATATGGTTCAGATTCTTGTTTAGCCCTTGCAGTAGGTCTGAAATTGCAACAGACAAAATTAATGGCCTCACTGCATATGTTTAATGATTTCTAGGTCCACAGTGGGATTTCTCTATAATGTACAAGAAAGAACTGCCACTTAAAGAGGGATAGTTCAAAGGCCAGGCATGTTGGAGAGGAAGAAAAGAAAAAGGAGCAAAGTTTATTTCCAAGTAGAGAATGTGTTGCTCATCTTTAATTCATTGTATTGCAAGGTGTTGTCACAATATTACACCCGCTTTACCGTTGCATAGTGATTAAGACGTTTCCTGCAATTAGAAAATCCAGACAGAGCCAGTAAGCCAGGTAAAATACATGGCAATTAGGACTTCAGCAAATAGGGGGCTTTCATTACCTTCTTTTTATGAAAGAGATAATATCTCATGCTGTTATTTTTCATTATCTAGTAGAGTTGAAAGTAACACCATTCACTTGAGTGTTGAGTTCTGAACCAGTTGGCTATTGAAAAAGGGACCAATTTGTTGCAGAAATTGTGAGTAATGGACGTAATTCTTTCATTTTTTATTTTAGAAGGAAAGTATGAGTATTTTGACAATTGTCCAAATTGGCAATTTGGAAAGTATGTTGGCAAATATTTGAAAACCATGCCGTTTTCAAAACCTATTCACAATTTGGTGATTTTTCCATGTAATAATGCTTTAAATGTTTTAAAACAGAGAATAGAATTTTTGGCATTGCAAAGGCATTCGACACAGTGAATCACAGTGCTCTCTGGACCATCCTCCAAAAAATCGGATTCCATCCACATCACTATGATGCTATACCTTGTTGATGGGAGGCTACCCATCGGCATGGAAATAATCTATCACACAGGTGGCAAGCTATTTAATCTGAGCAGACTGAAAGACAAAACCAAGGTCACAACAACATTTGTTACAGAATAATAATATAATAAACATTATTTATACCCCGCAACCATCTCCCCGAAGTGGATTCGGGGCATCTAATATGAAGCCAAGCCCAAAGATACAATACAGCAAAATAAACTGCAAAATACAACAACAAAATTACATCACAATAAAGTAAAAACAGTGGTAAAATAATATAAACAAAGCAAAATGGAATAATAGAAGATCGAACACAATGGGCAGGCCAAATGGACAAGATAAAATGATAAAATCCTGGATGAGTTGGAATAGAAAAAGGACAAACAGTACAGTTAGGCCTTCAATTTAGGGTGAGGGAAAGTGCATCATAAGGACAACACTGTAGATGGAACAGACAGAAATGGGATGAATAGTCACTCTCCAAAGGCACTCTAACATGCTGATGATAATGTAGTCTGTGCTTATTCAGAAGAAGACCTACAAACCACTCTAAACACTTTTGCAGAAGCATATAAAACCTTGGCTTCTCATTGAACATTGGGAAAAGCAAAGTGCTCTTTCAACAGGCACCATCTGATCCCTCTGCAATTCCAGAAATACAGCTTAATGTTGTAATGTTAGAAAATACTGACCATTTCCACTATCTTGGCAGCCACCTCTTCACAAAAGTCAACATTGATACTGAAATACAACACCATCTGAGCTCTGCGAGTGTAGTATTTTCTTGAATGAAGCATAGAGAGTTTGAGGATCGGAAGATTCATAAGGATACCAAGATAATGTTTATAAAGCTATTGTCCTCCCAACCCTGTTATACCCCTGTGATACAGATGTGTAGGCAGCATATCCTGCTGTATCCTCCCTCCATTTCACAAATCCTTAGGCTCTCTTCAGTAGTTGCTTGAATTGTTAGCTATTTTATAAAAAAGGAAATCATTTAACTACGTAATTGCCCATGGATTTTGGTATTTACAGGGGGTTCTGGATTCAAACTCCAGTGATACCCACTGTATTATTTTACCTGCAGAAAATGCTAGTAATTTCTGTGAAAATAAATGTGGTACTTTATCACCTATTTGCAAATTTTGCACAGGGTAATTCCCCAATTACAACATTTTCTGTCTAGGAAAAAAATATTTGCACAAAATATTTTTCTGCATAGCAATACAATTTTCTAGATAGAAAGTGATTTTTCTTGCAAATAAATGTTATTTTCTACACAAATGTGGGAAATGTGCGCAAAATAGTTACTAATCTGAGAAGATTATTTTACGCTCAGCATTCTGTTTGTTAGTATTTCTCAACATGAAGAAACTTCAACATTTTTTAGCAAACTTTGCCCCAGCCCTGGGGACAGCCACACTACCTGACTGACTCACTGCGATAGTGGGATGGAGACCAGACTTCTCAGTGGGGCTGAATTCAGGTTAGCCCCACAATATGGCACCCATTCCTGTATCATTTTGTAGTCATTGCAGCGGAGGCCATGGAGCTCTAAGCTAGAAATCCCAGTACCACTGCATGATGGGACAAGGTTGAGGAGAGTCCAATGAAAATAATATAACCATATAATGCAAATGCAGATATTGTCTCATACAGGTAGTGCCTGAGTTACAAACATCTAATTTACAAACCACCCATAGTTAAGAATGGGGGTGAAACAGTAGGAAATGCGAGAAATCTACCCATCAGAAAGAAAATTCACTCCTGAAAGAGTTATCATGGGGAAAAGGTAAATCTACTGAAGCTTTATCGCCAATCCTTGTTTCCAAAACAAGCCAATTCTTTTCAAAATCCAAATATCATAGGGAGAGAATGGGAGGTGAAATCTTCTTAACAGGGGCACTGACAGCAAAACCACAATGGTGTTAACTTTGTCATATCCTAGCCACAGCTACAAAACATACATTTTTGGCTGGAACCACACTTTAAAAATGTGCCTCTTCTGACTTATATACAAATTTAACTTAAGAACAAGCCTACAGAACCCATCATGTACAAACAATGGATAATGGAAACAACAAAACAAGATTGATACCCACATCCCAGGTTCAATCTGTACATACATGTGACAATAAACATTTTTGCAGAAAGAGGTCAGGCTGTTCCTTAAAATGATGAAATGATTGAGGACTAGGTGTCCCTTCAAATGTCTTCATAACTGCATTGTCATGTGAATATACAGTGTGTGTGTGTGTGTGTTTCCCTGCCACACGTTGCTGTGGCCCATTCTGGTGATCTCAAAAATAAAGTAATGATAAAGTGTTAGTTTCTTATATATGTAATTTCTTTATGCTTGTGGGTAAAAAGTACTTCTTGTTGTTTCTTTGACAGTGTTGATGTAGAGATTGTCTGGTTTGCCTACTCTGAAACATGGAACATATTATTTTCCTTCTTTAGGGGTCCCTTTCAAATTTATGTTATTATATCTGTCATAAAGGGTGTGTGTGTGTGTGTGAATCATATATATCTAATCTATTGCTGGATGGCTCTTTGTTAGAAGGGCTTTGACTATGTTCTCTTGCCCTGGTGAAGTGAGGCATTTGGGCATATGGAGTATTTGTGCCACATTTGGTCCAGATCCATCTTTGTTTGAGTTCACAGTGTTCTCTGGATGTAGGTCAACTACAACTGCCAAACTCAAGATCAATGCCCACCAAAGCCTTCCAGAATTTTCTGCTGGTTGTGGGAGTCCTATGTGCCAAGTTTGGTTGAATTCTGTCATTGGTGGGGTTCAGAATGCTCTTTTATTATAGGTGAACTGTAAATCCCAGCAACTCCAAATCCCAAATGACAAAACCTATTTTTGAGTAATGGTCACTCCTTGGGGTAGTAGGTGTACATGTCCAAATTTGGTGGCAATTCATCCAGTGGTTTTTGAGTTATGTTAATCCCACAAATGAACATTACATTTTTATTTATATAGTTAAGCTTCTGAGGAGAATTGCTCCCACATCCTATTGTTAGGGTATCTGTATATGGATGATGTGGCAGCATTTGAACAGAATATTTATAGACATTATGATCAACCTGATGACATCTTCCTCAAGCATCAACTTGCAATGCATTTCAGATTCTTTATTTCTAGTTTGGGATTATGATTGACAGACCCTGATTCACACTTCTAGAAAAACTTGCAAGAATCAAGCAGAATCTTCATGATAAAATTTACCATAGAGGATGTCTAACAATGGTTGCTAGTTATGATAACTGAATATCAACTCTAAATACCATGCCAGATGCTATTCTACTAGTGTGAAGCATAAAGGGAGAGACGAATATTCTTCATACTTTACTTGTAGGCTTACTAGATGTATCTGCTTGGAGGAGACCAGGAATTGACCAGTTTGAAATATATGAAACCTCACTTTTTTCCATTGGAATATGAATAAATGCAACAATTGGGGTAAACTGTCAAACATTGCTAATGACAAATTAAGGGACAGTATTCCCTTGAAGAATGGAGAATAGATTGGGGGGGGGGGGGGGCTAGCAAAATAAAAAGTGGGAACAGATTTTAAAGGATGAAGAAAGAAACTGGTATGTTTTGATGGGTTGTGGAGTGTGTGGTTTATCTCCCAATGGAATGTCCAGTCCATTGCTAAGCCTGTCACATCAACCATCCTTTCAGAGAGTGAATTATAAAAGATTTCTTTATCTTCTTCAGAGAAACAATTTTTGATTAATTTTCTTTCAAGAAAAAAAGAATAAGTAATTTTCTTCTCACAGTGAAAAGGCTGTGCAGTTTTTTTTAAAAAAAAATCTATTCTTCATTCATTACTTTGTACTGTTGGGCATTGTATTTCCCCCTGTCCATCTTGATTTGCAATTACCCTATTAAGACCACACACATCGTGCTGCCACACATTTTCCCTTCCAAATTCATTTCAATATTATGGTGCAGTATATATTTCTTATCCTTTGCATTTACATTATACATATCATGAACATATTTCCTGTTGTGATGATATACTGATAAGAAAGTATCCACATAAATGAAAAATAAATTAAAAATAAAAATTAAAAACACTTCCTATTGGGAATGATCACCTTCTACCAATCAAATCCACCTATCACTAACTTCTCTCTCCAACTACCCAGCAAAGTAGTGCTACCTGGAGAGCCAGTCACATGCCAAAAAATTCATATTCCATGCAATACTCTGGGGTAAAAAGAAATGTATTTGGAAACAGACTGAAGCCCAAATAAATACAATAGATACGAATAATCATGGATGCTGTATGTCAGAATCAGAGCACCATCAAAACTTGCCCTACGTTGGAAATGACTCGAAGGTGCAATGCAACAACGTGTGTGTGCTTATATGGGCTCACTTTTAACATATTTCACTAAATGCTGCATGTCTACCAAATTTTACTAATTTTCCTGGTTATCAATGAAGGGGAAAATCCCTTCTCTTGTAACCACTTGCTTCTCTTTGCATACCAGATGGCTAAAAGATTTTTAAACGTTCTAAAAAGTGAAATACTCATTATCAACATCCACATCAACCCTTCATTGAGGAGTGCAATTTGTTGTTTCAAAGAATGAGTTGCAAATTGCAGTGATCAGAACATGGGACTTCAAAAGGAATACAAATGTGAGCATTCACAGTATTTCACAATATCATTCCCATTCTGCATTCATTCTGCAGTCCTTGAAATGGCAGCGCTTTCCTGCACGTGTATGCATGCCATACAAAACAATGCCTTTCTGTAAAAGAGACAGGTACTTTCTGAAATACAACACCACAGACAGTTGCAAAGGTAGAAATAACAGAACAAGTTTTGCAACTGTCAGTATAACAAAAAGAAAAAACCCCAACACACAGTAACAGTGAATCTTCAAGTAAGGGAAGGGATATTTTTTGTGTGAGAAGGGAGCAATATGACATATAACAACAGGACGAAGGAAGAACAATATTTTATACATATCCATATAGATTTATTTTTTCCCTGTAGCTTTCATAAACTGGATGGGCTGGAACCATAGAAATCACAGGTAAGGAACTGTGTTATAGAATCAAGGCTAATTTTCCTCCTCTGGGACAATAAGTGCAGAGTCAAGGGTGTCAGATCGAAAACTGGAGAAGGCTCCTGTACATTTGATGGTGGTATAAAAAAAGGAATTTCAGCAGGAGTTGTATGACACACAATTAGGTAACTAGCAACGCTTGCTGAGATTCAAACCAATCATTCAAAGTACAAGAGCACATTCCAGTTTTTCCTCTGGTGGCAGGCAGTGATGGCATGTCACTTATGTTTTCATAGTGTTTCCCTTTTTCTGATAAAAGAGTTGAGGAAGAATGAAGGAAAATTGGCCCTTAACAGAATACCTTGATAGCAGTTTATAGGTAATTTTCAGGAACTTTGGTCCAAAAAAAGGGGGTTGGAAACTTTTTTGTATCTCATTTTTTTCCATGGGTAACATTTTCCCAAACCCCTGGAACTAATGCAACAAATGATGGCAACCACATACAGTTTTCTTAGACAAAGAACACTCATAGATGATTTCACGAGTCCTGTTGCCTGCAACATTATTATTATTATTATTATTATTATTAATACCCTGCTTTTTATCTTCACAAGAAGACTCAAAGCAGCCTATAGCATCTTGTATTCTTGGGTAATCCCCCATCCAAATACTAACCAGGGTGGCCCTACTTAACTTCCAAGATCAGACATCTGGTGCCTTCAGGGTATTTAGGCTTCTGATAGTAATGCATGTCTGCTATAAAATAATAAAGAAAAGAGAAAGGACTATTGAGATAAAATGTTGTAAATATGTCTGATTCCACTTCTTGTTCATTTTTCTGAGTTGGAAGAGTTGATATGAAGAATCACGGAATTGAAAGAGGTCAGAAGGACCATTTAATCCAAATTCCCTGTCATCTAGGAATGCAACATCAAAACACTCCCGAGAAATAGTTATCCAGCCTCTGTTTGAAAACCTCCAAAGAAGGAGACTCCTCCACACTCCAAGGCAGCATATTTCATTCCTGAATATTTCATATGGTTAGGTGGAATTTCTTTTACTGCAGTTTGAATTTGTTTCTCCATGCTCTAGAGCAGCAGAACACAACCCTGCTCAATCTTCAATATGACACCCTTTCAATAATTTAAACAAATCTTTAATGCCTTCTCTTAGCCTTCAGTTCTTCAGGCTAAACATACTCAGCTTCCTAAGCACTTCATAGAGCTTAAATTCCAGACCTTTGGCTATTTTTATCACTTTCCAGTGGACATGTTCAACTTTTCGATACCATTCTGTAGTTGTCAGAATGAGACACAATATTCCAGGTGGTCTGACCAAAGCAGAACAGAGTGGCACTATTTAGGAATCTAGACAGTATGGTCCTATTGATGCAGCCTAAAGAGTGGAATCAGATCTTCTCAGCTCTCTATGCATACAAAACCCTTGGATAGATGAGCTACTGGCAGTGGAGCTCAGGCCACAGATATGTGATGTGCCTCTGGATGGTTAAGCACAGAGTTGGCCAAGCCAGTATAAAAGAGGTTGGAAACTCTCCAGAAGAACCATCAAAGACATAGCCATGTGTTTGCAGGGGATGATCCACAGGAGCCAGGAGTGAACTTGCTGCTCCAGGAAGGAAAATGCAATCTAGAAAGAACTGAGACTTCTAAGATTGCCCTGGTGGGGAAAATAAGGGAAAAGATAATGCAGAAGGACTCACTCCCTTCTGCCCTTAGTAACATGAAAACTTGGTAGAAGAAATTCAGCCTGGAACAGACAATTCTGTTCATTTCCTCATAATCACTGGCTCCGTACAAAGCATTATAAAAATAATATTACATAATGAATTACAACCATGTGAAAGCCCACTGTGTGCTTCAGCCAAGATCTTTTTAATATATCATTCATTGCATGTAAATCTAATATTTTTTTGTGTGAAATTGGGGATATATAAATTTATAGCTATCATCTATGTGACAACTCACTATCACAGTTTGAATGTAAAACCATTTTGATTTTCTTTTTCCTTCCTTTTCCATTATGTTTTAATTTCCTTCCTCAATTAAGAAGACAAATATTGCAATCCACAAAGCAAATCTAAGGACCTCATCAGATGGGCAAGAGGAAAGAAGGGGTAAGTGGGGGAAAGTGGATGACAGTGGTGGGAACCATCTTACTCTGTTCCCTCCCATCGAGGTCCGTCTTCTGCCATCCCACATCCTTTCCCCCCTCAGTTTTGTCTTTCTCCCATGTTTCTCTGCTTTGTGCCATTAGAAGTCAGTTAACACCCAACTCTTCCAAAGGCACTCTGGCCTCTGATTCTCTACATTACTAAAACGAAGCCCCACAGAGTCCCACCAGAAGTTTCCTTGCATCATGTGATGAATTTTATGAGAATCTGTTTCAGCAGCATAGAGAAATGGGGAGAAGACACAGAGAAGACTACACCTGATAAGGTCGTAGGAAAGTTGTGTGGTCACTGATCACTAGCACTAAAGATCATTGTTAGAAACCATTGTTTTACTAAATTATCACTAGAGCATCTCTAGAGATTCCTACTGACCTCAACATTTGTTTCTGTCAATATGTCAATGCCTTGGGGAAAGAGTTATATCTGCTCACAAGTTTAAGATCCAGTCAAATTTAACTCAGAGCCTGAAGTCAAATCAAGTTCAGACATCTAATGTGGATCCCTGCCCTTCCCAGACTATTGTTACACATAAAAGATTGGTACTCTATATTAAAATAATCAGACATTTTTTTTCAGATAAATTGGATGACATTTGTAAACATAAAATGAGGGAGATCACATCACTTATGGCAGTTGTTCTCAACTATGGGACCCCAAATGTTTTGGCCTTCAACTCCCAGAAATCCTAACAGCTGGTAAACTGGCTGGGATTTCTGGGAGTTGTAGGAACCCACACATTGAGAACCACTGACTTATGCAGAAACTTAGTGAAATAAGCCATTGCCCTGAGCCTACAAGATGTGAGCAGGTTTGTTGATGATCAAGGAGGGCTATTGACTCATTCGTAGAGTCATCATAACTGGAAGTTAACATGATATCAGTGAACAACAGCAAGCTTTTGTTGGCCTATCTATCAGTTCCTGCTGTGATTGTGTCCCTGTACTTGAAAAGTTGTAGGTATTTCAGAATTTGTTTCCCCTCCCTTCCATCATTTTCTTTTGTGACTATTCTGCCCACATGACATAGGCAGCAGAATATTTATCCTGGGAGTTTAACCTTTAGATACATTTCTGGGATCAACTAACACAAGAGGGTTCTGCTATAGACTGAGGTTTCCAAGGCCACAAATAATTGTGACTAAAACTGATTCCTTAAAGTCAGTGAGTCAGTTATTATATCTTTGAGTTAGGAATGCTCTTTATATTTTTATTCTTCTCTGACAAACTCAAAACTAAATAATTAAGAACTCAATAGGACCAATTCCCAAGTACATGATCTGAGAATTGCTGGCATGGCTATTATTTTTGCCCTCCAAGCATCCTGTGGAACTCCTATGGAAGTTTGGAGTTAAATCTTGAGTTAAAGATTCCTATATGGAAGTTTGGAGGAATGAAACAGTAGTAGCTTGAGTGCAGTGACACATTAGATGTTTGGATCAGGGCTACTGCCTTTGTATAGAGTTCTTGTACATTTCATTATATTTCTGGCCACAAATATTATATCTATTTCTTGGTTGGTAGAACTCATCTGCCTTTTAATTTCATGATACACCCACAGCTTGCCCATGAAGCTTCAGTATAAATAGGCACCTTTCCCTGTGTGATTGCTTATGTAAAGCAGCTCTGATGGTGAAGTTGGGGGAAAAGCTATTTCTTTCAGTGCCTAATCAGGAAACGGCTTTAATAAATGCATTGTTCACTTTTGAGCATTTCCATTGAATTGCATTCTTTTTCTAGCCTCGGAAACTTTGTCGCTCATCATGCAAATTAAATGGGGCTTCCCTTTGCTTCTGCCAATTATGGAATATCAGAGCCTGTCAAATGCTGAAACAAATTACCTTGTCTTTCCTGGTATCTTATTTTCTAGTGTTTTTCTGTTGAATTCAACCATAAAACCCATGGCCCTTTTCTGTAAAGACTCTTAGCCTATGAAAGAGAGTATCCCACCTGTTAGGGAGTTGTCTGGGTGAGTCTTCTTGCCTTGATAGCCTACACATTTGAATAATAAAAAACATTCAGTTTTAAATATCTCTAGAGTTTTGAAGAATCCTTTTCAACCTTTAGTTCTCCACTAGTATTGAAAAAGAAATCAAATTATGTTGTATCTGATCAAAGGGCCATCAAGTTCATCATTTTGTTTGTCCAGTGACCAAACAGTTATAATATCTACAAGAGGCCCATCAGGAATATGTGCAACTGTACGCTCCATCTTGTACTCCCAACCAACAGCTCCAGAGATTCCTCGAAGACACCGATTTTCTGGATCATTTGCAGTCTGACTTCAGGTCTGGACACAGCACCAAGACAGCTCTGGTCGCCTTGGTGGATGATCTCCGCAGGGAACTGGACATGGTGAGTGTGACCCTGCTGGTTCTCTTGGATATGGAGTAGAACACAAGTTGGGCTATATAAAGCCCAAGAAAAACAAAGTTCCAGCTACACAAACACAATATGGGGTGAATAGTAGCCAAAATATAATATATTATGCATGAAATAATCTTGTGACATATAATGTATCATAGCAATCATAGATACAAAGTACTGTTTGTCCAGAAAACGATGTGCTCTCAGAAAGAAATACTGAAGCAATGCTGGTGGAGCGGGTATGTGATCACCAGAGTATAATCCGAGATAAATGCCCGAAGGCAAAATAAGAGTTCCAACAGACCAATAGCCTTGCTCCTTCAGGTGCCAATGCACCAATTCACAAAGGTTGTGGTGGAGTAGGTAAGTGTTTCCAAATTATAATCCAATACAGACACCCGATGGCAGAATAAAGGTCCGTAACTCAGAAGGTGTAGCTCCGTAAGGTGCAAATGCACTAATTTGTAAAGTTCCAACTCGATAGAGAGAGCGCCGGAGAGATGAACAAGATGTGGGGACGCAGAAGGGTGCAAGGTGGTACCCTCTGGGCGAGCTTGCAAACAGGTTGGTTACAGCAACGAAATGCAAATGCATATAATCTGGCCCAGGATTCGTTTCACCATTACTGGCTTTCTCAAAGCGTGAGGTGTTCAAAATACAGCATCCAGTACACCACATAAATCAAACGATGAAATATAACCCTTCCATCACAAGGTTTGGGTCATATACTGTATATTATATGTCACAAGAGTATTTCATGCATAGTATATTATATTTTGGCTATTATTCACCCCATATTGTGTTTGTGTAGCTTCCTGGCAGGTCATTCCCAGTCGGTGAAGCTGGGAGACTCTTGCTTGGACCCCTGGCCTTTGACCTGTGGGGTCCCATAAGGATCTATCTTGTTCCCAATGCTATTTAACATCTACATGAAACCACCGGGAGAGGTCATCTGGAGTTATGGAGTATGGTGTTACCTCTACGCAGATGACACCCAACTCCACTTCTCTTTTCCACCTGAGTCCAAGGAAGCCCCTCAGATACTGGACTAGTGCCTGGCTGCTGTAGCAATCTGGATGAGGATGAACAAACTGAAGATTAATCCTGACAGAGGTCTTCTAGGTCAGTCACTTCTCTGACCGGGGTATTGGCTGGCAACCTCTGTTGGACAGGGTTGCACTCCCCCTGAAGTCACAGGTCTGTAGTTTGGGGGTCCTCCTGGACTCAGCACTGACGCTTGATGCGGCGGTGGCTGGGAGGACCTTCACACAATTAAAACTTGTGCGCCAACTGCGACCATACCTTGTGAAGTAGGACTTGACCACGGTGGTCCATGCCTTAGTTACCTCTAGATTGAACTACTGCAATGCACTCTATGTGGGACTACCCTTGAAGATGGCCCGGAAACTACAACTTGTCCAATGCTCGGTGGCCAGATTAATAATAGGGGCGAATTACCTGGAGCGGACAACCCCCCTGTTTAAGGAGCTCCATTGGCTACTGTTTATTTTCTGGTTCCAATTCAAGGTACAGGTTATAACCTATAAAGCCCTAAACGGTTTGGGACCAGCCTACCTTCATGACTGTATCTCCCTCCATGGACTTGCCCAATTCCTCTGATCCTCAAGCGAGGCTCTCCTTTCACCCTGCCATTATCACAGGCCCGCGTAGTGGAAACAAGGGAGAGAGCTTACTCCTCTGTGGCCCCCGACTCTGGAACTCATTGCCTGGTGAGATTAGGTGAGTCCCCACCTTAGAAAGCTTCAAGAAGGATCTCAAAACCTGGCTTTTCTGTTGTGCTTTTGGGTAGTAACCATACAATTTCACATTGCTGCACCCCCTCAATGTTAGTCTCTATAGTACACTTCCACTCTCTGGTATGAAGGTCTTTTTTTGACCCCATTTTGATGAGCTTCTCCCATACAAACAATCTGCTCCATTTCTATCTTACCCTGAGTTTTTAGCTTTTAGTTTTTAGCTTTTAGTATTTTATCCTGTACATGTGGCCTGCTCACTGTCACTGTAATTGGGAAGGATTTTATTGTAGTTTTGTATTACTTACTGTATTCCTATGTTTTATGTATTTTATTATGCTGTTGTTTTGTGTTTTGATTTTATTTTATTGTGTTGTTGGGCTTGGCTTCATGTAAGCTTCCCCAATTCCCCATTGGGGAGATGGTGGTGGGGTATAAATAAAGTTTATTATTATAATATTATTATTAGCTTAGGATATATTTATATATTCCCATAACATGGGAAAAAAGTCAATCATATGGAATTTCATCAAAGAATGAATACTTTCCTTTATGGTGATGCTGATTCCATGTGATAGATCTATTTGCTTATAGTTGTTGTTTTCACACTTTCTTCCATCCACAAGAGACTGGAAGATGTCACCCAGGGGACCTTTTCATTGGCCACCCCAAGACTATGGAATAACCTGCCAGGAGACCTCTGACAGCTAAATGAGCTATCAGAATTTTCAAACCATCTAAAGACCTATCTCTTCCAGCAGGTCTACCCAGCCAATTTTTAAGCATGAATTTGAAATGTGTGTCCTTTGTTTAATCTCTGTTTTGTGTATTTTAATATGTATTTTATAGAAATACTTTTTAATATGTATCTTTTATTAAAATACATTTTAATATTTGTATTATTATTATCATTATATTTATTTATACCCTGCTTTATCTCCCCAAAGGAGACTCAAAGCACCTTGAAATAAAAGCATTAGTATACAATTTAAAATACATACACATGCAAGCATTAAAAGAGAATTAAACACTAACAGCACTAAAAAAAATCATAGTTAAATATACATCAAAACATATTCTAAGTTAAAAAGCACAGCACCTCTTGACTAGATCTTAAATACCTCCATTTTTGAAAGCCTGTCTGAATAAAAAGGTTTTAGCCTAGTGTATTTGTGGTATTTTTACAATGTTTATGTGTTTCAATGATTATGTAACCTGCCTCGAGCCACAAGGAGAAGTGGGTAAGAAATAAAATTACTACTACTACTACTACTACTACTACCACCACATTGGGTAACACACATTTTAGTGCCTCAAATGTTAGCCTTGTTTTGGGTATATTTGACCTACTGATTCAAAAAATGTCACCAGTTTCCCCTATCATCTCTAGATACCGAACAAATATCCATCATTAGACCAAGACAAAGGAGAAGAAAGCTTTTAAAATCATGCACTGTATACATAGTGACAGGAGAGAGAAAACAGCCGTCTGCATTTCTATGATATAGTATCTTAGGGTCCCACCGCAAACTCAACTGTTTGGCAGCTGCTTCACCATGAGCAAACAAACATACAAAAGACATCACAAGGTTAAGTACCTTGAAGAACTCCCTTAAAGTGCAAGAAAACCTAGAATGGATATAAAATCTACTTAGAGAGACTCCTAAGAGTCACTGGGTAAAGATGATACACAGATTTTTATTTTAATAAAACTCAGAAGCAAATGTACAAAAAGTCCCAAATGTACAAAATTTCTCTTAATCTGCCAGGAGAAGAATTTGGATATGAAATTAGCGTTTGTCTTCCAACTCCCCGAAATAACGAGACAGACACATAATATGGATTTAAAATTTTGGGCAACTTTATTAATTGTTACCTATTTAACTTTCAACTCAACTAACTGTAGGTGTCAGTTCAATTTGGTGTGTCTAAGCCAAGGTAGTGTCTTGTATAGTCCCCCTCAGCTATTCAGGGCGTAATACCTGGGACCCCTGGAGATTTAAATCCAGGCAACCTGTAAGGGAAACGTTGAAGAACTCTCTCTCAATTTTTGAGACCAGACTCTCCCCATTTCTGGGTCATTCTAAATCACCTCATCCCCTAAAATTAACCTCTAGGTGAGTGTTTGTAAAATGGTCAACACCCTTAAGGGGTGTCTTGAGTATATACCAACCTTTGTATTACTAATCTATTTACGCTAAGCTAGTTATAAACTGACCATTCCATCTAACCCCTAAATAACAGTATAGGGTAGTCAAGAAACCCTCCCAGAACATAAGGGGGAAAATTCCTACCCGGCCCGATGGTGACCATTACTATACCAGGAATGTGGCACAGCTGGCTGGGAGTCAGCTGCATAAGATCTCCACTGACCAGAAGGTCATGAGTTTGAGGCCTGCCTGGGTCGGGGTGGGCTCTCGGCCAATTGTGTAACTTGTTGTCTGTCTATATATGTTGTTTGTCTATGGCATTGAATGGTTGCCTGTATATGTGCATTGTGATCCACCCTGAGTCCCCGGGGGGTGAGAAGGGCGAAATATAAATGAAATAAATAAATAAATAAATAAATATACTGTCAATGGGCAGGAGTGGTGGACGATGCTTTCCAGCTGAATGAGGGAAATGGGGCTGGCCTACAACAATTGAACCAACCAATCTCTTCTGCGTTGGGGGAGAAATAGCTCCACCCCCCAATCTTGATGGGGAGTGAAGGATAGAAATAAGCACAGATTTACGTAAACACTAGATTTGCGGATTATGCTTCTATTTAGGCTTGCAAATCCTTCCTACCAACATGGGAACAAAAGGAGATGTTTTAAGCCTTGGGGGATACAGTAGCAGAGAAGATGCTGCAACATCTTATTGCAGGTTTCACTCCTAATTATTGACTGCAAGAGACAAATACCAGGCTAGGAGTGGCTACCCCTTCTCAAACAAGGTAAACTCTCTTCCATCCACTGGTTAACATTTCTGAGTTTTTACCTTCCAAAGAGAAAGCACTGGAGGTAACCTTGTCACTTGAGCTGACATAATCACCACTTTATTCTTCTGAGGTTGGACATGCCTGGGAAGGTATTTCTAAATCTAAGAGAGCCCTATAGTTATAGGGTGGTCCTTGGGATAGAACTGAACCAAAGGCTTTAGATGTGCAGGGACTCTCTCTGCCAGGCAGCAGTGAAGCTGAAGACAGACAGAAACCAGGCCATGGTCTTTATCCAGTGAGTGCTAAGTGAGATAAGGGTACCTCAGATAAGTCGAAGCATTCAGGAAAGGCCAGACTCAAAGTAGCTGGAGATAAGCCCTGGCAGAGGTACTAATGTGGCATGAATTTCAATGGACTCTGGGAATTCAACATGTCAGTGTCTCAGTTGTTTTATTTCAATGAATGTGGGAAGGAACCCAACTGGCTAAACAATGGCTTTGCATTTGCATGGTGATAATCTTCTCAGACATCAGTTGAATGGTCAATGGAGAAAATCTGACACAGGTTTTCCTGGAAGTCCTTTTAGGCAACTAGTACAAGAAGGATTTAGAACAAACTGTGCCAGCCATGATGTTCATAAATATGTTTCACTGTTTTCAGCAAGCAAGGATTTCTCTCTAAAGACTTCTCTGGTTGAACCATGCTTGGCTTTGCATTTTAACTCTCTCTCTCTCTCTCTCTCTCTGGATAGAAAGGTGAAAACATTAAAAAGAGAACAATAACATGTTTCAGGGCCCACTTCTCAAAGGAAATTGAAATTTCTGTTCTTCCCTTTGTGTTATTCTATACTTTAGAAGTAACTAACTAGATAGAATTAACTAATGGTTTATCATCAATTCCTATTTCAAATATCACATATATTCCAGGACATTATGATTGTAACTGAGAATGCATCTACACTGTAGAATTAATGCATTCTGACACTGCTTTAAATGTCATGGCTCAATGTTATAGAATCATGGGAATTGTAGTTTTACAATGTCTTTAGTCTTCTATGCCAAAGAGGGGTGCCTCTCCAAACTCTAAACCCAAGGTTTCCATTACGTTGTGCCATGGCAGTTAAAGTGGCATCAAACTTCACTAATTCTACAGCGTAGATGCACCCTGAGTGAGGGATAGCATCACCCCTTTGCACTGAAATGATAACTTTTAATTAAATTGAGTTATGGGAGGTGAGCTTATGCCAGGATGGACAACTTGAGTAGGTCTGGGTACTAAGGACTTCCCTGACTGCCAAAAAAGGAAAACAACAGCAACAGCAACAACCAAAAACAACAACCAACAAGGGAGGTTACTAAAATTCCATATAAGGCTTTGAAGTTGTTTAAGAGTGTTAAATAGTACATTTTTTGAAGTTGAGCTGTGGAGAAGGCTCCACAAATTGAAAAGGTGAATTGTCACGCCTGGAAAATTCCATAAATAACCATCCATTGCCTCCTCTTTTTGCTAGAAAAAGAACTGTCCCCAAAGTCTGGAAGAGTTCAGGGCTACCAAAACAGCTGGGGATCAGTCCCTCTGGATCCAACGTCTCTCTTATCTATTTCTTCTCCTGCTGACTCTTTGCACAGTCCCACAGTCATAAAAGTAACAAAGCAGTTACAGTACTGCAAAAAATGTGCAGTTAGCAATCACTAGCTGGTATCCAGAAAGGAATATACAAGCATAAATCACATAATACAAGCAAAAACCTGTTCCAATTTGGATGCTGTTATTGATACAGTTCCAATGGATGTAATTTTGGCTCCTGCTTGTCCAATTTTGATGGATATATTTCAGTTTGTGGAGCCTGAGGATGTGGACAGGATCCTTGTAGAGGTGAGAGCTACCACATGTATTCTAGATTCTTGCCCTTCCTGACTGCTCATACAAGCCAGGGGATCTGGCAGTGTGGGTGAAGGTGGTGGTCAATGCCTCCTTAGAACAAGGCAAAATTCCAGCTTTCCCAAATAAAGCAGTTGTGAGACCTATATGAAAAAAGCCATCCCTGAAACCTTCTATAATGAACAACTATCAGCCAGTGTCCAACCTCCTCTTTTTGAGCATGTTCTTGGAGCGTGTGGTGGCCTCCCAGTTTCAGGGATTTCTAGATGAAACAGATTATCTAGATCCATTTCAATATGGTTGATGCAGCAGTTTAAAAAGCCAATGGGATTTTGGGCTGCATCAAAAGGATTATAGTGTCTAGATCAAGGGAAGTCATGGTGCTTTTGTATTCTGCTTTGGTTAGACCTCACCTGGAATACTGTGTCGAATTCTGGACACCACAAGCTGGAAGGTGTCCAGAGGAGGGCAACTAAAATTATCAAAGGTCTGGAGACCATGAATCCCTATGAGGAGCATCTTAAAGAACTGGGTATGTATATCATGCAGAAGGTTGAGAGGAGACATGATAGCTAGCTATTAGGCATGGTTTTGAACCCAAAAATAGGGAATCGAAAATCTAATTGGGGGGGGGGGGGGTATTAGTAATAGAAAGACTTACCAAAAAAATCCCAAAATTTCTAAAATGTAACATAATTACTAACGAATTTCGTTAGTAGTTCTAAAAGTAGGCAAAGCAGGAAACAGGACTGATACTGTTTTAAGCACAGGCAAATCAAGGGGCAACATTTCCCTTGGTTTCCTTGCAGGAGATAGAATGCATTAATATATTATTATTAATATTATTAAATACCTCTGGTGCAGGCCTTGCTAGAGTTCTCCTCACTCCAGCTTTTTCCCATTCAGTTTTACCATAGCAGTCTAGGACCTCCGTTTGAACTCTATGGCTTTTCTTGATTCTGAACTCTTCCTTCTCCTCTCCGTGCTCTTTTCACTCCTGCTGCCCTTCTCTCAGCAGTTCTTATGTCCTTCTACTCTGTCCTTCTATCTAAACCCCCTTCCTGGGTGTTTAAATCGCTTTTTTCGTCAGTCCTCCAGCCCCTCTAGGAGTCCCGATCTGGATCTCTCTATGGTTTCCGGCTCCTTTTTCACTTCCTGGAGGAGGCCTTTCACTCTAATTAGGCTTCAAGCATGGAAAGGCCCGATTTGTCTGTGAGTTATGTCTGCAAAGCTATTTTGGAGGGGAAATTTTCCTGTTGGGTGGGCATCCGAAATATTTAATAATCTAACGAAATGTTGGGCCCAGGGAGTGCGAAAAAGGAAGTCCACTTCCGGGATTGGCCTTGCGATCCGTATAAACTTGAAAGTCCCATACATACGAATCCCTTCTGATTTCTTTTCATTTTCATAACTTTTTTCTCATGCCTACTAGCTATGTATAAGTATGTGAAAGGGTGTCATAAGGAAGAGGGAGCAGACATGTTTTTTGCTGCCCTTCAAACTAGACTAGGAGCAATGGGTTCAAATGACAGGAAAGGAGATTCCACCTGAACATTAGGAAAAACTTCCTGACCAATGAGCTGTTCAACAGTTGAACTCTCTGCCTCAAAGTGTGGTAGAATCCCTTTCCTTGGAATTTTTTTAAACAGAAGCTGGGTGGCCTTCTGTCAGGGATACTTTGATTGTGTTTTGATTGTGTTTCTGTCAGGGATACTTTGTGTTTTTGATTGTGTGGGATCTGTACACATTATTTGCTGATACATCACACAGTCCTAGACACTTGGGAAATGTTTGATGTGTGATCCGATACAACAGCCAGCAGAGTGATCTTGTTTACTGTGGACTCATCTTAATGTGTTTGTAATAATAACAATAACAATAACAATAACAACAACAATAACAATAACAATAACAACAACATGCAGTGCCAAAAAGGGCAAAACTGCAAGTTAGACTTATTGTAACAATAATAGCAGAAGCAGTGCCACACAAGCAACATGTTCCTCTCTGCCTTGTCTTTGCACATTGTGGTGTGCTTTCTGTAAGGAACATTGCAGTTGTGCACCATATATTGAGAACAGAGGTTGTACGTCCTATTCATTATGTGTATTGTGCATTGCACATTTTGCAATGGCATTTCGTCATTTATGTGTTCTGCAGTATGAGTGTGCTGTACTTCTAGCATAGCATAATTCTATGTACTGATATCTATCCTAAGCAAGGAGATGTAAGACTGCACAGTGGCATCACTAAGTGAGAGCAGAGAGTGCGGGCAACCTCATCTGAGGGGGTGATACCAACTATGGGAGTTGGAAGTGATGTGGGCAAGTCGGAAAGGAAATGCTGTACAACTGTATTTGCTCCTTTGGCTCGCTGAAGGAGAGCTGTTTCCTTCCCCTCTTAGTTGGTTTCCTTTATAGCAATTCAATTTGCTCTCACTTCCCTCCTTGCATGTATTCAAATGAGCAACCATCCAGTTCCCACATTTCCCCCAAACATTTACATAAACTGGTTACCAACTTCAATGCCTTTGACATCCTTGAAATAGATTTTTTAAAGTCTCAGTTTCCTTTCCCAACCCAACTCCTTCTCTTTTTCCTTTAGTGTGATGAGGCCCCTTGTCATACATCAGACTGTTCTCCCAAAACTGTTCCTCCAAAATGATTTTTGATTCTAGCAACAACCACTTGTGCTTCCCTCACTGTATAGTAAAAAGTATGCTTTTGTACAGCACAGTTTAAATTGCAATTCTCATTGCCGAGGCCCATAATTCCTGCTGCTGAATGAGCTAACCATATATTGTTAATTTCTGGATCTTTCCCTCTTGTTGGCCAGCCATGCTCCATTGCTGCTATGCCTGTTGTAGTCCCTGGGAAGCAACTATTTTATTTTATGTTTTAAGAGCATTGTTATTGTTGTTTTTTTTAAAAAAAACTTTTGCATTAAAAGCATTTTAACAAATGGCTTATTTTTATTTGTTGTTTGTCACCTGCACTCTTATGTTGAGAGATAGTCAGGTATAAAAGACGCTAATTCTAAGTAACTATATTTTTGCAGTTAGTCACTTCAAAGCTTGCTGCAGTTAGAGTCAAGCTCATACTGACAAACTCAAATTACTGCTGTGCCACTAAGATGTTGTGACAATTGTTTGCACTGCATTTGTAACATTCCTTAATGGTGCTGCATGTTATTTGATGTTTTGAACAATTTAGACCACTTTATCCTAATGAATAAAAGCTGCCCCGAGGCCCCATGAAATAAGAAGAGGTTTTGGTGGAACAGACATTTTAAAAGTCTAGAAGGAGTTCTTTGTGAAGGATGCTAATTGAGGGTCAGTCTTACGTGGCAAGTCAAAGACGAGCCTTAAGCAATTGCTGAAGAAGGTTGAGTATGCATGGCATAAAGCAGGGAGAACATAGGACAGGATTGGCATGCTTTAGCAGGCATGGTATGCTGCCATGAATTTCTAGGGACTCTCCATATTTCTGTTCATTCTGTGCATAATACAGAAAGAGTTGATTATTAATATAGCTTGTTTATCTGTCTGAGGGAAGGAAATTGGGTATATGTGGACAAACTGTAGTCTGTGATGCCAACCAAGTTCATATTTGTGAAAAATGAACCTTGTCAGACAGTAAGGAGCAGGAATCTTGTGTTCCCCTTGCCTCCCCCTCCCAAGCCACACACAGCATCCCTCAAGAACTAATAAGGGTAAATTGTTTTTGTAGAAATATAACACATACTTCTTGTTATTTTTCTTCTCATCCTCACTTGTGAATAGAATGTGCAAGAAAAAATAATAATGTTGAATATTTTCCAGTCATGAATTCTATCATTAAAACAAAACAATATATCCAAGGAGTGATTAAACTTGGTTGTGATAGGACTCTTAAGACCATATTTATCTGAACAGCTGGACTCTTCTTTGTTTGTGATTAAAGGTGAAAAAGTTAAAGTAGTTTGAGTATAGCTAGCCAGGTAGGAGGAATGTAATTGAGAAAGGAGATGACCGAGGTTTATGAAATCATATAAGATACAGAAATAGAGCTTTTCTTTCCTCCCTCTCTCTGGAACAAAGATGTACCTCTTCCTCCCTCTCATAATAACTAGACCTTAGGGTCATTTAATAAACTGATAAGTAGTAGATTCTGTCAAGGACAATTCTCCCATTAGGGAGAATGAGTTGCCAGTTTTGTTCTCTCTTGGATGACCTCCATTGCCACATTGGAAGGCCTCAGTGGTCACTCTCCACCTCAGATAGGGGGCTTGGGCCCCAGGTGGCTTCTTGCAGATAACAGTAAACACATTGATCTAAATCCAACATTCACTTAACATAGTATAAATATCCACATGCGAGTCTATGCTGTCATATCGTGCTCCACTGACTTACTGCAAAGTGCTGCATTCACTTTACAAGCGCAGTGTGTGCTTGGTGACAAGCAAGAATGATCAGAGAAGTATCTGGCTATGTCTGGAACCACACCCCCATGCCCCCCCCCAATGGATCTTGGTGCCGATGTCACCCCTGGACTATAACACACGATGAAGTGGGTTTAATGTATGTCTGGAACCACCCCCCACCCCACCCCCATGGATCTTGTTGCTGATGTGATCATTTGTGTCTGAGTATGAGGATGGAGACAGATGCTTCTCCAACCTTGCTTGCTCACCACAAGGTATGGCACAGCTATGTAGGATGGCATTTTAGTACAGATTTCTCAAGCTTCATACCATCCTTTAATGAATTTTCTCTCTCTTAAAGGAATAGAAATGAATGAAAAAGTAATGGGTAACAATGTCAGGTAATAGCGCAGAGCAGTAGTAAATCTGATCCATTCTTTACTTTGAACTTTAAAAGGAGTCCAAGAATATATACCTCTTTTAAGGATAGGCCTCATTTTTAACATGTCAGGAGCAACTTGAGAAACTGCAAGTTGCTTCTGGTGTGAGAGAATTGGTCGTCTGCAAGGACGTTACCCAGGAGATGCCAGGATGTTTTGATGTTTTACCATTTTTGTGGGAGGCTTCTCTCCTGCCCCCACATAGGGAACCGGAGATGACAGAGGGAGCTCATCCATGCTCTCCCCGAATTTGAACCTGTGACTTTCAGTCCTGCTGGCACAAGGGTTTAACCCACTGCACCACCAGGGCCTCAATACTATAATGAGAATACTATACTGACAATACTATATCAGACATTTACTGATAATAAATCAGCATTCACGAGGCTTGCTAAACAGACTGATTTTCCTTTTTATGAGGTACAGTTGAAGCATCTTCTTGAGACTCCACTGTAAACGCTGCATAACATATTCGTGTAAATGTTTAAAGCAGCCACTAGATGATGTTCAGAAAACTTTTACTGTTGCCAATTTTTTGGGACCCAACATTGAGCTAAAGTTACTCCATTTAGAGTCAGGTCTCATAGTTAAGGAAGTAGTCCCGTAGATGAAGTTTGCATGCATTTGAGATCATTTCTTTTTTATTTTGGGTGGTGGAGGAGGAGGTATAGTCTCCCCAGGTATCCTGGGGAACATTTTGTCTTCCTATTCTCCCATAGTTGTCCATCCCTAGGTTATGCAGGAAGAAGAATAGATTGCTTTGAGGGGAAAAGTTTCCGAGCTTTGTTTTAGAACCAGGGATCTCAGACATGCCAAAGAAAGTGTTTAGCTACCTGCTCATTTTCTCTACCTTCCTGTATCAAAATCTCCCTAGTTCTGGTGACCTTGGTCTTATTTATTATGTAGCCTACATTTGCAATCTGCTTTATTCATGTTGTGTGAGACTTTTGCTGTACAAGGAACTATTATTTTCTTCTGTGAGCAGAGGGAATTTTGTTGTTGCTGTTTTGCTTTTAAAAAAATACATACTATAAAGTAGCCAGATGAAGAAGGGCTGATCACGTTTGACACTCTATTCCTTGCTGGGCAAACCATTTTGATGACCTAACTACATTTTGTTAATAAGACCTGACAGAGTATTAAAAATGGGGTTCTTGACAAACTGCACGAGTAGCCATCAACACAGAACTGCACCGTAAGGTCGTAGCCATCTTCTCACATGAGTCGATTTCATTGTTAGTTCTACCTACCTGTATACCCACAGTGTCTTCCTGAATTATTTTGTTTAATTTTGTTTTTCTTTCCCTTGACAGATCCTCCCTTAGGATATGTAACACATTAGGGCTGTATCATTTCCACACAGTCTTCAGGCATGATATGATTGGCCAACAATGAAGCATCTTGCGCACAAGTGTCATTTCATGATTATGTGGGTTGTATAGAAATATGATTCCCAATTATTCTAGCATGCCTTTCCTCCCTGCTTTGTGACTCTCAGAACAAAAATGAATGAAGATATCTCAAAGACAAATGGAGGGGAAAGAAGCATGGGCAAAGAATTTAAACCAATTCAATCTGGATTTAGAGTCAATTTAAAAAAACATTCCCTATTTTTAGGTACCTGTGCCTTATTCTTATAGCAAAAAGTGGCAACCCTAATCACAGCACTAGAGGAATCCTGGAAGGAAAACAATTGGATTGTTGTTCTTATTTTTATTATCAAATTTCTTTCAATAGTTTTAAACAATTTTAAAATGTCTATGTTTATTTCATTAACAATAAACCTCACACTCAACACACATGGAGATAAGAATTAAATATATTTCAAAATAAAAAAAATATTTTTTTTAAAATACGGTCTGGAAACCATGTCTTATGATGACTGGCCGAGGGAGTTGGGCATGTTTAGAAATGACAAGATAGCAATCTTTAAATAGGCTGTATGGCCATGTGAGGACCTCAGAGGTTGTGAGAAAACTCAAGTTGGCTGACAATAAAAATTACATATTTCATTCAAAATATCAGTACAACTAAAATAACATAGAACATGGTACCACCGCTGCAGCTGTCAGAAAAATGCCATATCAACAAAAAACAAAAACAAAAAACAAAAAAGCATAGATGCAAGCAAAATGCCAGGAGGCAATGCTTCTGTAACATGGCCATGCAGCCCGGAAAACACAGAGCAGCCCAGTGATTCCGGCCATGAAAGTCTTTGGCAATAAATATTTAAGTATTGGAAATAATGTCATATGAAAGATGGAGTCAGCTTGTTTTCTGTTGCTCCAGAGATGTGGACATGGAACAATGAATTCAAAGTACAGGGAATGAGATGCCACTAGGTATATGGAATATCCCTGATGGTAAGTTATTTGACAATGGAATACTGTGCTTTGAGTGTGGTGGAGTTTTCTTCTCTTGAGTCTTTTAAACAGAGGCTGGGTGGCCATCTATCAGGAGTTCTTTTACTTCATATTCCCACATGGTGAGGGCTGGACTTGATGACCCCTGTGATCTCTTCGTACTCTATGATTCTGTTATGATGTCCCAACCTATGTATGGCTTTAATTATAAGAAGCATGGCGTTAAACTACCACAATGTACTACAATGGCAGAGGGGGGCTTTTGGGTATACGTCTTTTATCTGTTTACTGATGTTTTATTGATTTTATGCTGTAAACCGCTCTGGGCTCCAGAGAGAGCGGTCTACCAAATCGAATTTATAAATAAATAAATAAATTTGAGAAGGACACAGAGCATTGGTTTTTATTATCCAAGGCACATCCTCCTAGCTTGCTTTTTGCTTTTAAAAGCCTCTCATAGTTTTAAAAATAGTCCAGGGATAACAAAAACATTGGCTGAGAGTCTGCATCACAGAGGTAGCAATGGGGACGTGCACCACAGGGTAGGCATTAACAATGGTGGCAATTGAACCATGATCATAAATGTGAAAAGGGAGCAGTTACAAAATCCTAAGTTGAATGCATGCCATCACCACTGATGCACAGGATACCAGACAAGGTGAATTTGCTTCCCAAAGCCTTAGATGCTGTGGTGCACATTACAGGTTTAAACATTAAAAGATAAAACAATGGTAGTAGTAGGAGGTATTTAGACCCAGTAGAGTCCTTTGGACCTTGGGCAGGGCCCTTCCATGATCTACAGAAAGTGTTTTTACCTAATGTAAAATACTTAGCCAGACACAATTTTCCTAGAGAAGGTAGAAACTTATTTCAGGTTACAGAAATTATAACCCAATGAAAAGCTAAAACAAGACCTTTATAGGATTACCCTTGAAAGGGGTTCAGAAATATTCAAAATTTTGTGCCCAAAGGTTCAACTGGTCATGTGAGGAAAAAAACCCATGCCTCTGCCATTGTAGTACATTGTGGTAGTTTAACGCCATGCTTCTTATAATTAAAGCCATACATAGGTTGGGACATCATAACAGAATCATAGAGTACGAAGAGATCACAGGGGTCATCAAGTCCAGCCCTCACCATGTGGGAATATGAAGTAAAAGAACTCCTGATAGATGGCCACCCAGCCTCTGTTTAAAAGACTCAAGAGAAGAAAACTCCACCACACTCAAAGCACAGTATTCCATTGTCAAATAACTTACCATCAGGGATATTCCATATACCTAGTGGCATCTCATTCCCTGTACTTTGAATTCATTGTTCCATGTCCACATCTCTGGAGCAACAGAAAACAAGCTGACTCCATCTTTCATATGACATTATTTCCAATACTTAAATATTTATTGCCAAAGACTTTCATGGCCGGAATCACTGGGCTGCTCTGTGTTTTTCCGGGCTGCATGGCCATGTTACAGAAGCATTGCCTCCTGGCATTTTGCTTGCATCTATGCTTTTTTGTTTTTTGTTTTTGTTTTTTGTTGATATGGCATTTTTCTGACAGCTGCAGCGGTGGTACCATGTTCTATGTTATTTTAGTTGTACTGATATTTTGAATGAAATATGTAATTTTTATTGTCAGCCAACTTGAGTTTTCTCACAACCTCTGAGGTCCTCACATGGCCATACAGCCTATTTAAAGATTGCTATCTTGTCATTTCTAAACATGCCCAACTCCCTCGGCCAGTCATCATAAGACATGGTTTCCAGACCGTATTTTAAAAAAAATATTTTTTTTATTTTGAAATATATTTAATTCTTATCTCCATGTGTGTTGAGTGTGAGGTTTATTGTTAATGAAATAAACATAGACATTTTAAAATTGTTTAAAACTATTGAAAGAAATTTGATAATAAAAATAAGAACAACAATCCAATTGTTTTCCTTCCAGGATTCCTCTAGTGCTGTGATTAGGGTTGCCACTTTTTGCTATAAGAATAAGGCACAGGTACCTAAAAATAGGGAATGTTTTTTAAAAAAAAATAAGGGACATTTCATAAAAACTTGAAAATCATCAATGTCCCTTTTTTGTGAAAAATTCCCTATTTTACGTACCTGTCCCTTATTCTTATAGCAAAGAGTGGCAACCCTCACTGTGATCAATCTTGGCATCACATTCCATTCCTCCACATATATTTGCTAAAATATAGCAAATGTCCATAGAAGTCATGGCTTCATACTTCTGGACTATGTTATTCACAGTGAGTCACCTGAAATCAACATAGTGAGTGTGCCATCATGTGGTAAAGGCATGGCTCTTTGGATAAGTGACTGTTAACTAACTTCTGAAAATATCCTCTTTTTTGCTGATATTGCATTTTTATGACTGCTGCAGCTGTGCTATCATGTTCTATGTTATTTTAGTTGTACTGATATTTTGAATGAAATTTGTAATTAGTGTTGACAGCCAACTTGAGTTTTCTCGTAGAAGCAAAAGGGGATGCACATGATTTCAGACAAATATAGACTCTCTTTCAGAAATTCAAACTACAAGAGGAGACTCCATTTTTGAATACTATACTATACTATTACAGCCATATTACGAGAGCCAGTGTGATGTAGTGGTTCGAATATAGGACTATGACTCTAGAAACCAGGACCATAGCAACACACAGAGTGACCCTGGCTGACTCACACTTTCAGCTCCAGAAAAGCCCATTATACGTTTACCTTTGTGTTGCTCTAACGACTCACCCATTTTTGCTAGGCCGAGGCCTGGTTAGCAGTTTGGCATCCCTGCTAAGATAGAATAGCTAGGAAAGGGGGAGTGGCTTGGAGTCTCTCCAAGAGAGAGAGAGAGAGGGAGGGAGAGAGAGAGAGAGCTGCAGGGGAGTGGCTCAGAGTGAAGGGGAGGGGCCATCTGACTGCGGGGGGGGGGAGTGTAGCTTTTTCAGTCAGATGGGATTTGGCTCTTGTCAGAGCAACATCGAAGTCCGCTGTGAGCAGTCAGCAAGATAGGGAGTGTCTTAGATAGCTGACAGGAGAAGTCTGTGGAAAGCTGAGGACAGGGAGAATCAGCCAGCAGACTTAGATCTCTTAGGATAAGAGATTGGCTCACACTTGGGGACAACTAACTAGGAGTAGTTAGTGGAAGAAACTCACTACTAGTTTTAATATTAGAGTGAGGGAGTATTTTGACAAGTTGTGAAAGACATTACATCGATCTAGAACTGTATCCAAGTTTAAAGATACATGTTTTATGAAACCACCAAGCTATTGTACCTTTCTTGACAACCACTTACGCTTCTGTGCCTTTTAAAAGCTGTTAGTTCCAACAATAAACCTTTTCATTGTTAACTTTTAAAGAAAAGCCTTTCTTGTGTCTCATTCCATCTAGCAGTTAATTTAACAGCTCCAGTGTGGTGACAGTTCCAGCTTTTTGGCAGATTTTATTTACCTCAGTACTTCTCCCAGCCCTTGTTAGTATAAGAGCCAAGGCTGGTGCAGTGTGTTTTGATCTTTACAAAATCCTAAAGGCTATGTTTAGGTTGGTGGCAGCATTACCAGTGGCTTAAGCCTCCAGGTCGTTACATTAATTGGTGGCAGCGGTGGGATCTAAAATAGAAAGGTCCACCCTGCCCCAAGTGGTCCAAGCCCAAGTCATTACAGTTGCCATAAGTCAAAAACTACTTGAAAACACAACAAACTATGACTAGTGTTGCATGTTTCAGTACTGCTCTTCAATAGTATTTGCTCAAGCTATACATTTATTAGGAAATGGGGAAAACACACCCTAGATTACAGTTTTGCTTTTTCCTCTTAAGGTCCTATAAAGATTGCCACCTATCAAATGGCAACATTTCATCACTACTCCTCTGCTAATTATTTGCTTTTGAACTACAAGTTCAGATTTTCGATGTATGTGTTTGGCTGAGAAGCTAATGAGCCAAAGGCACTATTTTCTTTATTTACTGAATATATTGATATCCCACGACACTGAAAAACAAGGCATAAATGAACATGTGTGCAAAGGGAGGGTCAAAGGATGGCAGTATAATTCAGTGTTCTGCAAAGCCAAGGATTCAAATCTAGGGAGTACTATTTTTCAATGGAAAGCTTGGAAGCTGAAAGTCCCTTCATTGCCGTTAAGTTCATCTCTGTGGCCTGAAGATTTCTGAAGACTCTCAAGCAGATGTTGTTATGTTGTCTGTCAATTGCAATTCCTATGGGAAAGAGTTTCAAGCATCTGCTCTGTATTAATGTGATTAGTAAAGGGGAGGGGGCATGTGGAGAGAAAAGAAAATTAGAGGAATATGGAGTAGAACGGGCTATAGATTTAAATAAGAAGAGAAAAGGAGGAAAAGTTATTCTTCCTTGCTTTCCAATGATGCTGCAGCTGTCTATAAAGCTATTTATGGTTTTGTCCTCTTTTTCCAATATGTTCAAAATGGCATTTAGAGTGTCTCTTTCCAACCCAATATTCCCAGCACAACCTGAGGAGAAAGTTGAGGCACAGAGAAAAAGTATCTAGCCCAAAGGCAACACTTAGAAAATGAAGACCTTGCTTGTTGTTCGTTACTTGCTGAGGGGCAGATTGATAATGTATTTCTAACATACTCCTTTTTAGATTTGTTTATCATTGATTAAAACATTGGAAATAGAAAACTCGCTAAAAGTGGCTCCAGACAGCCACAATTTTAGCAGTAATAAGGAAATGCCATTCATTTCACATAAAGAACCAGCATTGTGTAGTGGATTGAATGCCAGGCTTTTGAAAGACCAGGTTTTGAATCCCTGCTCAGCCATGAAAACCCACTGGATGACCTTGGACACACTATGCTTTCTCATTTCCAAAGGAAGGCAATGGTAAAACTCACCATAAATCCTAATCTTTTTGAAAGCAGGGTACTATTCCATTATCTGGGCGGAGACAAAGGCGGGGAGCTAGATAGAAAAGGATATTCCATTTGGGGGGGTGTTGAAGGAGTAAAACCATTTTCTCCTATTTTTCTGTTTTTCCCTCCACCCATGTCACCATTGTGGAAACAACCTCTCCCTTATGAAATGGGAAAAGGGAAGGGAAAATAACTAACGAAAATGGGGTAAATGGTTTTCCTTCGTCAACTCCCCCCTCCCCCTATAAAATGGACTATCCTTCTCTGTCTGGCACCCCCTTTTGACCTTCACCCAGATAATAGAACAGTACCAAAAGCAGATATAACATCAGCACAACACATTACAAGCATCAAAGAAAAATAAACATAATTGGCTGTTACGTAATTCACATAAAATTTCAGTATGCACTTGTTTGTACAAATATAATATGTTGCGGGTAATGTTGTTACTTAAAATCATGTCAGTGTAGAGATGGAAGAGATATAATAATCATTGATCAAACTACAGAAAACCACAGCTAAAACATCCATAAGAGGTGATGATCAACCAAGTTCTGTTTAAATGACTTCAATGAAAAAAAGCCCACATCTGTGAGCTAGTTTGTTCTACTGTCAAACAGTTACAACCATTAGGAAGTTCTTTCCAATCTTTAAATAGCTTAATCTCTTCTCTTGAGAAGCAGAAAATAAGTTTGCCCATTTTCTGGCAGCCCTTTAGATATTGGAAGACAGTTATCATGACACCTTTCTGTCTTCTCGTTATCCCGAAACTGGATGGTTCCATTACAACTCAGAGCAGCTGTGTGAAGAGAGGCCATAAAACAAAGAGTGGATTTGCCATTCCCATTACAGCAGATCCACCAGTTGCTTTGGCATTATACTTTTCTCCATTTTGAACTCTTCCTATATTGAATACATCCCTCTCTCATCCCAGTTATATGCATCGTGCATCCTAGAAAATATAAACAAGTCTCTATAGACACAAAAATAGAATTCTTTGTTACTTGAGTGAAAAAGGAAGTACCAACAAAGAAAAAATGAAAAACCCAACAAGTTATTTTGTCCCCTGTTGAACTGCTCTCAGCATCAAGAGGATTTTTCCTAATGTTCAGGTGGAGGTTTTTTCCTTGTATTTGAAATGATTGATTTGTGTTATGATCTCTGGAACAGCAAAAATGAAGCTTGTTCCATCTTCTACACAACAGTCCTTTGGGTATTTTAATATGACTGTCATATAACCTCTGAATCTTCTCTTCTTCAAGCTAAAGATATGCTGTTTCCTAAGCCATTGTTGATAAGGCTTGGTGTCCAGACGTTTTACCATCTTGGTTGCTCTCCTCTGGACATCTTCCAGCTTGACAATAACTTTCTTAAACTGTTCTGCCTAGAATCAGACAGTATTCCAGGTGAAGTTTGACCAAAGCAAAACAGAATATCATTACTACTTCCCTGGATTTAAACACTATATTCCTATTTATGCAGCTTAGATCTGCATTGGAATTTTTGGCTGCTGTACCATACTGTTGACAGATGGTTAGCTTGTTGTTTAATAAAGCCCCTATAGCCTTTTCACACATTCTGCTTTCAAGCCAGGTGTCACTCCTTTATTTTTACACCTCATATTCCCCTGCTCTTTATTATTGAGTTCTTCTGGTAGGAGCCAATACTCAGACCAACCATAGACCAAATATAGGGCTCACATTAGCACCTGTGTATGGGACCCAAATTTTCCTAACAATGCTAAAACTTGCCATATAAACAACGGCCTATATCCAATGGTTAGTCCCAACTAAAGTTGGATGTATATACATCTTTACTTGCCACTCAAGCTTTTAATTCAATGAATATATCCTAGTTGGAGATCGACATAGATTTAGATCAAGGTAAGAATTGTTTAGACCTTCAGATGTTGAACTGTACTTCCCAGTGGCTCAAGCCAACACACCCAACAGTAAATGATAGCTTATTTAGGCCATGGAAGGGAGTTTACTGAGTTGTGTTTCAATCCAAAGCAATCCCCTAATCATTGCTATGTATCTTCTTTAATTATTTATTTTAAAATTTTAATATACCTATAATATACATCGGTGACCAGCCACCCACAGTACAGTTGCCCCTCAACCCACCTCCAGTGCTATCATCAAGTCATTTTTTACTTATAGTGACCCTAAGTTAAAGTTATCATGGAGTTTCCTTGGTCAGATTTATTCAAAAATGATTTGCCACTGCCTTCCTCAAAGACTGAGGGAATGTGTCCCACACAGGGTTACTGAATGGGTCGCTCTGACTGAATTTGAAAACTGGTTTCTAGAGTCGTAGTCCAACACATAAACTGCTAAGCCAAGCTGCTCCTTAACTAGAACAGTAAGAAATACTTTGGGTTGCCAAATTTGCCAATGGCTGTGATATGCTAGGAATCAAAGCCCCAAAGAGAACATTTCCAAGCATCTGTTTCCCACTGCAAGTTTTAGAGAGATCAGCATTTGAGAGAGAGTTGAGATGTTCAACAGCAACTTCTTGTTTTATTATTTGAAGTTTTACACTAACAGAAGAAATGCCAAGCTCCACTAACTCATCTGAAAAGCTTCTTGAGTCCCTGTCGTTGGGATGCAATTCTAGTCCTAGGTTCTACACTAGTTCAAAAGAAAATGAGGAAAAAATCTCTGCAAGATATATAAACAAGCAGAGCTCTAGCAAAAGGACAGCTTGCCAAGTGATATTCATTGAAAATACACATTAGATTTTAATAGCAGGCAATGTCACAAACATTTACACTCTCCATTTGCTATGGTATGTATAATAGGATTAAGAGGCTGTTGTGATATGAAATCAAGTGTCTTATGTGATTGCTCGTTCCAGTATAAAGACCAACTTTCATTATGGGTTTCATGTTAATGTAATACAATAACATGCTCAGTGGTTAATGTACTTTTGCAAAATAACCACTTTTTTCAAAAATGAGAGAGGAAGATGGTATACATTTCAAAGAGTCAGGAGAAAGAATTCATTAAAGCTTTTCATTGCCCCCCTTCTCTTTTTTTTTTTTTAAAGTTAATGTATTCTCCAGCAACTCATTGCAGCACATCATCTATGCAAAAATGTATTACTGGCTCTCTTAAGATATCCTGTTCAAATCTAATGAATATAGCTGCTGATTTCAACTTTCATTGTTCATGTAGAAGAATATATTTGCTGGATATTTAGAAAAGGTCTATCCCTTTGTATAAAATTGTGGGCAAATAGCCCTTTTTCAAAGGAGCAACGCTCTTTCAAGTGGTGGAAGATTTCTGGTTGTCATTGCATTTGATTTTTCTCACCTCTATTTCTTGCATTTAATATGCTTTGGGATTAATATTGAACAGCATGTCTCTGTTGGTTCTGCAGGTCCTACCAGCCACTTTAGATACCATTGACATTGTTGTATTTCCATGGTAGAATTAATGCAGTTTGGCTTTCTCCCCATTTCCCACACGGAGGACAGAAAAGCGCTTCCAAACTGGGTTAAAAATCCAGTTTGGAAGCACCTTTCTGTCCTCTGCATGAGAAATGGGGGAAAATGTGGCTTTATCCCCATTTCTCACACGAAGGACAGAAAAGTGCTTCCAAACTGGGTTAAAGATGCCTGACTGCGGGTTTCGGGCCCTGCAGGGCCTGCCACACAGTATTTTCTGCAGCCCAGGGCTGCTTTCCGGCAACTCCTTGGGTAGGGAGGGGCCTGCGGCCTAGCATCCGGCCCCTCCCCATCCAAGGAGTTTCCGGAAAGTGGCCCTGGGCTGCAGAAAATGCTGTGTGGTGAGCCCAGCCTGCCCCGGTCCCCCCACCTCCCTTGCTGCAGGTTTTGGGCCCGGCAGGGCCCACCATGCAGCGTTTTCTGCGGCCCAGGGCCGCTTTCTGGATGCTGGGCCTGCCGCGCCTGGGAGCAATAAAGAATCATCAAAAGAGCCATATATGGCTCGCAAGCCATAGGTTCCTGACCCCTGTATTAAACCATGATTTAAAGTTAAGTTTCTGCACTTAAAGCAGAACAAAGCTGAAAAAATTTGCCTATGATTTGAGGCTCCCACCTCCCAACTGCTTTGCCCATATCCTGAGTGTAGCAGAGAAGCAAACGTGTGTGAAAATGCTTGAATACCTAATTTCTCATCACTGGAGTAATATTACTATTATTATATGTATTATATCCCACTTTTATTTTTTGATTGATACAAAACAGTGACTGATTGAGACACAAAAGCAAGGGTGTTTTCCCTTTCTCCATCCAAGACAATTTCATGCTCTTCTCTACGCCTGCCCTTTCTTTAGTTTGCTGATTCCTATGTTGTTACAGTAAAAATCTCAGGTCAAGGAGATTCAAAACTGAGTTTCACTGAAAGAAGTGGGACCCCAGTGTGCTGACTAATATTGTCTACAAGAGAATAATATGGATGCAAGCTACCATTCCAAGATCCCATTTCTACATGCAGGATTAAAACCCTTTAACCTTGGAATTAACTGAATTTTCACATGACCTAAAATGAGTAATTCAAGATCTTGCGACCTAAGTATTGTAACTTCCCTGACCCAAATGACTAACACAAAAAATTAAGAAGTAGTTTTGCAAAAATCCAAGAAATCCCATTATTAGCTCTGCACTTAAGTATTTCTCATATAATTATGTATAACTGCGTTAATAATATAATTCAGGATTTAAGTTAAGGCAAAAATTATAACTTAAGACCACCAATTTAGCAAATGTACATGTGTGTATACAGTATATACAAACATAAACACAAAAACACACTTCAGTTACCCCTTTATGATAGAACATCCCTAACTGATTTAGCAACGTAATTGATTCTGACAAAGTAATTGCTGTCGCTGACCCATGCAATCTACAAGCCACTTAACCATGCCAATCAGCAGCCTGTGCCAATTAAACTATTTTAACAATTTAAAATTGTGGAAAAAAACTGTACAAGAACACTGTGTGCAAGCAGGGGAGGAGTTTTAAATATATATTTATTATTTTTAGTGAGTTTTTCGTTTCTATGGAGCTGTTCCTTGTTGCACATGTATTTTAAGAAATGGGAATGTTGTTCACAATGCAGCTTCATTATCCACACCTGTGCCCATGTTCCACCACATATGAACACTATACGTCTCTTTATTCACAGGTGCCATGTGTTTCACATTTCACATGAATGTCAGCACACTGAAAATCAATTGTTCTTTGAGAATGTACAGAAAGAGAAAATGATTAGATTATTTATTTATTGTGTCAGAAGCAAATTGAGGATACAGTTATAATGCATAAAAATAGAATATAATCTCACTGTTGATATCCTGACTGAATAGTTGCTGGTACGTAAAACAAAGGGAAGGCTATTTGGCTGGCCGCTTAGCCTGGGAAGTTAAAAAAAATGACGCACTAGATTTTGGCGAAGAAAGTCAACCTTTGCACAACAAAACTACTTGTCAAGGATCGCCCTGTCCCAAGAAGTCTATGAAATTCTATGCATTTACTTATTCATTCATTTATTTATACCTTGCATTATCTTCCCAAAAGGAACTCAAAGCGGTTCATTGCTGTCTGATCATTGGTTTTTGTATTGTGTTGATTTTATATTGATTTTATAATGCTGTTTTAATTGTATATTGTGGATTGTTATGGCATCAAATTGCCACCAATTTGTAAGCCACCTTGAGTTCCCTTCGGGCTTGAGAAAGGCTGTTGTGATTGAGCCTTCAGCTACTACTACTACTAGTAGTATTGGGGAAGATGCTGGGTATATAGCATCAAGCAATAATATGGAATGGGGTGAGGCTCTGGGTGATCAAGAGTCTGCAGCTGGAAGGAAAAGGGCTGCTAGTGATTCTAGTGTGTGTAGCAACTCAGCCCCCATCTGACCCGGGGGGGGGGGGGCAGGAGGCCAATCTGCCCCCACCTCAGCCGGGAGTGCAGGTTGCGGCCCCAGGGGTTCCGTTTGCTTTAGACCCCGATGAAGGTGATGGAGGGGATGAAGGGCCCACATCACCAACAGACAGCCTGCAATGGGATGACACCTGGCCGGAGGCCTATTCTGATGACGAGGCTTCTCCTGATTCCGGATCAGATACGGAATATGAAAGACCGGGAGGTTTCGGGTCACAGGAACGGGTGTTTACGCCAGATGTTGAGGAGGACATGGAAGCCGGGGCCGAACCAGTTTCCCAGGAAGATAACGGCGCAGATGGTGCCATTCCTGAGCGGAGATTCGACCGAAGGGGGAGTATTGAGGCTACACGGAGAGATTGGAAGCGAGGCCTGGAAAGGCGCTGGTCCCACAAAGGAGGGAATTAAGTAGGCACTTTGTGGGAACATTCCTCAGTTTGCTGGCCACGTCGGAGCTGGAGAGACGTAGCAGCTTGCTGTCCTCCTGGAAGCTATAGACTGGCTTGCCTTGCCAAGTGCTGCCTTGAAACCTTGTTGATTCCATGAACTTTGGATTTACCTTGCTTACCAAGGACTTAGTTGCCTTACTGGATTCGCTTTGTTTTTATGGACCTTGCTTTTGATCCTTACTTTTTGAATACCTTTGAACTTTGATTGTTTTTTTACCTTGGACTATTTGATCTTTACTTTTTGGACATTTTATCTTCTTCACCTGCTTCTATTTTTGTGCTTAATAAATAGTTAATTGACATTGTCTGTGTGTGTGTGATTACGGGGTGGAGACAGGGCCCGCGTTCTGACAGTGTGGAAGGATTGGAACAGAGAAAAAGGATCCGGCAGGTACTTAGAGCACCTTCTGATTCAGACACCTTCCAAGATTTTCCTGGGGAAGAAGAAATGAGGTCAGAGGAAAGTGATATGGATTTAGCCTGAACATTGGTTCAGGAAGTAAGGGATGTGTGTAACGAAGAGTCTAATTCTGACACCTTCTGTGGCTTTGACAGTGATTTAGACTGGCCTTCTGGGGGTTCAGAAACAGATAGGGACACTCTAAGTTTTCAACAGTGTTAGCAAGATTGGAGGTCTGCACAGAGCACAGCTGCTGTAGGAGATGCAGCAGCTGGTGCTCATGATCAAGGAGGGTCTTCAGAAGACAGTGATGTTTAAGTGCTATATAAGAAATGGGTTTTTGGGGCTGCATTTACAGCAGTCAAAGAGTTGATGTCTGGTTCTTGTCTCTGACTTTCCTGTGTTCCTGATATCAAGTGCCTTGTTCCTGTTTCCTGATACTCGTGAGTTATGGGCTTTTTCTCCACTTTGTTCTTGGGTGAGCTGCTACAGCAGCTAGCTGATGTTTGGGAAAAGTTGGGGGGTTTGGAATTCAATGTATGCTTTTCTGTTTAGTTACCTGCCATGTGTCCCTGAGGCGGGGCTTGGTCTCCGCTGAGTTTACGTGAGTTCCTGCTACAAAGTCTGGTATTGTATGAAATGGAGGAAGGCTAGCATTGTGTTTTATGGGGACTATGATTTGTACTCAGCTCCTGATTGCCTTGGATGGTCTCCTCCTTCCTTTCATCTGCCTTTCTCCTGCCTTGGATTTCTGGACTGGATTTATGACCACTCTTCTGGATTCTCCCTTCGGACTTTGCAGACAGACGTCTGGTGTTTGTTTTGTGCTGTTTTGCTGCTTTATTTTGTGGGACTCTTTCCTGGGATTTTTGAGGGTTTTTGAGCTGGGTTGGCTATTTTTTTGTTCATCCTTTTTCCAGTTATTGTTCAATAAACCTTTTGTTATCCCCTTTTACTCCTGGGTCTGGCTTCCTTGGTCTCTGCACTACAACAAAGGCAGGGTAGAAATATCATAAATAAATGCCTGGAGGCATTTGGGATCTTCTGTGAACTTCAACACTAGCCCACTTGAGTTTTTGTATACTTGGGCCCCATCTACACTACCATATAATGCAGTTTCAGAATGCAGTTTAACTGCATTTAATTGGATTATATGAGTCCACACTGCCACATAAGGCAGTTCAATGTGGGTTTTTTAAAAATAAAACTGTGTTGTATGCCAGTGTAGAAGGGCCTTTGCCTCTCATCTGCTTTAGGAGGAGAGTGAGGTGTAGCTTTCCCTACTGGGCTTTCAAAATAAAGATTAAAATCTTACACTCAGTTATCTGAGTGCAGAGCTAATGATTGCCACCTTTAAAAATATATAATTCCCAGAATTTCTGTGTTGCCTTTTCAATTTGCTTTTGTTTTGTTTGTTAAAATATGGTCAGTCAGATGGTCTTCCTAGAATGGAATCAAAGAAAAGCTAAATAAGGCCATTAATAAAAATGTGAAAACACATATATTTTCAAATATTAGAATATAAGAAGTAGAGCCACTGAAGAAATAAAAATAAACTTTCTGCAAATACCTTATGAAGCTCCTGCTCAAAAAACTAATACGGGCTAACAGATCAACAGCCAGAACAGTGGGAAAGAAAGAGCCTGAAGTAGAAAGTGCTAAAGGAGAAGGACCTCCACCTGAGAATAAAGTAGGAAAGGCAGGCAAAGCCTTGGGGTTACAGAGATAAGCTTTGAAAGTCGGCAGAAGTGGTGATCTAGAAAACTATATACATCCCAGCAGGGGCCTGATTTATTTTATTTTTTGAAAAAATGCATTTGTGGTATTGCAGGGACTACAAAACTTGGATGTATTTTGAAGTGGCTTCTTGGAGCTAAAGTTCACTAGTCAGAGTGAAAAGATTTTTTGGAAGAAAATAAATTCTTATTGGTATGTAAACAACAAAGAATAGATAAGAGTGCAAAACCCCCATCTAAAACACAAAGACACTAATTATACACCACCATAGAAAAGCACTAAATAATATTAACAATACCAAACCCATTCTACCCCACCCTCACATAAAAAGCACATAAAACTTGACTTCCCACAATCCTGAACAAAGACAAAGATATAACAAATACATTAAACTTATCTACAATACTGAATTAAAATGGTATCTTCTGAAGAAAATTCAATCTTGAAATCCTGTAAGCATAATCATCCCCTCTTTCTTCTTCACAAAAAACAAAATCCAATCCCAACCAGCTAAGAAATTGATTACAACAATCAAAGTAGAATTAAGCTTTTCCTGCCATTTTATAAACATTCTTCCTTTATTGGTAACCAAGTGTTTTGCCACTTCTTGGCATACAGCACCCATGTTGCCAGTATCATATACTGTATCACCGAAAACTTAATATTGACGTACTTGAGTTGCTAATTTGGCAACTTCAGTAAAAAGAACCATGTTCTTAACTCTATATTTATTTTTAAAATCACTTGAAACCACATATGCCAACTTCCTATATTGTTCAACTTTGTCACATGTTCATCACATTTATTTATTTATTTTCTGTATTTATATCCCACCCTTCTCATCCCCGAAGAGGACTCAGAACAATCAGCAACAATCAGATGCCATATCAACAGACAAATAATAAAATAAACATTAAAGCAAAAATTAAATAGCAATATAAATATTAAAATATATTATTGAAATAACACAATCCGAATACATAATCAAAAGCCATTCCGGATGTTATTGCACATAATTCCACTTCACTTATTGCACTGCACTATTGGTAGCAGAGCCAAGTTTTTACTCACTTCCTGAAGATCAGGAGGGAGGAGGCTGACCTGATTTTGCTGGGGACGGAGTACCATAGCTGAAGGGCCACCACTGAGAAGGCCCTGTCTCTTGTCTCCACCAACCACAGGTGGGACTGAGAGCATTTCCTTTCCAGCTCTGCAGTCATATTTTGGGTACAATTTTAGCAGTTTTCTTTCCACTGAAAGTAAATCTTTGAAAGCTGCAGTTTTATCTATTTATTTACTTTGCTTCTAGACCGCCTCTCTCAGCCCGAAGGCGACTCGATGCGGTGTACAAATAGCAGGAACTGCTCAAGACAAACAAATCAACAGTTATCAATACAATTTCAACAGTTATCAATACAATTTTAAGTTTTGAAGCTTATTTTACACTGCAGAAAATGTGTGTGTTTTTTCACAAATAAACAGAATTTTCTGCACAGAAAAAATTTTCTTCACAGGAAAATGCTTTAGTTTCCAACGTATCCTACACCAAACCCACACATTTTTATATGTGCAGAAAACAGCACTTTGTTCACAGAATACATTTCTGCTCAGAAATGTATGTTTCTGCACAGAAAATGCTTGTTCCTCTATAGACAATATGTGTGGGAGAGTGCATAAAAATGTCTGTATTTTGTGTTGAAGGAGCTCTGGGCTGCATAGATTTGCCTAATCAAGGTTTCTCAGCTTTCCAGAAATTTATCTTTCAGGCACTTTCTAATATTTTCAAATATACTTTCCATCTCTACAGTATATTTTAAAGTCTATTGAAGAGTTAACAATATTCTGTCTAAGGCACAACGTTGCTGTTTGATCCAAGGAGCAAATATACATTGTGTGGAAAACAAGCAGTTGTTAATTTAGAGGTGTTGGTATTTGCTTTCTAAAGAGTGCCTGTGGATATCCACCATGCATGACCGACCCACGTCTTCACTGCCCTTTGGCTGGCTTCTGTTTTGGTTTCTAATGAAGGCAGCTTTGCCACTTCAATCATTTTAAAGCTGCAAAAATGGGAATTCAGTGTTGACTTGTGATAGATTGGAAAGAATATTGTAAATGGGAGACAGAGTGAGCCTTTGAGAGGGAACTTCTAACAGAATATGTTAGAATTCGCAGTCTTGTGAAGATGACAGTTTTGTTGTTTAATCCTGATCTTCACCCTCACCCCCCTTTTAAAAAGTCATTGTATCTCTCAGTAATCAAAGAATGGGTGCTAGACATGCATTTTAAAAGGAAATTGGCTTGTTTGCATGTTAATGTTTGCATCTGGAGGAACGTAGCTGTCTCCCACTGTCATTCTTCTTCTTGCATTTGATAGGCATATATATGTAGCTCAGCAATGAGAAAAAGTGGAAATGAAAAATCATAATCTTATATACAACAAGTAATACACAAGAGTTTGCAGCTAGAGAAATTCCAGGATGAAAACCAAACACATCTTGGGAGGCAATGGTTAGAGACTGAACAATGACACAAATGCAAAAGGTCTCCATCACAACAGTAACAGATTACTTAGGAGAGCATATCTTCCTACTGTCCCAGTTTGGAAAAGGCAGTCATAATTGATCTGCTGCCATCCCTCTTTTTCAGCTGCTTTTAAAATGCCCTATTTTAAATCTGCTCATTTCAGTCCATCTTCATTTAATTCCAACTGCTGTAAAGTGTGGCAGGGCAGAAAAGAGAAGGAGGACAGAATTGTATCCTTCCCAGTAGCCTCATGCAAAAGTAAACTATTTCAGCTTCTCCTAACTTGTGTATTCTTCATTGATAATTTCACCTGTTTTGACCGCATTCTGATGTTGTTTGGCCACAAATGTCCCAGTTTACATCTTTAAAATGTTGGAGGGTCTGAAAGAATTGAGACCTGGAATGGGAAGGCTTAAGAGTAAATATTGCCAAACTTTCTTCTAATAAACATGATTGCTCAAACTATGTAGGCTTTATATATGTTTGTGGCTGCTCTCTGTAATGAGTCACTGAACTGCACATTGCCAAGACAATTTTTGCATATTCAGACCATGGAGTAACCCAACGAATCCAGGTTAGCCACTTGATTCTACAGGATACAAATGCCTACAAAAAGGGTTCCTGTTCTAATCCAATTTCATGAAGCAACAAAGCCCCTCAGAACCCCTCAGTTTAGTCATGGATTCAAGCTTACTTCTTAATCCAGCCTCATGATTAATATTTCTGTTTTCAACTAGACATTGATAAAATCATTTGCCGGCTAAAATTCCAAAAATTCCACAGCAAATCTGATAGTATTAACAAACTAATTAAGGATAGGACCATGTTGTATCTGCTTGCCAGGCAGCAATTAAAGTTCAGAAGCTTTTCAGGAAAAGACTTGGCAACCCTTATTCAGTACCACAATGTGGTTTTACAAGGTTTTTAACCTTCTCTGACAAAGAATGCTTCATCAAACTATAACTTCCATGATTCCATAGCATTGAGTCATGACAGTTTAAGTGGTGTCAAACTGTATTCATTCTACAGTGTAGATGCACCCTAAAATTAAGTTTATACCTGTTGTTATTCATAACCACCCAGGACAGTAGCTTAACTGTGCTATGTAAATGATAATCATAGCACCAAAAGAGATGCACTATAAACCAATTGCATCTACTTTTAGACAAGCTGGAACATTGGACCCAGACGAGAAAAAGAAATAGTCCCAAAGCATCCTGCTGTTTTATTTCAGCCTCGCAGCAAATGGGAAGATTAGCTGCTTCCCCACTGCTGTTCAGCTAATATCTGTGGTCTCCATGTGTATCATGACATTATTTCTTACCATCACATCTCTTCTTCCATGAATTTAAACTCATCAGTTACTGAAGACACAATTCCACTTTTTGCAATAATTACCTCATCTGGCATTTTCCCCTGAGCAGGACCATTCAGCTTAACTAATTCTTTTACCCATAAAACTGAATTTTAAAGTCTGTAGAGGAACCCTGCATCGCTACAAAATTGGATCCTCAAACTAATAACCAGCTGCATAGAAAAGAATTAGAAAAAAGAAGCATAGCAGAATATGCCTTGAATGGTCTAGGTTGATTTTGCATTACTTAATTAAAATGTTCATACATATAAGAGGTGGGAGTCAAGAATGGCTTCCTATTCTTTCTGCCCAATGCCAATAGAAAGTGTGTGTGTTTGCTTTAAATTGAATTCTTTTCCTTCCTTACTATGTGTTACAAATACCAAAGACTGTTCGTGAAACACTGTTGTCCACAAATATTAATATATGCTTAATTCTTTTCATATGTGTTTTAATGAAAAGATGGAGAATTCTCATGAGTCTCCAAGGGAGTTCCATGCCATCTCCAGGGGAAAAATAGGAATGAATCCTGCCTAGGCTGCTCCTCTTAGTTAGAGTTGATTATAATGGGTTAAATAGACAAATGGTCTCATTCAGTGTGGCATAGCTTTCTCTCTTCCTAATCAATTAGAGTTCAGTCACTTTAAATTCACTGATCAAGTCCTAACCAATTACTCAGACTATACACTCTAAAGTCAACACATCTCATCTGATATTAGAAATTATGGAGGGTCAGCCCTGATTAGTGAGATCACCAATGAATACCAGGTTTTCTAGAAGAAGAAAGTATGGACAAAACCATCCATGTTATCTGCCATTTTACCATGCTCCTTCTCTGCTCCTCTGGTTGAATAAAAAAGGCTGAAGAAATCCAACACTTTGCATATATCCATGATGCTCAGGGATTTTTAAAATCACAAAGGTCATCTTTGTGGACCAAGAAAACATAACATACACCCTCTACACTCATCAGATGGAACCAAACTTCTGAAGGACAATCAATTGCAATATGTTGGAAAGAACACTACCAAAGCCTCCTGAATCACAGCTCCAATGTGGACGAAGACGTTCTCTCACAAATCCCACAACAAACCAGGGATGAGCTTGCAGCACTGCCTAGTTTGGAGGAAGTCAGCAACACCATCAGCCAACAAAAAACAACAAAGCAAGCAGACCTGATGAGATTCCTGCTGAAATCTTTAAAGAGGGCAGACTAAAGCTGACACAACATCACCAGCACATTGAAAAAATGTGAGTGACCAAGAAAATCCCAGCAGACTTCAAGGATCCCACCATCATCACTCTTTTTTAAAAGGGGGGGGGGGGACTATTGAGGTATCTCCCTTCTAACCTCCGCTGAGAAAATCTTCATGCAAATCTTTTAAAACTGCCTTCTACCTGTTTCAGAATACACCCTCCCAGAATCCCTGAATTGCTTCTGCCCTTCCAGGAGGACAGTGGACATGATTTTCACTGCACAACAGCCCTAAAAATGCAGGGAACAAAATGAACCTCTGACATTCATTGACCTTACAAAGGCATTTGACACAGTGTATCACACTGCTCTCTGGACCATCCTCCAAAAAAATGGGATGCCCTGACACATTTTTGAACATCCTGTGGCTCCTCCACAAAGACATGATGGCAACAGTTTTGGACTGCAATGGCTCTCAAAGTGACTTCAGCAGACTGAAAGACAAAACCAAGATCACAACAACATCTGTTATAGAACTCCAATATGCTGATGATAACGTAGTCTGTGTGCATTCAGCAGAAGACCTACAAGCCACTGTAAACACCTTCACAGAAGCATTCAAGAAGCTCGGCCTCTCATTGACACAAAGAAAACCAAAATGTTCTTCCAGCAGTCAACAGCCAATCCCTCTGCAATGCCAGAAATAATAATAATCATCATCTTTATTTATACCCTGCCACCATCTCCCCAATGGAGACTCAGGGCGGCTAACATAAGGCCAAGCCCTTCTAAAAATACACCACAGTAAAATAGAAAATACAAAACCAAATACATTAAAAAAAATTACAACAACAAAATGAAATAGTAAAACAAATTCACACAATGTAAAATTGAATAGGATGGGCAGGCCAAATGGACAAGATAAAATGATAAAACCCTGGATGAGGTAGGAGTAGGAAATATGCAAATGAGGAGGGACTCATTTGCATATTGTTAACCATTTCCGCTACCTTGGCAGCCACCTCTCCAGAAAAGTCAAAATTGACACTGAAATACAACATCATCTGAACTCTGCAAGTGCAGCATTTTTCTGAATGAAGAAGAGACTGTTTGAGGATCAGGACATCTGTAGGGATACTAAGGTGCTTATTTATAAAGCTATTGTCTACCCAACCCTGTTATATGCCTGTGAAACATTGACTGTCTACAGATGTTACACTCAACTTCTGGAATGATTCCAACAGTGTTGTCTCCAAGAAGTCCTGCAAATCTCTTGGAAAGACAGGTGGACAAATGTCAGCATTCTGGAAGAAGCAAAGACCACTAACACTGAAGCGATGCTCCTCCACCATCAATTCCGCTGGACTAGCCATGTTGTCCAAATGCCCAATCACCGTCTCCCAAAGCAGTTACTTTACTCCCAATTCAAGAATGGAAAATTGAATGTTGGTGGACAGGAAAAAAGATTTAAAGATGGGCTTAAAGCCAACCTTAAAATTTGTGGCATAGACACCAAGAACTGGGAAGCCCTGGCCCTTGAGTGCTCTAACTCAAGGTCAGCTGTGACCAATAGTACTGTAAAATTTGAAGAGGCATTAATGGAGTACAAAAGGGAGAAACATGCCAAGAGGAAGACATGTCAAGCCAATTCTGACCAGGAAACCGATGCCCTCCCACTGGAAGAACATGCAAGTCAAGACTAGGGCTTCAACCTACATATCTGCTGCCAAGACACTACATTTGGAAAGACATCATACTCGGATGACAAGGGATCACCTAAGTAAGTCAGTTAGTCTGTTCCCCTAACTGCCTCTCCAAACATCAAAACTGATTTCAAGAAGGTAAAGGCTGTGCTCATTTCTTTGGATTTGGGGAGCGAAGAGATGAGATTAGACATCTCTGGGGTCATATTCTTGCCTTTAAGTCACCTCCTGTGGTGTTCCAGCCTAGTCAGCCCAGTGGTCAGAGTCAGGCACCGGGGGTCCCCCCTGATCAGGGTCAGATCCCAGCTGATCAGGGTCAGCTTGAAGATGATGAATGGCCAGATGGGTATGGGTCATCAAATGAGAGTTTGCAATGGGATGATGAATGGCTAGAGGGATATAGGACTGCAGATGAGTTTACTGAGGATTCCATGGAAGCTGATTCTGAATCAGACTATGAGAGGCCAGGCGGCCTTGGTTCCCAAGAGAGAGTTTCTACTCCCTTTCCAGATGAGCATTCTGGAGAAAGGGAATTTCCTGCTTCTCACTTTGATAGTCGTGCTTCTGGGCCTGCTAATGAGATGGAATTTGACCGAAGGGCTAGTATCAGAGATTCTAGGAAAACATGGAGCTTGAGGAGGGGTGCGATGGGCACATCGAGACTAGTCCTCCTTATTAGTTTCTGGCCAGGGGATTCTAGTCAGACCTGAAGCTACATTCAGCTTGATCAAGTCTCACGTTCAAGTCTGCAAGCTCAAGCCGACTGCCGGAGCGGTTCAGACTCAAGTTCATGTTGACCGCCGTTGCGGTTTGACTCAAGTACCATGTTTGACCGCTGGAGCGGTTTGCTTTGCTTTGGAACTTTGCCTTCCTTGGGATTTAAGTCGCTTGGGCTTGCAGCTACAGAATTTTATTGGACTATTTTTGATTGCCTTTTTATTACTTCCTTGGACTATTCTTTATCCTTTATTCTAAATAAAAGTACATTCATTGCATCCGCCTGTGTGTGTGTGATCTAGGGGGGCTGTTCACGATCTGAGGTGCAACACCTCCGGGCTGAGAGGGGCGGTATATAAATATGCTAAATAAATAAATTTAATCTTAGAACTGAGAAGAAACTTCATCTCTTCTGCAGCTTGTGAGACACTGTGCCTGTAACCATCAGACTTTTCTTCCTAATTCTGTATCAAAAATAGTTTCACATCCCTTCAACTGGAATGCAAATACGAAAGGAACTGTCCTTTAAAAACCAACTCTATCACACACCTATTATTTTGTAATCTTGCTTTTGAAAATGATTTGTGTATATTCCACTGACTTCTTTTATGTTGCATGTTGGTAGCTTCATGCTGACATTTGTTCAGACAGGTTCTGTCCATTGAAATAGTATAAAATTGCTTTGAACAAGTTGCTCCAACCTGTACACACAATGTGAGACAGTGACAAAGTCTTCTAGAATATAGCAGATGTCTTTGGATTTTTTATTAGTAACTCACAGCTTCTGCTATCGCTGTCTATCTCTCTCACACACCCCTTTGTAAATTAATTACAATACAGGTGCAAGAAGGTAAATAAGTTTATCTTGCCAGTGACAGTTCGATCATTTGGTAGATTAATGTGTATACATGTTTATGGCAAAAGGATAGCTAGGCTGGAAGAGAAAAGAATGTGGAAAATGGAGCATGGCTGTAAAATCAACAGCAGTAAGAGTGCAGGAATTTTGCAGATCCTCTGAAGATGCCAGCCACAGATGCAGGCAAAACATCAGGAGAAAATGCTGCTAGAACATGATCATACAGCCCGGAAACCACACAACACTCCAATTTTGTTGTTATTTGTTCTGTCCTACTCTATTTAAGAATATCTGAATAGTATTGGTAAAATCAATACTAAGAGGTTCAAACACTTTAAAGCAATATAATTATTTAAATAGATTTAAAATTTACATATATTACCAAATTCAAACACATTTCAAAGATTGAAACAGATTAAAACCATATTTAGCTTTTCCCTCCTGGCATGCTTGTGGCGTGGGGGGTGGGGGGGAGGTTATTTGCTAGCAACCAGTGAGCAGAAACTAATTGTGAAATAGTCCCAACTGAGACTACTTTTATGAGTGGGGCTGGCTTTTAAAATTGCAGCCCTGACTCTGAGTTTCAGTTCTGGGCAAGCACTGACCCTCCCTCTCACCCTGATAACTGCAACGGGGGGGGGGGGGGTGTCACCTACCCTATTCTTTAGAGGATAATTGGTGTTGGTGAGTGTTACATACTGTAGGTGATCATGCGGGAAACTGGGATGGATTATACATCTTGGTGTGCACCTAAGGCACCCATACTAGGAACAGGAACTCTCATTTGTGAGTTCAAATAACCAAAGTGGGGGCAATTGGGAATGACCTTGAAGAAGCGGGAATTCAGGCCTTGTGACTTGGGGTTGGAATTATCTGTGTAGCTCCCGGAAGAGGTTGTCCTGAGAGCAGCTCAGGTGGGGTTGCGCTCAGGGGACCCAGGTGTCTCGTCCAAGTTAGCTGAGGAATAGGTCTTGGATGGCCACTGCTTCAGCATATTCCACACCAAGTTCATACCCTTTAAGAATTGGTTTGTAGCTCACAAAGAAAGTTAAATAGGTAACATTAATAAAGTTGCCCATAGTCCCATATGGTTGTGTGGTCTTGTTATTTTGATGGTGGGGGAGCAAGTATAGGAGGTGAAGGTCCAAATGGAGGTCCAAATGGTTTTAGAAAAAGCAATTTTTTACTTGGCACCAAAATAAAACCTTCATTGACAGAGGCAGAGAGGTGCGCGGGGCGCCTTTCCAGCTAAAATATAAGCCGACCCAGGCTTGGGTCGGCTTATATTTTAGCTGGAAAGGCGCTCTCTGCGCACCCTCTGCTTCTCTCTAGCCTGGATCCAGGCTAGAGAGAGGCGGAGAGGCCCGCGGGGCGCCTTTCCAGCTAAAATATAAGCCGACCCAGGCTTGGGTCGGCTTATATTTTAGCTGGAAAGGCGCTCCCACACCCTCTGCTTCTCTCTAGCCTGGATCCAGGCTAGAGAGAGGCGGAGAGGCGCGGGGTGCCTTTCCAGCTAAAATATAAGCCGACCCAGGCTTGGGTCGGCTTATATTTTAGCTGAAAGGCCTCGTGCGCCTCTGCTTCTCTCTAGCCTCGATCCAGGCTAGAGAGAAGCAGAGGGGCGCGCGAGCCCCTTTCCAGCTAAAATATAAGCCGACCCAGGCTTGGGTCGGCTTATATTTAGCTGGAAAGGGGCCCGCGCTCTCTCTCTCTCTAGCCTCGATCCATGGATCGAGGCTAGAGAGAGGCGAGGGGTGAGCGAGGGCACCCGAGAGCGGGGGAGAAGAGGGGCGAAGAAGAGAAAAGAAGGGATGGGGAACCAAAGAGCAAAGGAAGGAATGAAAGAAGAGGGTAGAGAAGGAAGAAAGGAGGGAAAGGGGAAATAATAAGGGCGGGGGGGGGAGAATCGTACTTCACTTTCACAATTGTCCTGAGAGCTAGTAGCTAGTAGCTACTACCTCTTATATTTATGTTATACATTACAGCTCCACTTAATTGCACTGCAGAGGTGAAGGGGACTGTTCCCCCTTGATTTTTAACTGTTTCCCTGCTCTTCCTACTTTAGAACCACTTTAGAATTTCGTTAGTACTTAAGTTACATTTTAGCACTTTTTGAAATTTTTTTGTAAGTCTTTGATATACTAATCAAAAAAAATCCCCCCCCCCCCATTTGATTTTAGAATCCCGATTTTAGGATTCTAAACCAACCCTACTAATCAGATATCCAGGAGGAAGGCATTTCACAACTAAAGTGCCATGACTGAGAAGGTCTTGACCCATATCCTCTAACAACAACAACAACTTAATTTTAATACCCCACCACCATCTTCAGGGTGGCTTACATACAGGACCAAGTCCAGAGACAACAACATAATAACATATCACAACCCAATTAAGCAATTAAAAACACCAGGGTATGAAATAGTATATGGACCTCACTTATGGGACAAAGAGGACTCCCACAAACACACTGACATCAATCCTCAGGTTGGTACAAAGGGGGAGTGGTGCTAACTGAAGTATTTAGGTTTCCATTTATTTGGGGCTTTAAATGACATAATAAGTAATGTAGATTCATTATTGCACCAGCTCTATAATTGCACCAACTCTATGAAATAATCTTTTCCCCCAGAAATGTTTTTAAACTAATTTTCTTTTGGTCACTAGAAAAAAACGTGTGTGTGTGTAAGGTTTTTTTTGGTTGCAATTAAATCTGAGAAATTCTGTCCCAACATAGGACTTTATTTCTCAGAATAAAGTGGTCCTTTATTGGCAGTGCTTCAGGACAGGTGTCAGAGACAAAACAGTAAGTTGATGCAGATTCTCCCAGCATTTACTAGCTTCTACCAACTTTCCCTTCTTTCCCATTATGCTGCAGGTCACATATCAGGGATTACAGTGAAGCTGGAAGAAAGGGGGGAGGTATATAAAGTCAGAGGAGAATTTGTCGTGACTGAGCCTTAAGAGACCAAACTTCCTAGCAAACGTCCCCCTTAATCTGATTAAGGGCCTCTGCTATGCTGTCTCCCCAAGGTAGAAGGATAAGAGCCATTCAGCACTGGACTTCCTCCCTTTAGAATGTAGCAGGATGTAAAATCGCTGAAGAAGCAACACGGAAGAGTCGCCTGGCCTTTGATCATCCCCAAAGAGCTTGATAAGGTAACCTTGGCCTTCAGTGCTTTTCAAAAAGCTGCTGAGTACTAAAGCAGGGCTGCTGCTTTGATTCCAACTTAAAATGGAACAAGATGACTCTCTGTTGATCTGCTCAAAGAAAGAGGGGGGAGCAACTAATCTTTCAAGTGAGCAATGGCACCATTTAAAGGGGAATGCATCAGAATATGCAGAATAAGGACAAATGACCACCCCACAAAGGAGGTTTTAGCTTATCTCAGAAGAAAAGTTTGTAGAAGTTACTTCCGGTGGCAACAGCTCCCTGAAACCTTGTGTCATTTGCTATTGTTGTTGTTATATTTCAATCCCATTTTATTTCAGATTCTCAGGCAACCATGGGTAATGTGAGTAGTTTTAAGGGACAAGATCTTTAATGAAGATGATGAGTATGGTGAAGGTGACTTTTTTCCAGGCCTGGGACTCAAGTTGGTTTGCAAAATTTAAATCAACTGCAGCTAAAAATATCCAAACCACAAGTGAAAAATATAGTATGACCTCTACCCCATATCCACTATGGATGAAAACATTATGCCCCTGACAATAGTGAATCCTATTGAAATGAATAACCTCTGGTGAAAGCATTCCATAGAGTTGCACTGGAAGACTATAAAATGCCTATAGAGAACCCTTTTCTAGAATTTCTAAGTCCTCCGGTGCAACTCTTTCTTCAATTTCTGGTGAAAGAATACCACAGGATAATGCTGAATAACCTAAAAAGTGCCTAGAGATAAAAGCTTTTTTCATGAAATTGTTGGGATAAATCCCTCAGTTACTGTACAATTAAACTACCTGTAGAATTGAAAGTAGTTATAAGCATAAAAAAAGAAAAAACTCAAATATAAACAATAGAGAACATTAGGAAGGGCCCCCAAGGACACATTGAAACACAAATATTTCCATTTTGTCTACGGAAGGATAGGAAGGACGACTGCAGTCTAAGTTCTCTAAGAAACGAGCTCAACACCTAGGAAGCAGCAATTGAGAAAACTCCATGTATTTTAACCAGATGTACCTGCAAGGCTGCTGGGACAAAGAAAAGGGTCTTGTTGTATGAACAACTAAAAGTAGCAGCACTAGACAGTGTGTTGTGTGTGACTCTGTGATTGCTGTGGCTCAGGTCCAGGCCCCAAAAACTGGCAGTTCAGGATTTGACTGTGATAACAACAAATGAGGTTGCTCTTATTTCGTGGGTTAAAATCTATTCTCAAGGTTTAAGCCTAGACATCTCAAAGAGCAAGTTGTTTAAGAAGAAAGAAGAAGTGGAAGAGAATCCATAATGCACTCAGCCCAGGGTAAACAATCTGCTTGGTTTTCATGAATGCAGTAGAAGGCATTAATTCTCCAATAGGAGTAGGATAACCTTAGGGAAAATCCAGTCTGTTTATACCACAAAACTATTTCTACTGAGTTACTGAGGAACATATATAAATATGATTGTGTAACTAACTCTCAATATGGTTTGGATGGTATTAGAGATGCTTTCCAGTTCTGCTGTTTTGGAATACTGTGCAAGGATTGTGAACTAAACCCAGGTTCAATGCATTTACTCTGTGTTGCATTAGATGGAGAGGTTTGCCCTGCAGCAGTGTCATCTGTCAACCATCTCCTATTTTGAAGTTTCAGTAAACATTTTAATTAACTCTTTAAGGAAAACTCGGTAAAGCTGCAAAAAGGAGCACAGCCCTATGATAGTGATGTTAATGAGCTTTTCCAGTATATGCTTTATTAAGTTATTTCAGTCAACATACTTCTGACATTCAGCTGTAAGCAAAAGGTAGGTGTTTATATGGTAAAGTGAGTTGGCACAATTCTTTGGGCTCATCATTTCAGACATCTGATATCAGGAGGACATTTTTAACAATAGAACAGTTATCTACATGTTTAAATCCTCCTCCAGTATAAGTATAGGGATGCTTGATGATTTTGTTCATTTCATATTTCAGAGCAAATCAACATTATTCACACCTCATAGATTGATGTGTGAGTCAGAATGTCATCATTCAAATTTTCAACGTCTTTCAATTTTATGCTGCACAGCTCAGTTCAAAAGAGCCATGGCAACTGAGATTATGAGAGCAGTAGACCAGAGAAGAAACTTTTCTAACCTCTTGGAGGTTCCTTTCTTCAGACTGATACAATCATATATCAGCTAAGGAGTATGGGAGTCTGTGGCTTTTTCTCTAATGGTCAGATCTTGTTAGAAAGATCTAATGGTCAAAATTCTGTTCCTGTAAAGTTTTATACTACAAGCCAGGCAATGAAAATCTAGAAGACAAGTTGAAGAACAAAGCCAAGTTCAAAAGAACGAAAGTCCAAACCAAGTCTGGATGTCTGAAGCCATGTGAAGAACAGTCACAACAGGAGTTGGAGTAGGCAAAGAAGGACTGAGAAATCAGAACTATAGACATTGGTCCTAACATGACTGCACCAGAACTGAGGTTGTTATGACTGAGCTTTTAGAGTCCCATCCAGAGCTCAGTTTATATTATTCCATCTCCTTTAGAGAGGATCCTGCATTTGAGAAGACCTCTTACTAGAACGGGCTCAGACCATGAACTTGGATGGCATGTTTTTTAAATTTTAAACTTTTAAATCTGTTTAACTCTGTTTAATATGTTGCAATTTTTGAAATGTTTAGGTGATTGTGTTGAGGCATGATGTTGTGCCATGTAAGCCGCCTTGAGTCCCCCTGTTGGGATAGAGAAGGGTGGGGTACAAGTATGGCAAATAAATAAATGAATACTGCCAAAGACACCTCCATGAAACTATGCCCTCACTTCTTACAGACTGAACATGGTTTTTAAGTGTCTTCATCGAATTCTTTGGTCCTCTGCTTCACATGCAGCCTTTTTAAGGGTCCTGGTTTTTCAACACATTTCAATTTAAAGGGAATTGTACTTCCCCACATTGGAAGAGTTCTTTGGTGGGAACAAAAGAGTTCTGAGCAGGCTCAGAAGAAGAAAGGAGCAGCCAACATCTGCCAGATCTAATTCCATAGCTCACTGATCTATTGCCAAAACCCTTTCCCTTATTAATCATGTCTTAGATTGTAAACCTAACAGTTAACCAAACATGCTGAGGGCCTCAAACTGTCTCTGGATGAAAGATTTATACGATCTGAAGAGAAACCAGAGTATAAATTTTAAGGCCAGTGATTTTAATATGTGTACATTTGATAACCTGTATTGTGTTTTATATGTGACTTTTATCTGTATTATATTTTTCTGTATCTGCCTAAGGTTTGTTAACTGAAATAAAGGCAATTATTATTATTATTACTGTCTCTGGATGGATATATATTGTCTCCATTCCTGGTATAGAGCAGTTCCAGATTTCAGAAGGAATCAGGAAATGCAGGCATGCTTTGGGCTTAAAAAAAGATGTACAGGGATTCTTAGTTTGTATCAACTACTATCGATAAATGGAAATATTTCAATGTAATTTAGGGTTGCCAGTGTTAATATGGCCTATTCTTTGGAATAAGCCAAGCGAACATAATGAACAAGTGCTGAAAGAAACATGATGCAAAATAGCTCTAGTTCTTATGAACAATTTCCACAATTCCATTTTCATTACTGGAGTTGGGGGGGGGGGGGGAGGCTTGAATTGTGTATTCTACAGAGACCCATTTGAATCTCTAGTTTAAATTTAGGAATGTATGCATCTCTGGCAAAGACTTGAAAAATAGAGAGTGGTGTGGAAATAACTTTATTTGTATACGCCTTTGCAGGGAGCCAGCATGGTGTAGTGGTTTGAGTGATGAAGTGGGACTTTGGGTTAAAATACCTGCTCAGCCATGAAAACCTACTGGGTGACTTTAGGGAAGTTGCATACTCTCAGACTCTGAGGAGGGCAAAAGCAAACCCTTCCTGAGCATATCTTCCCCCGAGATCACTACGTTCAGAAGAGCAAAATCTGCTATTGGTTCCATCAATCCGCTCCTGCCATCTATCCACAACTAGGCAGAGGGCCTTCTCTGTGGTGGCCCCAGTATGGTGGAACTCGCTGCCTGATGCTACTCGAGCGATCTCAGAGCTCGGCCCTTTTCGAAGAGCTTGCAAGACTGTCCTCTTTAAACTGGCCTTCGACTAATTGATCCGCCCTGAGGGTTTATGCCTGGAGTTTTTAGAAATCGAATTTTTCTGATTTTACTGTATACTGGTGTTATGTGTTATGTTTTTATGCTATGTATGGCTGAAAGTTGTATGCGCAGCATGTTTTTATTGTATGTTGTGATCTGCCCCGAGCCTGCAGGGAGGAGCGGAATATAAGATCGAATAATAAATAAATAAATAAATAAACCCCAATAATAATAATAATAATATCTCACCACCATCTTCCCGAAGGGACTTGGGGTAGCTAACAAAACACAGTGAAGTGCCACACATAAATAGTACATAGACCTAAAAACAATAAAACCATTAAAATACAATTGCACATGCATGCAACTACACAATAAAACATTAAAATTCATAAAATGCAGTCATAGCTGTGGATAAAACAGGTTATTTTCAACTGACAAACCCAGTGCCGAGGCAACAATAAATCCTACTTGAGATCAATAAAAACCTACTTGAGATCAAAGGATTGTTTGAAAAAGCCATGTTTTTAAACTGGATCGAAAGGTTTGAAGTGAGGGAGCTAACCTACTCTCTCTAGGGAGAGCCTTCCAGAGCTGGGGGGGCACCACTAAGAAGGCCCCCTCTCTCGTCCCCACCAACCATATTTAGGACAGTGGGGAGACTGGGAGAAGGGCATCCCTGGCAGATCTCAAAGCCAGTGCTGGCTCATAGAAGGAGATATGGGCTCAAAGATAGGTTAGACCCAAAGCATGTAAGTCTTTATAGATGATAACCTGCACTTTGAATTGAGCTCAGAAAATAGTCTGAAGCCATTGGGACTGCTCTAAGAGGGCCGTAGTATGCTCCCTGCAGTTAGCACCAGTTAGCAACCTGGCTGTCGATCTTTGCACTAACTTCAGCTTCTGAGCAGTCTTCAGAGGCAGCCCCACATAGAGTACATTACTGTAGTCCATTCTGGAGATAACTAAGATGTGGACCACCATGGCCAAGTCAGACTTTTCGAGGTATGGTCACAGCTAGTGCACCAATTTAAACTGGGCAAAGGCCCTCCCAGCCATTGCTGACACCTGAGCTTCAAACATCAGCAATGAGTCCAGGAGGACCCCCAGACTATAGCTCTCTGTCCCCAGGGGGAGTGTAACCTCATCAAGCACAGGTTGCCACCCTATATCCTGTTTGGCCTTGCAACTGACCAGGAAGACCTCTGTCTTGTCTGGATTAAGCCTCAGTTTCTTGGCCCTCATCCAGTACATCACAGCAGCCAGGCAACAGTCCAGGATCCCCACTCCCAAACTCCAGATGACCTCACCCAGCAGTTTCATGTAGATGTTGAAAAAGATGGGGGGAAGAATAGAACCTTCTGGGACCCCATAGGTCAATGGCCAGGGTTCCAAGTTGGTGTTCCTATGATCTTCAAATAACCATCAAAGATCATAATGTGTGTAAAGATTAATAGACTAGAATACAGGAAGACCACTAGGCAAAATCATCATTACTGATCACTCGTGTCCTAGTATGATTATCTTCCAACTGTAGGATCTTGGCAGTGGGTCCGCAGGTGACTGTAGAAATCTATTCTTGACCTGCATATTCTTTTGTAGTGAGGACATTGATTTCCAGATGGAAGGTTGTCCCAGTCAGCAATGTTGATAACAGCTGATCTCTAGTTAGAACGCTCAAGGACCAGAGCTTCCCAGTTCTCATTGTCTATGCCACAGTTTTTAAGTTTGGCTTTAAGCCTATCTTTAAATCTCTTTTCCTGCACCAGGGGCTTTCATATTTCACAGTCCTGCCCACCTCACCACTCACTGATTTCTGGGGGACTTTTGTTGGTTTAGCTTTATTTTTCTTGGAAGATGCCTGTGCGTGACTTTTTAATGTGTGGAGGTCAGTGCACTGCTGATCAACACACAGTCTTCACATAATGAGGTTCCCATGCAGTGACTTTTCATCTGTTGCAGCATTCTTCCACCTTCACAGCCATCACAACATGTGCTATATTGTCACCCACCTACTCCACCGTTGAGGTCTTGAGATTGTTCTTGGTCTGGATCCTCCCCTGCAACCCCTCTTGGAAGTACATGATTCTGACAGTTACACCCACCGGCTCTTTGGAACACACAATCACCCCCACCACAACAAGGTAACAATGCATTGAGGGGGTAGATGTTGCACTCTAGGCCAGGAACAACTTTCCATCCAGTATCACACAGAGTGCAGGAGTAGTTAACTACTGCAATTTATTTACAAAAAGCTTATAACAAAAGGGGAAATGAGCATCTCCCAAAAAACAGTAGAAAAGGTACTATGTAATAGCAAATATACAGAGATCAATAGTCCAAGATAGCAAGGTACATGAAATCCATGAAATCAAGAGCATAAGAATAAATCCATAGATATGAACACAGGAACTTTTCCAAGACAAAACTCATTCAGGAACAATGGCAAACTTGAGAGCTGAACATGAACTTGATTTTAAGGTGACATTGTCTGCTCTAAAGAGCCCTGGAAAACATTACTTAATTTAAGTGCAAACCTTAACAGTCATGAGGTGATCCCTATGGCACCTGGATTTCAAGGACTTCTTCTCATAGAGTCTTTATGATCTTCTAATCAACCTTTCCTTTGCTCTCTCTGAGCGGAAACCTAATCACTTATCACGGGGCAACTCTCCATCTTCTGAAGGCTGAGAAGGTCAAGAAGGCCAATTCTCAAGTGAAACAGAATTCCAAACATCCTCTATCTCTTCTGCAGCTGTCGGCCCATTTTGCTGATCTATGGCATGCATTTCTGTCTATGTTTTAGCCTGATCAGACACAAACTCAGTGAAAAATCCATCTTTCCCCTCATCTTCTGATGCAAAACCCCCAGCATCCCCAGCATCTTGCTGCTGAGCCCCAACATTGGGCATAATACATGCAATATTAATGCAAAGGTTAATTTCAGCTTGATAAAAACTTAGTTTGATTTCACCTCACAATCCTCTTCCCAGTTCCCAACAATATATTGTTCAGAGCATTATGAACCTTTGGAGCACATTTTTCTCTCTTCCTCTACCACATTGAAATACGTATTTCTCTCTTTATGTTCAGGAGTTTATCCAGCTGCTCCAATTGAACTCTGTGTTGTGCAAATTTAAGTGCTGTCTGAGAAGCTAAAAAGGATCAGTGTGATCCTCCCTATTGATTCCCTCAGTTTTGCAGTGAGTAACTAAATTGCTTCTGAAAGCACAAAGCCCCCCTGGAATTAGTGATAATGGCCACCTCCAATTTCTTCAGAACAGTGCCTTGTAAAAGAGGTTTCCACAAAGACTCCCCCTACCCTATGGATATCATTTGAAACTTTCCCCTTATCTCTGTTTAGTACTCCACTTCTTGGAGTTGTGAGAGGAACATGCAGCATTTGCTTTGGGGGGTTCTTTAATTTACTGAGGAGATAAACATCAGGCCATTATCTGGGAATTAATTGCCAACTCTTGTCCTTGGCATTTAAGGGATTCTCTATAAACTTCAGGGACTCATGTCAGCAGATATCTCACAGCTAAATCACCTGGGGAGAATGTTTATTTCATTTGTCAGATCAAGATGATTTTGCTGAATTTTAATTACATCTGCACTGTATCTGCTTGCATGTGCACCTATCTACAAAAATTAATTATAATAGGGAAATAATATTAAGCTAAGTCTTTTGAGTCTAACTTTGTGGTGCATATATATTTTAGATCTGTATGGCTTGGGCATCAATAACCATTAAAAAGCTTCTTGGCTTATAGTGGAAGAGATATTCTAGGAGAGTTTACTTGACCACATCGCAGTTTCATAAGCTGAGAAATTAATGATGCTTTAGCTAGCACGTGCTTGAGTCCTTGGATACCTTCACTTCTCCCTTTATGCCAGCTTTGAATAAATCTGGAAGACTTTGCTGAAGTATAGTTTCCGCCTTCATCTGAAATTAGAAGCTATAGATACCAGAACAGCACAAGCCAGGATATAGAGTAACCTCACACTGCAGTTTAAGATCATGGTTTGTTCCAAAGGTGTCTAATATAGTTCCTCAGTTTGGATGAAACCAGAAGCTATGCTTAATTAAGGATGCCCTGTCTTTTTTCCTGAGTAGTGCCTCAATGGTTTGTCCCTTGGACTTATAAAGTAGAAGTGTCACTGAAATAATTTAAGGAAATATATAGAATTTGAAGTGAGAGCTGGAATAGTGTAGTAGTTAGAAGAACTGCAGTGCCTGATTTAGAACAAATGAGGCTCTGTGCTAGTTAAGTTATAAGGCCCCTTACTTGGGCCCTGAAGGAGGTAGACTTATATTGCCTGCCTTGTGGCAGTATAGACTATCAGCTCTATCATTATGTCTGGAATCACTCTGAAACAGAATGCTTTCAAATTCAGAATTGCACCACATAAGAAAAAGTGTGTGTGTGTGGTGTGTGTCTGTGTGGCAGAAAGATGCCTCCGCCCCTTGGCAAATGGGTCCCTGTGCTTAAGCACACTTGAGCACAATGGTAAATTTGACACTGGTTAGAAGGTTGACAAAGGGTGGATCTACACTAACCCACTATCCTAGGGTCGGTCTGGCATGGTGTTTGCTGCATTAGCCCTGGTATGTTGGGAAATGCTGCTTAGCTGCCACCCTTACCTGTCTCTCAATTCTTCCTGTCTTTGGGCACATGGCTATGGCAGTTGTCAACATGAGTGACTTCACTCCAGGAAGTATCTCTGCACTACTACCAAAATGGGTTTCTGAATATCCATTTCAAGAAGTTTTGGATTTCAACTAATATGATGTGCATTTTTTTCTATTGGGATACTTTAAAAAACACAACACTTAGCCAGCCAGCTGCAGTATAATGGGCTGATTGAACTAGTTGGCAATGAAATGTTAAAATGTAGCAAATGGCAATGCTTTATGAAGAATGAAAACCCTGAATTGCTTTTCTCTGAGTTAAAAGAGGAATGAATTTCCTCTACCCACTGGCCAGATGAAATATGTTTTCCTGCCCATGGGGGTATTACCACCCAGTTTTGCTAGAGCAGTTATTTGCATGCATGGACTCTCCTGGCTACCTCTAATAGGATCCCAAATGACATATTTGTCCTTGAGTCTTCTTTAACCTCCAGTGCTACTCACCAGTTAAAGATTCCTTTCAGCGAGGGTTGCAGATGTCATTTTATTCATCTGTTCACTAGTGTGGTAATGGTTGGCATACTGTTAGCCCATTGCCAATTGCTTCAGTTGGCTGAGATTCATTTTAATCTTTGATTGAAAACCTTGAAACTCAAGCCTAGGAACCTATTTTCCCTCTGCACTTGTACAATCGCTTCCATTTTTTCACATCATTTCCCCTTTTCTTTCACAGTTGCCTAATTCACACTAAACAGTCATCTTTCTCTCCTGCATTTATTGTATACTCCAGAAGTATGTGGAATATAAAGTCATTTAATTGAACCAGCCCTGAAAGTAAGCATCATATCTTGTTTCTGACTTCTCCATTCAACATTCCGTTCACAGTCACACAAAGGCAAGGGTAGAGGATACAAAACTGCAATTTTAGTTCAAGGTCTGTCAGATTTGTCAGAAATACAATTACTGTATACAACATATGAGCCAAAAGCAAACTTTTAAATTATTGCACCTATAGCTACCATGCTTAAGTAACATATGGGCCAGCAATTTTGAATTTAGTTTTAACACAGTGGTAACTTATCTAAAAAGTGAAGCCAGAGTGCACACAGACATAGCTATGTAAGTCTGGTATATCAGTATGCAAAGGGATTTTGTAGCACCTTAGAAACTTACTGAGAAAGAAGTTGGTAGCACCTGCTTTCATAGACTACTTTCTCAGATGCATGGAGTGAAACACATGATAACTGCGCTTTGGAGACAGCCTGTGTATGTGACTAGCTATATAAATGCAATTTTTGTAAGTATGGTGATGGAGTAGCAAAAGCAGTTTTAAGAATGGTTATTGGAGGAACTAAGACAGGAGAGAAGCTGTTGCCTAATACCATTATGAGTAAATAATAAAGGTGTGCATGCAGCCAAAAATTCACTTTGTGTATATTTACAAAATGTGTGCAGCCCATTTTGATTCTGAAGTGTTTTGAAAAATTTGTAAGGGGTCCATGTCGTATTGATTATGGAGTTTGAATTTTTTTTGTTAGTTTTTGTTATGCTATTTTAAAAAACCTACAAGAGCTGAACCAATGCTATACTTAGTGGAGAATGAGGCCTTGTGTGACTTGGGGTGGTTCTTCTCCATCTGCCATCTGGCTTTACACAAGCAGGCCTTGTCCTGCACCAGGGCTGGGCCCATGCCTATTGGAAAAGGAGGCCCTGCTAAGGGCTGTAGGAAGGCCCTGCCCTGCAAAGGGATGAGCACGTAATGCTAGCACAGGACACCTTAGGTGGGTTCTCCTTCCTATCAGGCATGTGGCTCACCGCAAGGGGGAGGTCAACGGAGAGTGGGAGAGAGCAGAAGAGCAGCCCTGTTACTGCCGCAAGAGCACAAGGAGGGAGAACAAAGTGGGCATACAAACCAAATAAACTTATTTACAAAAACTCAAATGGGGCCACTACTGGCATTATGTGCAATTTTTGCACATTCACAAAGTGTTAAGAACCCTTTCCCTCTTTCTGTCCCCCATTGAAAAGCTGTTATTATTTACTTCATTGCTGATCCAGAAGTACAATGATACCTGGTGAAATCACCTCACCTTCATGAATCCTATGCTATAAATAATGGACGATGAATAGTGAATTGCTGACACGCATGCTGTTTGGAAGGAAGGGCTCCACAGGCTGAAATTTGTTTGCATAAACTATAAGTCAAACAATTACCCAGTGACAAATGCATTCATAAAAACCCAAATAGATGTGTTGTTCATTCATGGCAAAAGGCTAAACTTCTCATGTAAATTATTCACAGAGAACAATTCAGCCATGAAATTCACTGTTGACAAATTCAAGGTATTTCTTATGAGGAACCTGGGGAAGAATAATTTGAACTACTCATACACGTTGTTGCCTTCTAAATAAAGTATAACCACAATGTGAGGGGGAGAGACTTTATTGGCAATGTTCGCCCAAATGACTGAAAGCTCTTGTTCACTGCAGAGCAATACAGCAAATATTTAGCATACAAATATACTAAAGGTATGCATAAGAAAGAGACTAACACAGTAGTGGGTGGGAGAGTTCACCCAAATATTTGGAGGGAAATTTTCAAAATATTGAAAGAATTGGTCAAAATGTTGAGCAGAAAACATATTGTAGCTTCTTCCATCAATTGGAAGACCTTGGGCTTCAATCTCTTGTAGTTTAATCCATAAACTAAAAAATTGAACCCTTTATACTGTATATCAGAATAACATTGTGATAATGAGGAAACAAACATCCATAGGACAGAAAATGAGCAGTTGCAGAGAGTTTGTTTTCCAAGAGCCACCAGAAACACTTGACTCAATAGTCTGTTGTTTTTTTAACTGGGCAATTGAAGGAAAGCACATACTATGTCTATCTTCAAGAGATCTAACACCATGTAGAATCTGCATCCACTGGTACCCCATAGGCCACTTGATTCTCCACAGCCATCATAAACAATAAATATGCTTCAACATTAATATCTGTAACAAATCATTATCTTTACTTTTCTATCAGTCAAGAGGCTTAATGCTGCTGAGATACCACAGTCATTGTCTCCCAGAATAAATTTAGGACAATGTGAAGACAAAGTTGGGTTTTATCCATGGGGTGAAGAAGAATCAGCTGAAATGACTTTTAGTTTATTTCTTCCTGCAGGGAAGAACATTTTGCTACATTTGTCAATAGCCCTTGGACTGCAAAACTTAATGAAAACATGCCCTGTCCTAAAACAACAGCCACGGAACTGTGTGCATGCCTATGTGTGTGACAGAGAGTAAGAGGAGAGAGAGAGAGAGAGAGAGAGAGAGAGAGAGAGAGAGAGAGAGAGAGATAAGAAGAGAACTAGAGAAAGAAAGAGCTTTGCAGCTTATTGCTTGTAAGCCACATTGGGAATCATTCAACCGAAACATGGAACATAAGGTCAACATCCCATGAAAAAAGTATGCTAATATCAAAATAGTTGTGCAAGAGTCTCTAGTGCAGTGGTTTTCAACCTGTGGGTCCCTACAACTTCCAGAAATCCCAGCCAGTTTTCCAGCTGTGCGGATTTCTAGGAGTTAAAGGCTAATACATCTGGGGACCCACAGATGGAGAACCACTGCTCTAGTACAATTAATCATCTCCCAGACAAGTCTATACATATGTCACTCTCACACATTTGTCTAATTGAATGGGGAACTAATTCACCATTATGAAATGAGCAAAGGAAAACTTTGTTATCCATTCCACGGCTAATGAATCCAGTATTACTCCACTGATGTATTGTGTATGAGATCTTTATCATAATATCCAGAAATACAAATAAATAAATATTGGTGTATTATTTCTTGAATTCACAGTATGGATGCAGAACTGACCCTAAAAAGTTAAGGATGTCAAAAAATGTACTTTAGTAGCATTAAATTGCAAATGAGGTGAAATGATTTTAAAAATACAAATTCAGTACGGAATGTATTATACATAGACCACTCCCTTAAGCTCTTTCCAAGTTGTTAAACAGACTAGACATTTTACCTGGGATGGTCATTCTCTTCCACTGAATGTGTAGCTTTGGGAATAACACATATGGAGCAGTGAAGGAGGAAGGGAACACCATCTAGCCAGCAATATCAGCTGAATAAAACTTGGTGATGAATGGGGTAACAGATGTCACAGCTAAATTGCCCTCATATCATAAGGTGATATATTTTGAAGCATGAATTTTAAACAAGTGTCCTTTGTTTAATCTCTGTTTGTGTATTTTAATATGTATTTTATAAAAATATGTTTTAATATGTACTGTATCTTTTATAGAAATGCATTTTAATATGTGTATTTGTTGTGTTTTTACAATGTTTATGTGTTTTGGTTATTATTTATTATTTTGGAAGAAGAAGGAGAAGGAGAAGAAGAAGAAGAAGACAAAGAAGAAGAAATGACTGCATCAAGGTGAGGAAATGGGAGAGATGACGCACAAAGTAAGGTCGGGAATACTGTTGTAAAGGCATAAGTTAAGGCAAGAGACTGGAAGAGAGGCTGAAAGTTCCAGTGGGAAGGCACAAAGTGCAAGAGAAAGAATTACAAGTTGTGCAAAGTACAATAAAAGTTCATGTGTTTTTTTGCTTGCTCTTAGTTTCCTCCATGAATCAGATAGTAGTCACTCTCAAGAGCTACTCAGGTACTTTTTTGGATCTGGATCTTTTCTATCAATAGTGTGCTAGTGCACAGAGATTTGCTGAGAGGTAGCAAGGAGCTAATATCTCATGGTAAATTCCATGACTAAGCTGAGATTTGAATTTGTCTCTTTAAATATTGCTTTACGCTAGTTTTCAAAGAAGAGCAGTTGCTATTTAAAAGGTATTGAGGCTAAAACATAAGGGCAAGTAAAATGCTTTCTTTTTTTCTTTTCTTTCTTTTTTTTGCAAATAAATTGCTTGGATTCACTATGAATACTGTAGCTGCCCCAGTGTAATCTTGGCTCCTGCTTGTACCAGATTAATGGATATATTTCAAATTGTGTAGCCAAAGGATGTGAACAGAATCCTTGCCTTCCTTGGCTTATAAAAGCAACCAGAAGGGAACTGGCTGAGTGGGTAATGAGACTAGTGAATGTTTCATTGCAGTAAGGCAAAGTTCCATCTAAAACAAATAGTAACGAGAGCCCTACTAATAAAAGAAATCTTTCCCAAACCCAACTACTTTGGATAACTACCAACCAGTCTTCAATATACCTTTTCTGACTAAATTTCCAAAGAGTGTGGTAACTATAGGGGTTCCTGGATGGAATTGATTATCTAGAACCATTTCAATCTGGCTGCAGTCCTGTCAATGAAACTGATACAGCTTTAGTCACTTTGTTGGATGACCTATGCAGGTAACCGGATAGTGGTGCGGGGGGTGATCCTGTTGATTCTACTGGTCCTTTCAGCAGTGTTATGCTATCCTTCTGAACTGCCTCTCTGGGATGGGACTTGAGTGTACTACTCTGCAGTCGTTCCACTCCTTCTTGAAGGGGAGAACTCAGAATTTGGCAGGTGGATAATTACTGTTTAACCAGATAGTCTGTAGTTTTTTGGCAAAGTTCAGTTTTATCCTTCAGGCTACATGAACCCACAGGTAGAAGTTAGCTTAAGTTTGGGAGTTGGATGTCACCAATATTCTGATGTTCTGATGTTACACAACACTATTTCTCTAACAAAACTCCTGCTCCACTTTTCAGAAATTGGGTAAATAACCTTTGTGTTCTCGGGTAGAAGTTGTTCATGCTGCTAATCTTTAAAGTCATAGATGGCTTTGACACCTCAATGTGAAGTAGCTTCTTCTCCTTGATATTTTTCTTCTTACCTTGAAACCATCAGGCAGCCTTACAATAATAAAGAATAATAACAATCTTTGGCAATAACAGAATAATGATAAGGCTGCTACTACCACCACTTCTACATATTCTGATTCCTTCTTTTCTTCTTTCCCCATTCATCCAATCCCTCTGCTCATATGTAAATTTTTCCAGTTTGTTGTTCTATAAATGTGTGTCATCCTTCATGTAACTGATATAACTGAGATATTCTTCCATTTTTACCCATGTTGACACTTTTTAACTATCATGGCTCAATGCTATGTAAGCCTGGGATTTATAGTTTGGTGAAGCACCAGCAGTTTTGGGCAGAGAAGGCTAAGATCTTGTAAAACTACAACTTCCATGATACCCTGATATTGAGTCATGGTACTACAGTGTAAATGCATCCTTAGTAACAGTGGGCTATCTCCTGCTGTACACATGTTGGTTGGGCACAATTCAGCCAGTAGTACTGGGGGAGCTTATGAGAGGAAAGCAACTCATGGCTCATCATTATGTTTGATCAAACAACTGTATCCACGCTACAAAATTATTCTACTCGAGGTTCAACAACTGTGTTTAAAGTGGAAACTTCTAGCATTTTTGGAAAAATTTGGATCCCAGTGTTTGTACAATCCATGCTTATGGTACCAATCTAGTCTTAAATGAGATTTATTTCCTTCCTTTTTTAATGGACATACATCAGTTCTCATTTGCAAGTTTTACATTTGAGGATTTAATTATTAACTGTTTCAATTAAAATGTTCATTCTATGAATCTCTTGGTCCTTCAATGTAATGGGTTGCTGTGAGTTTTCCAGGCTGTATGGCCATGTTCCAGTAGCATTCTCTCTCTCCTGACATTTTGACTACATCTATGGCAGGCATCCTCAGAGGTTGAGGGATCTGTGGAATATCCATTGTAATGTTATGACCAACTCCTGACAGAGGTTGTTCACAGAGTCATGTTGAAGAGCCTAGAGATTTCTAGAGAAGTGTTCTCTGAAACTTTTTTTTAAATTTGTGGTTTTTCACTTTCATGAGGATCCTTTGCCACGAACACTAACAAATATGAAGGTGTGACTGTACCATGTTTTATGAATGTCTAATTCATGGCAATATGTTAATACATGATAATATTTTTGAAGTAACTGTAAGAAAATGTCTTCAGTCTTTTAAACATATATTATATCATTAAATTTGGGGTTTTTATTATTTTTCATTTTTTTGAAAGTTTTTGAAATTGTATTCCTCTGCTCTTAATTGAAATTCATTCTGCTATCTTCAACATGCTTGAGCTGGGCTTTCCAAATGCACCTCAAACCTAGCTTCAGGGAATATTCAGTTGGCAACTTTAATGTCAATATGTTTAAAGTATATTTATAGTCTTCACGGCATCTGGATTCCAAGATGTTTTTATCCATGCTATGAAGTACTTATCAGTCTATTTCTCAAGAAGAAACATGACTTGGGTATATGATTCTTCTTCATTTCTGTTCCCAAGGTTTCCACATGTGTTTGGAAAATATGTTGCCCCCTTGAAACATAACCAAGACCTGTTTTTCAACAGTTTATTCAAATCAGACTGGTTCAAGGAGTTCAGAATTTCCAGCAGGTAAAAATTAGGCATGGTTTAGAACCCAAAAATAGGGAATCAAAAATCTAATTGGGGGGGATTTTTTTATTAGTAATAGAAAGACTTACAGAAAAAATTCCAAAAATTTCTAAAATGTAACGTAATTACTAACGAAATTTGTTAGTAGTTCGTATGCCAGTGCATGCGCATTCCAGATGGTTTTGGCCTACAACTCCCAGAAATCCTAACAGCTGGTAAATTGGCTGGGATTTCTGGGAGTTGTAGGCCAAAACTTGAATAAATCACACTGAATTCTCGATGGGTCTCTCCACATAGGAAGGGGGGGGAAGGAGGGAGGGAGGGGTATTCTATTTTTGGAAGCAGCAAAAAGGAGGAGGAGGAGCCCCCCGCTCCTCGCTGCTCTCTCTCACCCCGATCCTGAGGGAGCGAGGGGCCCAAGTTTGCCCAGGCTGAGAGGAAAAGGAAGAGGCCTGAGGCTGTGAGGAATGGTGGGAGTTGAAGTCCAAAACACCTGGAGGGCTGAAGTTGGCCCGTCATGAAGCCTCTTCAAGGCTTTAGATCCTGGCAGGCAAAAGGGGCAGGGAGGGCCCGTCCACTCCTCCTCCCCTGCCAGGATCTAAAGCGCATCAAGGCTTGGCAGGCTTTAGATCCTGTGAGAAACCAACCTAATGTATAATAGAATGAATTCTAACTTATAGAGTAAGTGCCTAAATATTATAAGTAATCCAACTGGTCATATACCTACATTCTATGCACATGCAATAATACAGCAGTAATAACAATGGGTATAAGAAGAAGTAGGGGTTAACAACATAAAATTCAAACCAAAGTATTCTGACTCTGGTCCCTCCTCAAGCGGTGCAAACGGGCTCTTCTCTATGAGCCCGGGATTCTGCAGCAAATCCTTCCCCAAAGAATATGTATGTGCACGCAGGCAGCAAACGCTGTGCCCGGGCTTTTCCCGGGAGAGGCTGCCTCCCGGGCTCATAGAGAAGAGCCGTTTGCAGTTTGCACCGCTTGAGGAGGGACCAGAGTCAGAATACTTTGGTTTGAATTTTATGTTGTTAACCCCTACCTCTTCTTATACCCATTGTTATTACTGCTGTATTATTGCATGTGCATGGAATGTAGGTATATGACCAGTTGGATTACTTATAATATTAGGCACTTACTCTATAAGTTCATTCTATTATACATTAGGTTGGTTTCTCACTGTTGTGTGCAACTACCCCAATAATCTTTGATGCTTTAGATCCTGGCCGGCAGGAGGGGCAGGGAGCCCCCCCCCCCCCCGGGTTCGGCTGGAAGCCTGGAAAAATGTAAACAGAGAGGTTTACTCAGAAGTAAATCTGCAAAGGAAGTAAACAGAGAGGTTTACTCAAGAGTAAATCCACAAAGGAGGGCATGTCATCCAAAGTGCCCTCCTTGCGGATTTACTCATGAGTAAACCTCTCTGTTTACTTCCTTTGTGGATTTACTCTGAGTAAACCTCTCTGTTTACATTTTTCCAGGCTTCCAGCCGAAAAGAAGGCGCGAGTTTAGGGCTTGCCTTGCCAATACTTATTGGCAAGGGAGGCGGGAGGGTGGTCAGAGAGAAGGAGGGTGCCCCCCCTTATGACCTTATTACGATACTTAAGAAAATCCTGGCCCCCGAAGTTCTATAAAGGAAGTCCACTTCCTGGTTGGCGTTCCAGATGCGGAAATATTCAAAAGTAGCATTTCTTATGAATCCCTTCCGAATCATTTAATTTTCATAACTTTTTTCTCATGCCTAGTAAATATATCACAAATGGGCTGTGGATGGGGAAAAACCCTTTTCAATGGACTAAATATACCTATGCACCATTTAAAATCTTTTCTGTCTCACACATTGTGCCACACAATGGTTCCATTTGTTTTCAGACAAACCAACCAGATTTTTAATTTTTTATCCACCTAGGGCAGTTGTGATCTGGATTACCCCTAGTCTTGGAAATTATGCTGATGTTAGGGGGCATTTTTACATCCCTGATCCACCCCAATGGGTTGAACTCCTCAACACTACTCTGAAATACTCTCTTTTGTTTAGCTTTCTAGGTAGAGTTTGTCCCAAAATAGTGATGGAGAGATTCCTTTAAAAATGGTCACTATTTTGATTCATCTTCCTATTTTGGAAAAGATTCCAACAAGAATAAAACAATTTGAAGATGCTGGGCAGTTATGGAGGTTATATTTCCAAGGCTGGGATGTTGTATATGCTTTGAGGGCTCTCTATATGGTTGTGGGGTAAGTTCTCTGAAATTGAACTGATTCCCCCCCACCCCACCCCCAATATTAGGTTTTGATGGACTTTGTAGGTCAAAAGCTGCAAAAGTCTATTCAAATAACAACATGTATTTGAACCTATGTGAAGCATAATTACAATTGCAATCAGTGCAGTAGAATTATTATTTTCTATACCATTTGTGTCTCTCAGTTTTCAGATAAAGCTTCAGAACCACTGTAAGAACTAGTCTTCAAAAATTGGGAACTCCCTTTTTTAGGCAGGTGAAAGCATTTTGCAGCTGTGTGCAGGTTTCTTTAAGCAATTGAGAATGAATTGGTGCAATAGGAAGAGTCAAACAATATGCTTTTTTGAGTGTTGAGAAACCTAGATGAAAGGAATCCTGGACTGACAAGAACCTTTACATTTCAGGACCGATTCTGGATAAATTATATGCACAGGTATTTTGTGCAGAAATTGATATTTCCATAACAAAATATTAGTTGTTGTGTAGTAAAATTTATTTCACGCTAAAATTGAGGACTTAATCTGTACAAACTTCAGAGGTTGGATGATTTGAATAGAAACCAACATGCAAAGTTTGTATAGATTAATGTCCCAGATTACAAATAGGCTTTGAAAGCTATGTAGTTTGCAAAGACTTTATGACAACAAGAAGTAAATTTTGGAAACTGTTTCTTCCTTCAAGAAGAAACATAGCAAAGAATTACACCCCTGCCTCCTGCACCTTTGGACTTTCCAGGGTAATGGCAGTTGGGATGGAGGGAGGACCTTTCATCTGTTTTTAAACCTCTGCATGATGGCGCTGTGTCTGCCTCTTCTTTATTCCCTAAAGCAATTGGAATGAAGGACCTTTCATCTGTTTCTCGGGCTAGGCATGATAGAGCTGTGTTTACCTCTTCTTTGTTCACTCTGAGGCCAAGGCAACAGCACTGGGATGGAAAAATGGAAAAGAGTTGGCTCATCAGCAAAAGAGATGGATGTAATTAGGAAGTGTGGCAGGCCAAGTACCTGAATTAGCCAAGATGTATTGAGACTGTCAATTTTCCTTAACCCTGGTGTTTGTTAAACTTTTCAGTGTTTATGTCAATTTGGGTTATTATTAGGACAAAATTGCTAAATTGCCGCAGTACTGTACACTAGGAGTTATTTAGTCTGAAACCAACTGACTCAAAGCTCGGTCTAATGAAACACATATAATATAGAGCTCATCAACTTAAATGTGCTCTGTTTCCTTGCAAATCTTTCACATTTTTCCTTACAGGAGCAAAGAGAAGAGGGAGTTTCCTTGAAAATGCTGTTTAAAGGCAGATCCCAGCTGCTCACAAGTTCTCAGTAAGCTCTAATGATCTTCAATTATCAAGCGGGGCAGTTGTTTACAGACATTGACCTTTTCTGGAACTGAAATGTGAGTAAATAGCAATGTTCCTGGGACAGAAAATATTGATGGCAATGAACTGAGATGGGAAGAGGAAAGAACAGATGAAATATTCATTTGCTGTATAAAAAGGGACTCCCATATCCCACTTCTTACTTATGGGATCATATGAGACCATGTTCCCTGCTGCATCATTCCAATAGCTGCATCAACTTTCAAAAGCATTGACCAAATTATGCTGCCTGAGACAGTTGCCTAATGTTTAATATAAAGCACAGGTAGATAATCTATTTTAGCATAAGACCTTATTTCAATTTTAGGAGATATCGCAAGGTCAATATTCAATTAGCATGGAGCACCAAAATGGCAGCAGGCCCAAATACCAAGCAGATTCCAGAGCAGAGTTATTGTTGTTGCTGTGTACCTTCAAGTCATTTCTGACCTATGGTGAACCTAAAGTTATTGTGGGTTTTCTAGAACTGAGGGTGCATCTACACTGTAGATTTAATGCAATTTGTCACCACTTTAATTGCTATGGCTCGGTGCAATGAAATCATGGGAACTGAAGATTTATAAGGTCTTCATTCTCTGCCAAAGAGTCTTGCTGTTTCACCATAATTCCCATGATGTCAATTATTCATCTCACTAGAGGCTACAACCTCTATTAAGACAAATTACTGGGAAACATTGTACAAATGCTGGGAAATCTCAAAAAGATAGTTCCATATGGGAGAGTACATGACCATAAGGGAAAAACCAGGGCCTGATTATAATACCCATTGTAAGAAATATGCTCCAACTGTTCTGATTTGATTGGGATTGTTCCTAATTAATCTTCTTCATTTTACTTGTTTGGCTGCTTTTAAAATAGCCAATTTTCTCTCTTCTGCTCCCACCTTCTCCTTTGGATCTCAGCTTACTTCAATTGCTGCGAATGAAGTTTCATGTGAAACAAAATCATTTTCACTCATTTAATTTGGTGCAGTAGGAGGAGAGCAGGGAGTGAAATGTTGCCCTTTTCTGCAGACTCAGGCAAAACCAAACTGCTGCAATGTCTCCTACCTTGTGCGTTCTTCTTCACTGATATCATTTGTCACCTTTACTAGACTCAGGTTGCATCTACACTGTAGAATTAATGTAGTTTGACATCACTTTGACTATGATGGCTCAATGATATGGAATCAAGTTTCTCCTACTTCAGCAGATACATATCAAAATGGAGTGACCATTGGTCTTAAGATATCTGTATCCAAATAATGACTAGAAGACCTGAAAATATTGTTTTGTGTAAGAGTACTCAAAAATGAATTTAGATAAATGTTTTTAATAGGTTATCATTTAGCAAGCATGGTAGAATATAAGATATAATTGTAAACCCTATATAAGCAAACTATTACATGCGTACACAAAAACATGGTGGGGATGGGACAAGGGCACATTGACACCATGTCCCCATGAGATGGGAGAAAGGGTTGTAATATCCAGGACATCTTAAACTAATTGCACATTTAATTTGTATTCAAGCCCCCACCACTATGTAATTCCCAAGACAAGTGTGTGAAAGAAAAGCAGGATTTTCTTTGCACATTTAGGACCTCTTCGTGCAGGGCAAAATAGCCTCATTTTGCCACTTTTAGCTGCGGCTTTGATGGGGCCTGCTGAGCACGATCAGATGATGCACATTAGGCCTTGCCCACATTCTTCCCAAAGTGGTGGGGAAGCATCAAATTTATCCATATGATGGTGGAAAAGGTGGCGGGGCAATTCATGTTGCCAGCCTTTCTCCCATCTGATGGAGATAGGAGGTCAATGTGCCCTGTCCTGCCCCCATCATGTGCCACGAGGCATCCTGCATGCCTTCCTTTTCACTGGCAAATGTGGATGTAACGTAATCCTGCCAGTATTTTAAAATGGTTACAATAGGTATGTGTGTCATGTTAACTCCAGATCTATCAATGACAATGATAAAACTTTAACAATGTGGGTGTACTATAACTCCCATTATCCCCTGTTGATCCCCTCAACCCCCACCAGTATTTTAAGTTGGACCATGAAGGGTACAAGTACCAAGTTTGGTCCAGATCCATTAAGCCACATAGGAGCCTTTGTGGTTCAAACATATAAATGTACAAACATATATACTTGTATTTTGGCTTTTATGTACAGAAAAATATAATAGGAAATATAATATGATTTTGTTAATGAGAGCAGGGCGTCCCCAGAAGATTGTAACATCCTAGATGGTTCATAAGGAGAGATACGTTCGGATAGGTAAGTTGGAAAAAGGAAAAAAGTGGGATGTAAATGAATAAATATCATCATACCAGGATTTTGTAGGCTGGAGCTATGATAGTAAATATGATTTTATACAGGAAAATCTTTAGAAATTCTATTTCCTAAATCTTTTGTAGCAAGGGAAACCTTAAAGAATGTTAATAGGCCTTCCCTCTCATCAGTTTCTGTGTTTTCAGCCCTTTTCTTGCAAAGATACATTTTAAAAACTCAAAGAGCAGGACATTATGTTGGGGAAGACAGCTCCCATACTGAGCCCAGTATTATAAACTTGCAAAAAATTATAAATCTGATGAGACGTCTTTGGAGGAATAATGACTTAACAAAAGAGTTAGGCCGGAGCAATAACTAGCACTATATTTTACAAAGGTTTTTTTTAATCCTCACCAAATTATAATCCCTAGGATTTTTCCAATGAATAATGAGAGTTAAATTGACATAAAACATATGTACGTTTTCAATCTAAGCAGAAGCTGATGCTTCCTGACAACTTTAACATTCTGATTATTTTGGAACCTCTCCGCAAGAATCAAATCATCCTGGTCTGAGTCTTTCTTTTGTATGTTTTGAATGAACTTTGGAAATTGAGGGACCATTAATTTCTATTGCTTTTAAATGCACAATAGTTTTCTAAGTAATTTCTTTATGTCACACGGGATTCTGTTGTGTAGATGACTAGACTTGCTAGAAGCAATCCAGGTATATGAATCATACAATAAACAAAAGTTGTGAAAAATAGTATTCTATTCGCAAGTACATCAATTTTGAATAAACAATCCGCAATGGGAACATAAAATGCAGTGTTGTAAGTACAGAGCGATTACACAATATCAAAGGACATCGCTGTGAGAACCAGAATCAAAGTTAGGTCCAGTATACAGAGCACATGCAATTAGTCACAATAATCATATACAGGAGTCTGTAGCTGAGAGAATATTGTTCGTATTCTCTCAGTTCCTGGGTCGCTACAACAAGCTAATACACAGTTGATACCTGTAAGGTGTTCAAATAAAGTAGGGAGCCAGGAGGGAAGTCCGTGTTTAACGGAGAAGGGGAACACGGGGACCGCTCGAAATTGCCAGGAACGTGCAAAGTGCACGCGCAGCTACAGACTCCTGTATATGATTATGGTGACTAATTGCATGTGCTCTGTATACTGGACCTAACTTTGATTCTGGTTCTCACAGCGATGTACTTTGATATTGTGTAATCGCTCTGTACTTACAACACTGCATTTTATGTTCCCATTGCGGATTGCTTATTCAAAATTGATGTACTTGCGAATAGAATACTATTTTTGACAACTTTTGTTTATTGTATGATTCCTATACCTGAATTGCTTCTAGCATTTACCAAGGTGTAGCCCTCTGCTATTATATAGATGACTAGACTTCTCAGTTGGGAAATGCCTGATCTTTTACCAGGCTGAATCTTTATTTATTATTATTATTTATTATTATTTCAATTTGTATACCATCCTTTCCAACTGGCTCAGGACGGTTTACAGCATATCGAACTACATCATGAAACCTATCAAACAACCAACAAGACACATAAAACAACGCAATAAAATCGACTTAACAATATTCCACTAATAACCAAGAGTGGTCACAGACTGAATGCATGCCAGAACAGTGCTGCTTTACAAGCTTTCCAAAAGGCCTCATTGACTGCTCGAACTTCCAGTGGCAGACTGTTCCACAGGTAAGGTCTCTGTCTAGTTGACGACAGGTGAATGGATCGCAGGGAAGGGATCTGCAAAAGATTGAGGTCTCTGGGGAACATATGGGAGTAGGCAGTCCTGAATGTTCTACCTCAACTTTCAAAAATATTGAAAGTAGATCAAAATATATAGCACTAAACCTTAAGCGATGTTATCCTAAGAGTTTCACATGATAACTGGAGGAGGCTTGAATATATTCTTAGATGGTGTTGATGAGATCTTCTTTCCTTCTGATGAGTTATTACAAACTACAGGGTAGGTACCTTCAATGGGTATGAAGGTTGGTTTTCTGCCCTGAGATGTTCCAAAGGTCACATGGATCCCCTAAATGGCAAAATATAAAACCAAAAAGCCTGGAAGGGAATGGAAGGTTTGGAAAACATTATATATTTTTATTGTTTACTTTTGTAACTTGTTTAAAAGTTCAATTTCCACTCTTGGAGATCTCCAAGGATTCTTTCATACTACAACATTTTAGCACTATGATTTTACTTTAGCTATCATGGTTTCTAAACTGTGGAGTGCTGGAGTGTATAACGTAGTGAAATTTCTGACTGAGATTACTAGATATCAATCTTTTAATTGCAGTTCCTGAGAGCCCATAAGATGAAACCTAGGGACATGTTATGCTGCTCATTTATAGCATTATATTTCCAATTTAACTGCCACTATTCTACCCTAAGAAATTCTGAGTTTTGGAGTTTAGTCAAGGAGCACTTAAAATTCTCAACCAGAGCTCTCATAGTGCCTCACTCTACACACCAGTATTCCCTAGGATGTTGCCATGGGAACTGAAATGGAATCACAGAGCTATAACTGTATAATGTGAAATGGCCCATGGAGAAGAAATTTATATTTGGTTCTTTCTGTTCATTTTAGTGAATCCTGGAAACTAGGTTGCAGAACAATGGCTTCAAACTACGGGAAAGGAGATTCCACCTGAACATTACAAAGAACTTCCTGACTGTGAGAGCTGTTCAACAGTAGATCTTTGCCCTGGAGTGTGGTGGAGGCTCCTTCTTTGGAGGCTTTTAAACAGAGGCTGGATGGCCATCAGTCAGGGGTGCTTTGAATTTGATTTTCCTACTTCTTGGCAAGAGGTTGGACTGGATGGCCCACGAGGTCTTTTCCAACTCTTTTAAGGAGCTCCCTGTTCCAGGGATGGACTTAGTACTTTGGTTAACTCCATTGGAATAAGATTGCAACCTGGAGCAGATTCACAAGTGAATGGACAACAGAGCACCCAGCTTCCATTGCTGTTATTTTGTATTGGCAATCTTAAGCCATGTTGAGCTTCTGCTCTATGAGATTTGGAGTCTCAAAGGCAAACTGCTGAATACATTAAATATAAGTATAGTTTCAAAAAGCAGTAGCATTATAGTGCCGGGGGAGTCCACTTTTTTATTTTCTCTCTCCTAAAGTTGGAATGTGCCTCACTAGATACCTCAATGCTGAGGATTAGGAGGTTATTTTCCTAATGGCTCTGATCCAAGTCACCATCTTCACTCTAGTCATTTAAAAGTATATGCAAATTCTTGGACCTTCTGAGCTCAGAAGGAGCCTGATATGCTCCATTTCTAGAACATCAACCTTTGCAAAAGTGAAGTCACATTAATATTGGGAGGGTGGGGCGGAGAGGAAAACAATCCTGTCTCCAAATGGAGACAAATGCAAGTCATGAAACAAGAAGCAGCAGAAATTGCTCTGCTCCTGAGTAAGGGGGGGGAGGAGGACAGATAATACATTTAATCCTTTGGTAAAATGCATACTGTAGAATTGGCCTTTTTCTTCCATTTTCAACACACTGAAGTGAAAAGTTCTTTTGTGGTGCTCAGTTTGTACCTATTAATCAAACCTATTCTTTGGAGGGAGGGAACAAGAAAGGGGAGCCAAAGAATTACTCAAGCAAATGAGAAACACTTGCATAAAGCACAAAGTGACAGTACCTCATCGGGCAACCTATTTCAGGAACGTGAAGCAAATAGTTCCATGGGCTGCAGCATTTGTTTCAGAACTTTCTGCAGGTATATATGGCAACGTGGGGAAATCACTGAGCTTTTTAACTACCTAATCTGTGCTGCAGTGTTTTATGTTTGGAATGACAATGCAATGCCAGCCTTCATGAAATGCAAAAAAAGAAAACAGATTGCAAGGAACAACATAAGAATATCTCCACAGCACTATAAAAAAGAACAACTTGACAAGGAATATTAATTGCCTGGGTGCACTCACATTTGTTATGCAACTAATAATGCACATATTCGCATACACATAAAAATGACAGCCCCAAGGTAATTACACAGAAATTGACAACCTATTCACTGGTGAATTGGGTTACATGGTGGGGCTGGCATATGCCATGAATCACAATGTGTCACCTTTGGGTGTATGCAAAAGCTACATCATTTATTTCTCCAATTGATTGTTAAAAATGAGAGCTGAAGAAAACAAGCCTTCTAACATAACAATTTGGAAGCAGCACTCCAACGAAACTGTAGAATAGCTATTTGTTAATTGAACAAAAGGTATATTTTAATTTATCATTGCTTATTTTTAAAAGGTTAATTTCATGCCACTTTTGACAGCAATGAGCTCAGAAACAAGGCAAGGCCTTGCATTAGGCAGAGTGAAGAAGTTGCCTCAGGATGCTTATTACAGGTGTTGTGAAAGGGGAGCATTTGATGATTGTTTAATTTATTAAATTAAATTGGGTTATTTGGTGTCAGAGAGAATATCATATTATTGCAGTTGTTTAGGGAAAGGAAAATTGTCTGCATATGGTGTCAATAAGCTACAGTTCATTTGGGGATTGTGCAACTTAAAAGGGGTGCTGCCATCTTATTAACTGAAATATAGCATATCTTGTTGTCATGCGCCCTCAAGTAATTTCTGGCTTTTGGTGGCCCAATATCAAACTTATTACAAGGTTCTATTGGCAGAATTTGTTCAGCTGAGGTTTGTTCTTGCCTTCCTCTGAGGCTGAGAAAATATGAATGACCCAATGTCTCCCAGTTGGTTTTCATCACCGAGCAGGGATTCAAACCTGGGCCGCCCAGTTGTCCTATGTAGTCCAAGGCTCAAACAACTACACCATGCACATGTTCATACAAATGAAAATATGGCGCATCTCATATGATATATCTAGGAGAGAGCATGAACATATGGCCTGTGTGCCTGTTCACTCTGATAGTGACAGGAAATTTCAAATATCTTGCTCTTCTTTCTTGTGTATTTTATACTTTCAACTAAATTTCGATGGGTAAGCATTGCAAGACAGGATGCTCTCAGATAAGGAGCATTCTATGAAGTTGGGCTCATGGCAACCTTTGTGGTGCAGATCAAAGAGGGGAATAGGCTATGCTGAACTAATACCATGATGGGTATGTAAGCATATTGTGCTATGTGTTTATAAATATTTGGTTAGGCCTGTGGGTCAATAACATAACATAACATAACAATTTACATTTGTTAATCGCCCTCCATCCGAGATGCTCCGGGCGATTTACAGCAAGAAAATACAATACAATAGGGGGGGAAAGGGGGGTGGGGAGCGGGGAGGGGAAAGGGAAGGGAGGAGGTCCAGCTGCGATACCAACTAAGGCCTCAGCCCGCCATCAAAGGATGGCAGGCAGGGGAGGCCCAGGAGGATCGCCGGTAGTGAGGGGCGGGTTGGAAACAGCGTCCGCAGACCACCCGATGGCTGCCTACGATGCGTGTTCCAAAACACCCGCGGAGAGTCCGCTGCGGCCCTCGCATTGGCCGGATTTGGTGTGTCCACTGCTTGGAGCTCTGGCTGTCCATAGCGAGAGCTCCAGAAGGTCCTGGCTCGATAACTCTTCACAGGCCTAGCAGTCCTCGGCACCGGGTACTTCCTCATCCGGTCGATAGTAGACCTGAGGGCTCTACCCTCTCGGAGGGGAGCTGTTCCTGGCGCACGAGTTGCCCGGCGCTTCCGGCGCCGGCGCCTCCTCTTCTGGGGACCACGCTGCTTCCGGGCAGGGCCCTCGCCGAGGGCAGGGTCCTCCAAGGGCGGAACTTCCGGCCGAGGACTGCATCCGGATCCTGCTCCCTCTTCGGAACAAGGCACATGGCGTAGGGGAGCGTCCTCAAGGCCAGCCGCCATGTTGGGCGTTCCCACTTGAGTTGGCTCCCCAGCTTCTCGCCATGCGACGCCGGCGGGCACGGGAGTTTCGGGAAGAGCCAGGACAGCCGAGATGTCGAAGTTCGGGCATCAGCGGGTCACACGCCGGCAGATCCCGATGGTCGACTGCCAACTCCTCCACTGGAGGTAGGCAGTCTTGCAGGCAGTTGGTTTGCAAGGTACCTTGGCCATCAGGGTCATCAGGGTCCAGTGCCTGGTTGAGGGTCGCCGATAGTACTTCGGGAGTCATCGCCGTCCGCGGGGCAGCTTCATCGGTGAAGGCAGGGCCTTCCTGGGGGTTGTAGGGCAGGCTCTCTTGAACTGGGCTCAGACTCTTAGTGGGAAAATCCCACGAGTGGTCCCAATCGAAGTCCGGAAGGACCGAAGGACAAGTGCGGAGGCCGGGGTTATTGGCCGGCCAAACCCCCGACCCGGTTTCTTCCGTCGCTCCCGCTGGCCGCCGTAGTCCTCACCTTGTGCAGGCTTTGGGGACGGGATCTGTCTGCCGGGCCGTAAGGCCTCAGGGACCTCCGGCGCAGCGCTGCAGCTTTCCCCAGCCAAATCAGACTGTGGGGGTCTGTGGGTCGCCAAAAACCATCTCCTGGGACGGGCGATCCACCGTGGTTTCTCCCCAAGGAGATCCACGGGATCGGCAGGCCATATCCAGGGTAGTATCCGGAGAAGTAGGCAGGCTGGGCCGGAGCTCACCTAAAGGGACCTCAACAGCCGCCGCCATCTTGCCATCACAATGAAAAGTATAGACACTCTACATTTGCAGGCTTTACTTTTGCTTATCCGATTGTTTGCAGATTTAATTAATATAGTATCTCCTGGAATCTCTATATCCTCAAACACAATATTTTCATCACCTGGCAGCTTTTCATTCATGGTTTCCCACTTTTGGGGGGAGTTCTTTTGCTCCCAGCACCAGAAAAATGTGGTGTGTGTACTACATTCTGTTTTAAAATCCAGTTAAGGGGACCATTAAAGCTCAGAAAAGAGCTTGGATGTTGTTTAATTACTCCCTCATCCGCTGGCACTTGGTACATCTATGCTTTTCAAAGATTAGATAGTTGAGTTTTGATTTGGTCCCTCCATTTGCATTACTATGCTCTCAATGCGTCGAATTGCACTGAAGCAAATCACACATGCAATGGAATATTGTGCTAGAAGTTAAATAATAGGCTTGTTTGATTAAAAAATTGTACAAAACTCATTTTAGATGTAGGGGGCGCTGGTGGTTCGATTCTAAATTCAATTCTGATTTTCACAGAAAAAAATGTTCAAAACTTTTCAAAACTTCCAAGACTTCCGAATCCTTTCTTAATGGTTTAAAAGTGTTATTTCCTGTTTCATTGGGTGGTCTTTACTTTGAAAGTAGTTGTTCTACTCCATAAAAGGGGAGGGAGCAAAGGGTGGAAAGTTATCCCTTGGTTTTAAAATGCTCCCCAGGCTCACGGGGAGAATAGAAGAGGAAAGTTAGCCACTCAGTTTTAAAATGCTTCCCAGGCTCATGGGGAGAAAAGAAGAGGAAAGTCAGCTGCTCGGTTTTAAAATGCTTCTCAGGCTCATGGGCTTCCCAGGCTTCCCGAGGCCAGGAATTATTTCTGACTCACTTACTGCTTTGTAACAGAAATGGCAGAAAAAGCTTCGGAAGGGCGAAGGGACTTCCGGTTTCCTTAAAAACTTCAAAATCGCTTCAAATAGCAAATCTTTCCTAATTTATTCTGAATTAAGAAGATTCCAATTGAACCTAACCATCTCTATTAAATAACTTTCCTGCAACAGCAGTCATGAGAAGACTCCAAACAGTCAGCTCCAAACAAACTATTTTATGGATGTGTATTTTGGTATCTTAAAACCAAAGCACATTAGAAAATGTGATTTTGGCAATTGTCTGTGTCTGGAATTGATGATTTTCCAAGCCATCCTTTCCATAATGACTTGTCTTTCAATAACCTCTTTACCAAATGAGGCATTTGTGAAATAGATAGCAATTAACCATCCATGTCCTCCTCCCATCACCTTCCCCATTGTCTTTCCATGACCACCATCTTCTAGTTCTTGTTTTGTCACAGTGGCTTTCACTGCCACCATTTCCATCATAACTACACTGCTGGAAAAGAAGGTAAAGAAAGGTCAAGGATAGATGGCATGGGAACTTCCAGCTGGAAATTCACCTTATATTCAGAAGTTATAAGGTATGGTCCTTCCATTAGTGAAACTCTTTCCTTTGATTAATTTGTTCTTTCTAAAGAAACCTGACATCTGTTTCCCCAGCAACCAACTAGAGAATGAACAATGAAGAAACAGAAGCTTGGGCATTGTTTTGAAATGGAATGTTGCTTAAAATCGTTCCCCCCCACCCCAAGGCTGTTGAGCGATTCCAAACATTTTGCTGAGCCTAATTCTCCCTGTGCAAAGGAGTGGCACATAACGTTCACCTGTAAATCAAAACACAAAAGGGGATGGGAATGAAATTAAATGCATTCTGCGTGGCAGGCGCATGCCAATTTGCAAGCTGCAGGAGAGAATTGTATCTTTAAAGATTTTTTAAAATAAAAAACAAGGAAAACCTTTCTCAAGTGCTTCTTTCTCTACTATTATGTTATTAAAGGTTATTCTGTTACCTGAGGAGACGCTTTCATGTGCAAACCATAAATAAAAGCATGACAGTTTGCTTTAAGAAAGAGAACATAACCAGTAAACAGACTACCCAAGATGCTGCCAATATTTGTTTCTGCTCAAGTGTAAAGATAATTCTTGGGGAAGGGAGTAGATTTAGGAATAGATATGGCACCAGATCTTATCATGGGAATAATTCATTCACTGTTTAGCACTTTCAGCTGTAATCTTATACATATTTACTTTAAGTAAAGGTTGGGGAACTTATTCAGGATCAGTGACCAACTCCCCGTCCCCCAATAGTCTTGTACCCAGTACCAGTACCTCTGCAGTCCTCAAAATTGTTTTGCTTCCCTTTTCTGTGTTGAAAGAACTGCAGCTGAAAATGGAAATATTTGGAGAGATAGTACTAGTTCTGATGTGGGTGAGAGTGGGGTAGTTCCATGTGTTTCTATGTATTTGAGAGGTCTTGTGCATGGCTTGTTGGCAAAAATGATCAAAAATTGCACTGATCATTACAAAAATAAAGGGGTGAGTGGCAAATTGGAGCCTTCATAGTCCACAAAAGTGGGAGCCAGGGACTGCATGTGGGTCAGTGTCACACTATGCCCACCCCCGCTTCAGAGCAAGCACCGCTTAACTCAATCGCTCTTGCTTCTTCAAGTAAGAATCAATTTCTTTTTTTAAATATCACCTAAACCCGAGGGGCTAAAGAGCTTGCCAATCCCCATAACACCATTCCACATAGAGCAAGGATTCTTAATATTTTTGTTCCACACTTCCCTTTACCAGTCAGGTGAAAACCATAGGCAGATTCCTTCACAGAATATATAGGCAGATAGTTTTTTGATACAACATAGGCATGTCTTTTAATTAAGTATTAGGATTATTCAAAAATTACATTGCACAACATTTCCACAATTTCAGTGCCTGATAATCTAACACAGTACAACATCTGTTCAAACAATTATTTTTGGCTAACATTTAAAAAAAACAAGTTTTCCCAGATCCATGGATCTCTGATTAAAATCCTGATCTAGAGTTTATAATTACCTAGCTGCATAGAAAGGATAATGTGATTACCAATGTGATTATGGGTGTTTGGAGATTCAGGTTCGAGCTCTCAGTAACCTCATTGATAACCTCATCACATGGCGGTGAAAACAATGTCATGTGCCAGTTCACCTTGTTTTGTTTTTTTTATTTTAAAAAAACCAGCTCCCATTATACAACACACTGCAACCTCCAGCAGGGCTCCATCTCATAGGAGAAGGCAAACAAATGCATGACACTATGGGTACAACATAGATTTCCCGTGTTGCCTTGGATCAATGGGGGGAAGCTGGGAGGCAAACGCTTCCCCCTCTAGGATGAGAGTTCCCTGTTGGCCATCGCCACCCCCACACCAGAGCTCCCTGTTGGCCATCGCCACCCCAGCTCCTTCAATGTAACTGTTTAATGAATTCTTCAGTATTATTTTGGATGTTGGCTTATATCATTGCCTCAAACTTTGATGTGGCTCCTGTGGGATAGGAAAAAGGTCTGTTTCATACCACTAAGTAGTGGCTTGTAGCGTTCACTTTAAAAAAGAAATTAATATTTATCAGTAATTATTTCTGTAGAACTGGATAAGTTAAAAATGCCTTTCCTCGTTGCCCAGCCATCTTGAAGGTGCCTCTGGTAATGCATGGGCTAACGTGAACTGGCAAGATGGTGGCCACCAAAAAGACAAAGAAGTCCCTGGAGTCTATAAACTCTAGACTTCAGTTGGTCATGAACAGTGATAAATATTTTCAGCAGACCCTGAAAATGATCCAGCAGGGCAAAGCCAAGCTGATCATCATGGACAACAATTGTCCTGCTTTGAGGAAATAATAAATTGTGTACTATGCAATGATGGCCAAAACTGGTGTACACCACTACAGTGGCAACAACATTGAATTGGGTACAGATCTGGGAATGTACTACAGAGTAGCCATCATTAATCCAGGTGATTCTGACATCATTAGAAGCATGCCAGAGCAATCTGCAAAAAAATAAACATGGCAGAAGCTTAAAGTTTATGTAATAAAATTGGTTATAACTTTTTTAAAAAAACACTTTTTGGCATTTGTGGTTTTGATGGTAAATTACTTTTGATGGGCTTGGAGCTACAAGTGTAATTACAGTCTTTTTAAAAAAGTAACATTTCAAGCACTGATCAAGATTATCATTAAACATGCAAAGAGTGCCTTTGTTTTATACATGTGTAAAATGTGCCTTTCCCCAACATGTCAGAATTTGTGGCTTCTGAAGCAAAGAAAAAGGCATGACTCATTTGGCACAGCTCATTTTAGAAATCAAGCAAGGGCTGTGTGAATCTTTTCTCCCACTAATATGCAAGCAATACTCAAAGGATTTGATTGAAGAAGAACTGGATTCTGATGCAAGGCAAGAGAAAATACTCAAAATTATATGAATATGTAGAGCTAAAATTAGTGAAGCTCCCACTTCTTTGCAATCAATCTGTAAAAATAACAAGATTGAATTCACTAGAATTAACTGAAAAAGCATATGTTCAAGCAGGAATCTATGCAATTTTAATCTCAAGATGAGGTTGGCTTCCTCTCAACCCCAAGCCTCCATGGACATGAATTTACTTTCCAAGATGCACTTCTCCGGGGGTAAAACTATCTGGTACACTTGGCATGTATAAAAGATGCTCTGTCAAATTGTGAAATATGCCTGTGAGTCCTAGCATCTGATTGCCCTCACCTATATTTAAAGTGCTTTGTTTATGACTTTCATTAGGAGGTAAACATAGATTTAATTTTCAAGTCTGATTGTGGAGGCACATATTTTTCATTGCTTGAGAGACAACCCATTAATCACAGGGAATACACATTTCTCTTAATCTCTGTCTTGATCCTAGTTCCCACTTTGTGTCCACCTAATCAGATCAATTAAAAAAAATAACACTGAAAGACTGCTGAATTAAACATCAGCTTTGTACTAGTAGGTTTTTAAACTTAACAACTGAAGGCGGGGTGTCCCAATATCACAGCTGCAAGCAGCCAATATTCTGTACCACTATCTCAGTATATTAGCAGAAAGAAATTCTCCTAAAATTGACCAAGAATTTTAGCTTGATTAAAGTATAAGCCAACATGGTACATGGTAGTGAGCACTGGCCTCCTACTCTGAAAATCAGGGCTCGAATCCCCATTCAGTCATGAAAGCACAGTGTGTGAACTATGGAATCATGGGAGTTGTAGTTTGGTGAGGCATTCTTTGTCAGAGAAGGTTAAAAACATGTAACACTTCAACCACCATCATTCCTTAAGTTGCCTTAAGGTGGATGTAAATCAGAACAACCTGAAGACACACACAATCAACAAAAATAAGTAGAAAGTTGTCAAGCTGCTCCTTGCATTGAAGTTTCAATTAGATCCCCTAGTGCATTAGAGTGCCAAAGTACCCTCCAGTAACATAGAGTCCCATCAATCTCTAGAAGGTCAACATAGAAGGTCAACTCTGTGTTACCGTTTTTTGTCACTTAGTGTAATTTTAACAATGTTTTAATGATGTTTTTTAGTAAAGGCACCCTGGACTGACTTATGGGTAAATATGAGTTGGACTGGGGTGTAACTCTTGCTTAGTTCACCGCAGTTTACACTCATTGCCTCCCTGGAATGATTGGGGGAAAATGGTAGATATTGAAAAACGCTTAAGACCCTGCAAGCATGGGTTGATAATAAGTGGTCGGAAAGTACTGAGATTGGCGGAAGTCAGGCAAGGCACTGTCCGCTTCATGGGTTTGATGTGAATTATTATTTCTTTCAGCGCTCTCAGTCAGTGACAGAATACAAATGAAAGCCTGTAGGTAATGCCAAAAGTGCTCTGAGGACAACACTGAGACTTGAGTATCAGTCAAGGTGAGCAAATCTGCCTTCAGAAATGAAAGGTTTTTATCATCTTCTTCTGCAGGCAACATAAAACTCTGGGCTTCCTAGAGATGATGAAGAATCTTGGATTTGAGGATGTATGACACCAGGTCAAAGCCGGAACAGAAGACTGACCCCATCAGTCATAACTGTCTTAAGGACTGGCAATGATATATCTTTGTCACAGTCATAGCAAAGAAAGACTCAAATAGCTTTTCTGGGGCTGTCTGTTAGCAGTTCTTAAATGACATTTTTTTGTTTTGTATCCTATTCATTCTCCAGAAGTTATGTTGAGTAGTATTTCTGTGATGGGTCCTGTTTCATCTTCCTAAACATTCTAAGTTAGAGATGAAATAAGGGACAGGTCTCCTAGAATAGCTGCATGACAAACAAATGGTGAAATTTCCTCTTTTACCTAACTATTAAAGAAAGAGAGGTCCTATTGTTTGTTTCACCTGCCAACCTTAATTAGAATGGTTAGGGAGATGAAATAGGGCAATTCACAAAAATATTGCCAAAACACATATCTTGGCAACTCTAATTCTCCTTTCATTTGTTGAGGGTTGTTTTTGTGGGTGCGTGCCTAAGAAAGTGATAAGGAGAGAGGGTAGGTAGGTACTAGGCTTGTTTGATTTTTAAAATGGTTCAAAACTCATTTTGGCTGGTGGTTCGGATCTAAAGTCAATTCTGATTTTCACAGAAAAAAAAGTTCAAAACTTTTCGAAACTTCCAAGACTTCTGAATCCTTCCTTAATGGTTTGAAAGTGTTATTTCATGTTTCATTGGGTGGTCTTTACTTTGAAACAGGGCCGTAGCCAGGATTTTGGTTCGGGGGGGGGGGGGCTGAGTTTGGTTCGGGGGGGCTGAGACTGGGTGGAAGAGGGTCTACCTTAGCAAACCTTTTGTATTGTTATCCCAATAACCCCATTAATGTGGGATATAATGAGCATGGTGATCAGATCATGATATGAATAAACATAACAGTTTAAATAATGTACCAGTAAGGCCTTTTAGTGGACCACCCTGAGAATTTCAGGGGGGCTGAAGCCCCCTTAGCCCCCCCCCCCTGGCTACATGCCTGCTTTGAAAGTAGTTGTTTTACTCCAGAAAATGGGGGGAAGCAAGGGGAAAGGAATCCATCTACTCTGGTTAAAATCACTGGGAAGGGAAAGGAAAAGAATCCATCCACACTGGTTTAAAATGACACGGATCCATCCCATCCACAGTGATTTAAACTGACACAGGAGAGAAAGGAAAGGAATCCATCCTCACTGATTTAAACTGACATTTTTCCTGCAGTTTTTCTCCCTTCCCTTCTCCTCTTTCCTTATCTCTCTTCCTTTCCCCTTTACTTTTCTCCTCCAAATCCGAGCCCGTTCAGGAAAATATGGGAGGGGGAACATTTTACTAGGTTCCCCAGGTATGTTGTTCCCTTGCAAAGCAGTGGTGTGGCACCTTTCCCACCCAAGCTGCCTAGTCCCTTCCCGTTTGCATCCCCGGCTGCTGTGCCGAAACCCCACCCCTCCCCACATGGTTTCCTCTCATTGGCTGGAGGCAAGCATCCCAGCATGCAAGCTGCTGCTTCCCTCCAAATGCTGGGTCTTTTCAAAATCACTTCCTCAGTCGGAACAAAGATGGCAACAGTGGCTTTGAAAGGGCAAGGATACTTCCGGGTTCCCAAATGGCATAGAAATCACTTCAAAAATTTGATCTGAATTTAATCTGAAATACAAAGATTCCAACTGGACTTAACCATGCCTAGTAGGTACATATAAACTGTAGAAAAATCCATTAGGTTAGAGCCTTAACATGCCCAGTGTCACTTCAGTTATTTATTCATAAACTTAACAGTGCAATGCTGTGTAAGTCCGGTAGAACATACTTTCAAGTAAGAGCTGAAAGCAAACAGAAAGATAACAAAGGATTTTACTGCAACCTTGCTACTATTCTGTGCCATTCCTGAAACACCAGATAATACCTATTCATTGTCATGATGGTGGTTGATGTCACACAGCTACTGATATAATGCAATTGTGATGCCTTGGCATTGTGAAGCTGCACTTGTGGGTGGGTGGTGTAACTTTGGCTTCCCACTGTGCTGCTTCCCATCCTTTATTTCTATTATAATTATTTTACAGCCACTTCATAACTGCAAAGAGCTAAGTTTAAAAAAATTCAGAAAGGGGAGAATTGAGGTTACTACCACAGAATTGTCTTAAATCTCTGTATCAGATAAGTCCTGGGACTGTGCCAAAATCCGGGGCTATTGTTGGCTTCTTTTGGTGACTTGTTTGAAAGTGGTAGACAGGCAGTAGGGTGCTAGTTTGCTACTAGAGGTGTGCAAAATGGTTGAAATCTGATTAGTAATTTGTTTAGAAGATTTGGATAGTTCCTGCTTCAATTTGTAAAGATTCAGACAGGTCCCATTCTAAATTGTAATCCAAATCTCTGAAGCTTCGTAATTGCTTTAAGATTTGTTCCATTAGCGGCAATGGGGAAAATTTAGAGGATTGTTTCTCCATTGTTTCTATGGCTATCAGGATGAAACCTGGCACACTTGTAGGCAACATTTATGAGTTTAAGCCTGCCAGGTGATTTTGGTAATCAGCTGACTTTTAGGAAATGTTTAAAGTTTTTTCAAACAAAAATTTAAAAATTATGTGAGGTATTCCTCAAATTCTGGCACAATGAGCAGGACAGCAAATCTGCCAAGATTCAGAACAATCAGTCTATCCACTGATTATTAAGAATTTTTTTCTAATTTAAGTACATGTGATTAAAAACACTGGGGCTTTAATGCAGACAGCTCCATTCCTCTGGCATGAGCAGAATTCTGGGAAATGTAGTTTAGGGCAGGTCCTTTTGAATACTCTCCTACAGAAGTCCTTGCCTTTGTAAACTACATTTCCCATAATTTCTGTTCATGCCAGAAGAGCAGTGCCCACTACCTCTCACCCCAATCCCTGCCCCCTCCCACTCTAGACAATTACAACAATGGAGTGTTACATGGGGGGGGGGGCTTCAGAACAACAAATCTTTACAAATCTCTACAAACATTTTAAAGACTTATGTTTCAATTCGTAAATGCTTCGTAGGGGTACTTTTCAATTCGTAATTTGAAGATTCATATTTACAAATCATCCAAATCTCTGAATTACAAAATAGAGCACTGAAGCTTTGCACACCCCTATTTGCTACTACCATGCAATAAAGTCCAGAGTCACATTTTATAGTGTATTGTTCAACATAATCTGTTTTTACATCAATCAGTGATGGAATAACCTGCTCAGGTCTTGACAAAAACAATTCAAGTGATCCCCTTTAAAATTAGTATGGTTAAATATAATTGGACTCTGACAAATTCTCCATTGGAACACCTCATGCTAATGAGGCATTTCACCAGCCAGCTAATTATATTGAGATGATTGGTGCATCTCTGCAGTGCTCACCCTGACATATCTGTAACTGAAAAAACAACACAACACCAAAACTGCATCAAGTTTCTGAAAACCTCAGAAGCTCTCCTTGTGGACTTTGCCAATTAACTTAGCATCACAATTCATTTCTGTGTCTTAGCAAAAGGATTTGCTCAGCTTACGTTAATTGCTGATAAGGCTATTTGTCACCACTCCTTTAACTCCGTGTATGCTACTTCTATAAGGGGGAAGAAGAAGAAAAAGAGAAAACATCATTTTGAAAAACAGTTGCTCTTCTTCCTTTAACCCCAGAGAAAAGAATGGATCTTATTTTCAGACCTCCCAGAAAGTGGGGACAATGAGGACTCTTTCATCTCAATATTCCCTTGTGTTATTTCCAGATTTGTTTACATTGACATTAGTATTCAATGTACTATTTTTAAATTTTTATTTATAGATTTATCAATCAAAATGTTTAAGACAATGCATCCATTTGAAACCTCTTCTTTCTATGGAATAAAATTGCCCTGCCCAAAGTCCCTCATGATAAAGGAGACTGATGGAGTGGGGAATGAAACAAGACAGGAAACATTGAAAGTTCTCATCCCACCTGCTTTTCAACTGGAACCACAGGAGCAACATGTGATAGGAAGTAAGAGCTCTGAACATGATTGTTGGCCCATGTTCAGAGTTCCTTCCTTTCGGGACATTTCTGCCTCTTTTCAACTATGGAGGGCTATGCATGACAGCCAGAAGTAGTTTAATGCCATGTGATAAGCTCCGTGCCTCTCCATGCTTGAAAAGAGGCTGAAGTGTCCTATGACAGGGAAATTTCTTAATGTGATGAGGTCCCTAGTCTCTACCTACTCAAAACAGTATCGTCCCATCTGGATGTATTGAGGCATCAAAGTAAACTTTTGCATATTTTGTTCTTGCATGCAACAACGAAATATTTCAAATATTTTCCCATGATGGCTACTAGAGAGTTTCTGCACAAATATTTCCATGTTTGTTTGTTTGTGTAGTTGTCTGAGTTTTAGGAGCTATCTGTGAAAATTTAATTTCCCTTAAAAAAACCTATATATTGTATGGGAAGAAATGTATTCTGTTTTATTTCTCACTATAGCTGACAAGAAGAGGAAGATGGTCAAACTTGTCTGCTCCTACAATGAACTGATCAGATTGTTTTGCTACAGAATATTATTTGCCGAAGGCTTCTCAGGCTTCTGAGCTCACAACCTCTGAGTTTGCCTGCCATAGATGCAGGCAAAATGTCAGGAGAGAATGCTTCTGAAACATGACCATACAGCTTGGAAAACACACAACAACCCATTCCTCAGGATAACATTGCATTATTTTGAACTTGGGAAGATTCTGGGTGCATCTACACTGTAGAATTAATGTAGTTTGATATCACTTTAACTGCTATAAAATCATGGGAGTTGTAGTTTCATGAGGCACCAGTGTTCTTTGCAGAGAAAGTTAAATTAAATATCCGTCTGACTAAAGCCTGTGATCTGAGCCAAACATAAAAGTTAGGTTGAGATTTTTATGTGTCCACACTCTCCAAATGTCCTGATTTGTCAAGGACAGATCCAATGAATTCTGAATTTTTAATCTCCATTTCTCTCCCTTTGTCGTTAGTTTATTTCAGTGTCTACAAACTGGGTCCAAAGCAGAAAAAGTAATTTGTAATCCATTAATTCAGAAAGGGATAGTGGAAAGGAGGGGAGACACTTGCTATTTCCAGTAGGCTCAGGCAAAACCAAACTGCTACAGGTATCATCTCCTTTATAACCTTTGGCGTTTTGACCACACTCTGATATTGTTTGGCCACAAGCATCCCAGGTTTCATTTGGGAAAAGTTGGAAGATATGTGTGGTTGTTTTCAAAAAGTGAAGCAGCAGCCAGCAAGTTCTGCAATGGTGATGCAACACGAGGAAGAAAAGTGGTGTATACTTCAGTATATTTCTTTAGAAAGTTTGTGATGACGTTAATTCTCTCCACAGACTTGGACAAATCAATACTCCACTCAAACCAAGTCAATTTTCTTTGATGGGAGCCAAAAGATTAAAATCCACCGCTCTCTTATGTCTCAGTCTGTTTTCCGCTTACTTTGTTCTTCTCTCATTGTGACAAGTCCTAATTACATGCAGAGCCAATGTCTTAACAAAATCCCAGCTGGCATAATCTTAAACGAGCATTCATGGGAAAATCAGATTGATACATTCAGGACAAGCAATGCTGTTACTTTTTTGACCTGCACCAGGAAGGATTCTGACAAAATTCATTTGAGCTGTTCCAGAGTCTGAAAATCTTTCTGTGTAGACACTGTCCTTATTGCTTTGAAGATGGCAATTTGACAGCAGATTTAGAGATTGTTTGACACATAGACAACTGAATGTGGGGGGACATTTTATGTTGTGTTTGCAATTGTTTTTTTAAATAGTTTTATAGTTTTAATGGTTTTGATCTATTGTCATATATTGTTGATTTGATATGTAGTGTTTTTACACATGTGAGGCATTGAATTTTGCCTTTGATAATATTGTGAGCCACGTTGAGTCCCCCCCAGGGATGAGAGAAGCAGTATATAAATGCAATAACTAAAAAGTAAGCAAGTAAATAAGGTAAAATTGAAAGATTTGTCCATTCAAGGCAAGGATTCCTGTGCACATAGCTGTGCTGGCACTGAATTTGGATAGCTGTTTCTGTTTAGCTGAAAGGCTCCTCAACTTTAAGATCCACAGCCCATTCACACTAATTATCCCACTTTGATTTCACTTTAACTGCAATGGCTGCATCCTATGGGATCCTAGGGTCTGTAGTGTATCAAGACCCTAGAGCTTTCTGACTGAGAATACTAACTAGTTCTCCTGAAATGGTAAATCTCCAGATCTGATAGTATGTTGCCATGGCAGTAGAAGTGGGATTATAATGCTATACCTGCATAATATGAAAGGTCCTTTATATAACAGGATGGTACAGCAAAATCCTTAGGAACAGTTGCATCTAGTAGATATGTGTGTGGAATTCGTTCCTCCTGTTTCTATCATTTCTTTTGTGTCCTCAGTTTCTTTGGAAGCATGAAATGGGAAGCCCCCTCTCCACAAGAAAATCTGCTTGACATGAAGCCTGCTTTCATGTGCATCCAAACTTGCCTCCTTACCTTAGAAAGAGTGTATGTGTTTGTGTGGCGGGGTGTGCAGGCAGGCAGACCCAGAGCTTGGCTTTAGGTGCACTTTGGGCCTGCCTGCATGCCCCACCACACACACACTCTCTTGGAGAATGTGGTGGGATGTTGTGGCAGGACATGTTTTGTGGGGCCAGCAGGCAGGCCCAGAACACGTCTACAGCTGAGCACCTCTTACTCTTCCAAGGAGAGTGTGTATGTGGCGTGATGTACAGGCAGGCCCAGAAAGCACATGCACTTGCCAGTGCCTGCAGCCAAGTGTCTCTTGCTGTAGAGTAAAAACAGCAGGTGCCAAGTTAAAAGAAAACACGTGCCAGGAAGGGGAGCCAGTTGGTGGGAAGCCCCTCCCCCCAATAATGGTCCAATATTCAGGGCCCTGAACCGAAAGAACCAAAAACAACCCTACCGATTTTGGGAGACAAAAAAATGGATCGGGGCACCTAACGAAAGCTGGGACATGAAACGGGGCAAGGTTTTCTTGAATGCACATGTCTAGTATCTACTAATGTTGATGCAAGCAGAAGGGTGGTAACAGATTTAGTTTCAGTTGGGATGGTTTACCAAAACTTTCTGAAATTCTTCATATTTGGGATTAAAAGACTTTGAGATTTAAATATCTGAATGCATACAAAAACGAAACTGACAGATTTATCTATCCTGAGTACCAATTTGGCTAATGCATCTACAGTGGCTGTCATCTGAACTTTTATTTTCTGGGACTCGTTATTATCTTATCCTGTCTAGCCCCATGATTATTTTCCAAGACTTCCCTTTGTCATCTCTTTAGATGTTTTATTCCTTATACACACATGGAAAACAAAAAAGAAAACCCAAATAACCCTCTAATGTGCAGAAAAATCAACCATTTAAATCAGTTTTAATGTTAACGAGATCATCCGTTTCATCCCCAATGGAAGCTAATGACTCATTCTCAAGTTATTGTGGTGGAAAGAGACTGGCTGCTGGCAATTAAACTGATGAGGAATGTTATGCTCACAAGTGGATTCTTCAAAGTAATTATTTACCATTTTGTTTTGTGGGGTATTTCTCTCATCGAACATATCCAAGCATAACTAAGCTTTGATTACCTGTCATCTAAAGACGTATAGTCTTGCAAGGATATTTAATGAAGATGTTTTCAATGAAATTGCTGTGCAAAACAATTTAAGCATCTGCCTTACAAAGGATATTACACTGGCTTACATACATGGCCATTTTAAGATTGTTATTTTGGGTGGGCAGCAGATCCCATCTGAAGTTGGAAGCTAAGCATGGTCAGGTGGGCTGAAGACTTAGATAGAAGACTGCCAGATGCTGTAGATTATATTTCAGAGGGAGGAACTGGCCAAACCACCTCTTGAGTATTCCTTGTCTAAGAAAACCCCATGTTGCTGTTGTTGTTGTTTATTTATATAGGGTCAATCCAAAGATGAAAGCCCATGAATTTTGTTAAGTATGCATATTTTTTAAAAACCAAATGGAATTCTTATCCATCCCTGAAAAGCAGAATACAATAGGCAGCAGTGAAACCAAAGCAAAAAATAAATCTCTCCTAAATTTGCCACATCTGAGTTGTAGCCCTTTCATGATACTTTCAACTACAGAGCTGAGGGAAGGGTTTAGAAGCCATAATTTAAAAACCCTGATATGTTATTACATTTAGTTAGTAAATTAGTTAGTTGCTCATTTGCTTGGTTAGTCTGCTTTACATCCAGTTTCCCTCCAATGCACTTATCACATGTAAAATATGGTTATGCTCTGTGATAACTTTACGAAAAAAACATATATGAGTGAAAATTGTGTACAATTTTCCCTTGGTATTCAATGTCCCATATAATAAAATTGGGCAGAGTGAGGTGGATCTGTCCCTGGTTTGAAATTATTATTCATGTTTAATTGTACAGTACTTACTTTGAAAGTAGTTGTTATACTCCAGAAACTTCATTTTTGTAGCTGCCCCAAAATATGTAGAATTGGTTGAGACTCAATGAGATATTTATTGAGAGAGCAAACTTGTTTTCTGCTGCCCTGGAGACTAGAACATGGAACAATGGCTTCAAACTACAGAAAAGGAAAATCCACCTGAACATTAGGAAGAACTTCCTGGCTGTAAGAGCTGTTCAGCAGTGGAATTATCTGCCCCAGAGTGTGCTAGAGGCTCCTTCTTTAGAGGCTTCTAAGCAGAGACCCCAGAGTTGTTAAGTCTGGATCCAGCCCAATTTAGTGTCCACATGTCAAAATGCCCACCCTTGGGTCTCCCAATAGGAGCAGCTTCTTAGTAGAAGCATGCTTATCATGGGGATTCTGGTGATCACATGGCTGGATGCTCTGTTGCAATCTGACCAGAAGTGACAGCACCAGCAAAGGATCTGTTTCCAGGGAATTGCTTTTACTCAATGGATTAATGGCAGTGGGCCCAATGTGCTGTTAGTGTAGCTACTGTCAGCTATCTGGACCCTGAAAGGGCTTTGAGGTGTCCCCATATTATATCTAAGGCAACTCCCGAGTGTTTTGGTATATTTCAGCAGGTGTAGTTGCACCTTTCGAAACAAAGACTCACTCAAGTTCGCCCATTTAATGTGGAAGTTACTGCAAAAAGGGGGGGCTGTCCAGATGATGTCCTGGACAAACTCAAATTAATTTGCCACAAACCAGAAAAACTGTTGGAAGGTGTGGGGTAAATCCACTACTTCCGGTGTCTGGACTGCAGTCCAGACATTATTGCCATGGTTTTTCAGGCTAAATTAGCCCAAAAAACTGTGAGAAAGGCCCCAAAACCAGTGTTAAAAAACAAAAAAAAACTCAACCAGCCTCCAATAGAGGGCTGCTGGAGCTCTTCTTGTGTGTACAAATGATGTGCCAGGAGAAGGGGATGAGGAGGAAAATCACTCCTGGCCCCCTTCTCCTGGCACATCATTTGTACACATAAGGAGAGCTCCAGCAGCCTTCTAATAGAGACTGGGTACATTTTCTTGTTTTGTTTTTTCCCACTGGTTTGGGGGTCTTTTGGAGAGGGGGTTAGAATGTCTGGGTGTTCTCCCAGGAAGTTCCAGAAGAACATCTGGACACCCACCCCTGAAAGCATGCACTTTCTGGGGTGGTGTGGATAGGGGCCCAGGAACATCCACATTTTTTTAATGTGGATGCTCCTAGGATAAAGGGCTGTGTGGAAGCTCCCTAAGTCCCAGTCAAAGCTCTAACCGCTACACAACACTGGCTCTCATTGTCCCCATCTCTTTGGAAATCAAGTTAGTGTGCAAAAACATAAAGCTTTATTCTCTGAGAACATGCCTGTACCTAAAAAGGAAATATTGCTTTGGTACAGCATTTAGTAATATGAGCAGTGAGCAGTATTAGCAGCTTGGAAATTAATTCCACGGCATGTAAGTTGATTTCCTAGAAAACCTAAATGGCTGGCATCCTACTGTGCACAAAAATGGAATATATCTTGATTTGAAATCTGACTGGACTTGTGAAAGAGCTTGATTGCTCTTCATAGCAACAATCTTGTCTGCATTCATGCGTGCACATACACATGAACAAAACTCTGAAATCTAAATTAGACTAGGGGTCATTTTATGAAAGAAGCTTTTATAGCACTTCCTAGACAATAATCATCTCTGCATGCATACTACTGTAATTTATTTTCACATGTATCATATTAAATCTATTTTAGTGGCATCTGTTTCCAAACTGGGGGGAACTCTTTCACACAGTTATTTGACATACCTCTTAGACAAGAGATTTGAGTGATTGGAAGAAGCATGCCTCTTTGCAACCAAAGGGACATAGAGTTGATATATAAAATTAAAGGCATACTTCTTATTTACCTGCTAGCATTGCTTGGGAGAATCATTGGCAAGTGTTATTGGTGTTTTAGATACAACAGTCCTGGGGTTGAGGGCTGATCTCTTTGAATGGTCAAACATTCCTTACATTATTTATTCATTGGTTTCCATTGCCACTGAGTTTCCCAAGTCCCAGTTATAGCTCTAACCTAACTACTACACTACACTGGCACTCATTGTCCTCCATGATGAACATGATCCTCATGTTTTGTTGTTTTATTTTTTGCAAGACTTATTCAGAGTGTGTATGTCTTTGCATTCCTCTGAGGCAGAAAGAGTGACTTGCCCAAGGTCAGGAGACCAGGAATTTGAGAGTCCTGTGCTCAAAACACTGTATCATTCTGACACCTTAAAACACACACACACACAGGGCTGCAGCACAAGCTATCACTCAAAAACATGGGATAATTCTCTCCCTCTGTTTTATAAAGGCCTATCCACATAACAAATAGTACTGCAATTTATAAACTGCAGTTAGCACAGTAGTAGTTTAATATAGTTTTTGTCATTCGGCAAAGGTGTTTATGACAAGTAAACTAGTAACTAGAAGAACACATTTATTTCCAATCGCTGAATTTCCTCATCCTGCAATATTAAGCTCTTTATCCTTTCTTCTAGCCAAACATTGGGATTTTTTAGCAAAGAAAGTGGGTCTTCTAGTTATGCTGTCCAAGAAGAAAAATATTCTTCCCATCTTCAGCTGCAGAAATGTTCTGCCTTCAGCAAAATACTGCCCTAAACAGTTGCCCAACTGTATAGAGTGATATGTCCATGCATTCTGCTTTTTCCTGGTTTATTGGGCAGTTTTCCCAAGCAAGATTAGGCATTCTGTTGGTACGAATGAGAGCTTAATGCCATCTGTCAACAAAAATGGAAGGGTCTTGGGATTACACTGCACTGTATTAATTTGTAGTGCACACAAGCATGGCAAAAACATTACCTTTTGCTCAGAGGACTCTCATATAATCAGTATTTGTGACATGTCCGCAGCAAAGGAAATAATAAAAGCATTAGCAGTACTTCTGCTATGGATCACTGGATGACCTTTGAGAAGTACAACATTTCTATTAGTTTGGGCTCAAGTTCTAATAGTGTTGAGAGCAGAGCTCCATGAAATTGTACTAGTTAGGATAATGTTTTATTATAGTTAAATAATACAGGAATAACTCTGTGAGACAGTGAATTAGTGGTTATGTGGTTTATGGGTGGTGTTCTGTCTGTCACTTGTTTCATCTAGTGGTGTAGTGGAAATAAGGTTTGTAGCAGGCCCATAGCCAGGATTTAGATTCCGGGGGATCTACCTAGCAAACCTTTTGTATCGTTATCCCAATACCCCCATGCATATGGGATATATTGAGCATGGTGATCAGATCATGATATGAATAAACATAACAGTTTAAATAATGTACCAGTAAGGCCTTCTTGCGGACCACCCTGAGAATTTGGGCTACATGCCTGGTTCGTAGTGTTGAAGAGCAAAGTACAATGGCACAATCTGCCAAACACCATCTCAAGCTTCCCTGTCCTGAAAAACCACACAGTAGCTATGAGAAGAACTAAATTTTTACAGTTAGGCTGTTTTATATTGTTTTATGAATCTCGTTTTGATGTAACTTGTTGCTATGTTTCTTTGTTGACATTGAATGTTTTTCATATGTGTTGGAAATCATCCTGAGTTCCCTTGAGGAGACATTATTATTATTATTATTATTATTATTATTTAAAACCAATATATTGCTGCTATGCATTCATGTTGTGATAAAAAGTATTTGAAGCATTTTGGTCTTGAATGGGCAGTTAAGATCCATTAGCTATACCTGTTTCTTTTGAAGATGAACACTACTAGACTGGTGTATTGATACTCTTGAATCTTTCTCAAGGGCATAGCTATGAGGACAGTCATGTGGACTGCCTTCAGTTCAAAATTCAGCACAGATTTTGTTGATTATTTTCAATATGACATTCAAATTTATAGAGCACAATCCATTATGATTTCAAAGCCAGTAAATAAACTTGAAATAAGCTGGCTGTGAAACATTCACAGTTTCTCTTCCACAACCCTGCACATTTCAACCTTGAATACTCCCCAAGTATTATTTGCTTGTTTACTGAATATTCTCTGGGTATTGAATAGCACTGTTTGACAATCAATTATATTTGAATGCAATATTTAATAAATGATATGGGTTAGCTGACACTTGGTGGTACTTAGCGGCTGATAACAATTATGGCTGATGTGCTACATCAGTGAATTTCAAACTGGATACCTCTAGGGAACCATTCCAATATCAGCTTACCTGCCAAGAACTATTAAGTGCATGGTGCAAAAATCCCTGCACATCGATTATTTTATTCAACTCCCCATTGGAAGCAGCCACGTTTTGCATCATCCTAGAATGAACATCATTCCTGGAAACTTTCTCAGTTCCACTTACAAGTTGCTTACTTTGTTTGTTTTTTTAAAGGGTGGGAGAAATCATACTACTTCATCAAAAGGTCACCTCTCAAACATTTGTAGTAATAAGATAGCAGAGCTGGAAAGGACTGCAAGAACATTTTAATTCATTCAGTGGACATGAAATGACCAAAATCCCCCCAAAAGAACTCAACTTGTAAGCAACATAACTCTCCCTCCCCCACCCCACCCCAAAAATAATCCAGCTATTTGCAAGGATTACATTTGCACAGAGGTTGCAAGGGGCCATTAACGTCTCTGGGGACTTTAGTTCAGTGAGGTAGAAACTGGCACAGAAACTTAAGATGATGATGCCAGTAAGTAGCCACTTTCAAAGGTCGCGGGAATGCTGCAGGACAGCAGATTTATGCAATAATGCCCCAAATGTTATGCTGCAGTTAATAACATGCATTCCCACTTGTCCTTCTTGCTCTCTAACAACAGAAATAGCCATACCGGGGAGAGCTGCTAACCAATTAAGTTGGGGGGCAACCTTATTTTACCCCCCACCAATCAGGGGTAACTATGAGAACACAGCTATATATATAGATACACAGTCAACCCACCAGATTTGTGGGTTTGACTTTTGCAGATTATATACAGATTTGAATTAACATGTTCTTTTTAGGAATCTGTTGGTCCTCCAGTGAGACACTATGATCAACCTCTACCAGACATTCATTCTAGAGTCATGCTGGAGGACCTAGAGAGTTGTTCTCTCAAGGCTATGGAGTCCTGGGAGTTGCAGTTTTGCAGGTCTTAAGCCTTCCATTCAAAGAGTGCCAAACTATACCAAACTACAAATCTCAAGATTTCATAGCATTCAGCCATGGCAGTTAACGTGGTGCCAGACTGCATTAATTCTACAGTGTAGGTGCACCCTAAGAGGAAAAGGATTGACTGCTTAATAGCTGCAAGGCCTGTGTCTAGAGCAGGGGTGGGCAACTATTTTTTCCAAGGGGCCACACGAGAGCCAAAAAATATTATGGAGGGCCGCACCTAAAGGCGGAACTACATGCTAATCTACTTAATTTATTTATTTATTCACTTACTATATTTACTATATATTACACATCATTAATATTAACATATTAATATATCAAGAAATATTCATATATTATTAGTATTAATATCATAATTATTATATTATAGTATATATATATAAACATAATATATTGAAATTATAATATATCATATAACATTATATTATATTATTTATTATATTATTTTATTATTGTTATAAAATTATTATACAATAATAATAAAAACCACTAAAATAAAATAATGCTTCCTTATAGTCCCCTTCTCTGGAGATTTTTATGCAGAGGCCCTTAGGCGGGCCGGATAGAATCAGCCAAAGGGCCGCATCCGGCCCCCGGGCCACAGTTTACCCACCCCTGGTCTAGAGCAGAGGTGGAATCATGCAGCCTTCCAGAAGTTGTTGGACTGCAGTTCCCAGCAGCCTTAACCAGCTTAGCCTATAATAAGAGAGTAAGTGAAGGGCTGCCCACCTAGTGTCTACAGAGAAAGGTGATTCATTCTTCATCCCTGAAGGTGATAAATGGAACTAAGGTGATGAATGGAGGTTGGGTTGATGAATGGAACTAATAAAGGTATTAACACCAGACTTTAAGTTGCCTCTTTCTCTGTTTGGGGATTTCAGGAGCTGCAGTTCCCACAGCTATAAAACCAAGCCAGGATGATGATTTAACTTCTCTGCTTCCAACTCTTCCTTAGTGCAAGTTTTGTAATGCCTAGATGAAAATTTCAGAAGAACGTGGAAACATCCTTTTGAAAATGATGGGTGGCCCAATACAGATATTAACAGCCTCAGCTTTTCTATTTAATTCCATTGGAAACAGGTCACTGAACACTTGTGGTGTTTTGAAATATTGAAATAATTTTCAAAATGTAAAGGTTGAACATAGGTTGAGTGTAGGTGGATGAAGTGCTTAATATTCCAATGGGTAAGTACTTCACTTAAAAAGCTTTTATACTTCTTGAAGGAATAGGATGGGAGCTCAAGAGAGTCAGCCCTGCCATTATGCAGAATGAACAGCTATCTCAAGTGGCAGATGTGTTATAGAAAGGATGCAGAACAATAATAAGACGTTGGAGATCAGGTTGTCTGCATTTACCAAGTCTGTCAACTCTCAGTAAGTTGTCTTCAGGTGCACTAGAAAATGGTGGCACATCATTAGTACTGAAATAACATAAAACTATCTATTTGATCAGCTTCTGTATGTGGACTGGATGTGAGAACCCCATTTTGTCCTTTGTCTTTGGTACTGCAATGTCTCCAGTAGACAGAGAATAATCAAAAAGAATAATCAAATGCTGTTTATTCTGAATGTTTTGGTGATAGTACTTGGAAACCGCTCGGGGAGATGGAGCAGTATATACATAAAGTCTTATTATTTATTAAAAAGTGCCATCTTGGGCAACAAACTGCCAATCAAGCTTAGTTATATGGCCACTGACCCCCTTCAGACTTCTCTTATTCTACCTTTAAAAGGAATGAATGGTCTTAACTGCAGCACACTTGGACATTACCAAGCATTAGACAATCACAACAGAGATGTCTTTTTATTCTTGGATCTATCACTTTTGTGGGGAAACTAACCTATCACATAAGAACATCAAAGGATAGATAGATGGAGCAATAATTTTTCCCAAAAAAAAAGAAAAGAAAGAAAGAAAGAAAAGAAAAAAGGATCCAATTTGAAATTACTTTGCAACCACAAAACTCCCATGAAGGATACCCTTATCATTTGAAAGGGTGAGATATAGAGCTTCAAATGATTACCGCTAATGCCTCTCTCAGTGCACAAACAGCCCCTGGCCTCAGTCATTCACAAGATAGAGACACGACAACATAAAACCTAATGAAATATTCTCAATTAGCAGAGTTATTTTTAAAGATTTGTTTTTAGCTCGAAATGGTTATTAAAGAAGCCCCCTGGTAGTGCAGTGGGTTAAACCACTGGGCTGCTGAACTTGCTAACTGAAAGAATGGCAGTTCAAATCCAAAGAACAGGATGAGCTCCTGATGTTAGCCCCAGCTTCTGCCAACCTAGCAGTTCGAATACATGCAAATATTAGTAGATCAATAGGTACTACTTTGGCAAGAAGGTAACAGCACCCCATGCAGTCATGCTGGCCACATGACCTTGGAGATGTCTATGGACAATGGCGGCTCTTCGGCTTAGAAATGGAGATGAGGGGAAACCTTTACCTTTACTTATGGTTATTAAAACTTGAGAGCTTGATAACTCATTAAACCATTTGTAAGATGTTCCCATTGTGAAATATACTGCTTTGAAATTGGGTCTATCATTTTGAAACACCTGTTAATTTTTTTTAAAATATGTTAATTTATTTTATGTTAATTTATTTTGGGTTCTGTTTCTATGTTCTTTCCTCTCCACCACCCCACCACCCCAAATACCAGTTTTCAATCTGCTCATTCCTAAAAGCTGAAATAAAGAAATAGTAGTTTTTTCAAAGCCTAAAGTGGACTTTCAATGCTTTGAATTTGGGTTTGTGTGCTATAATTGATGAGCAGTCTGTAGTGTTCCCAGAAAAAAGTGTACCCTAGACCCACTATAGTTTCCCACCTCTGCTTTAAAAGAAGGGCAGATGTTCCAGGCAGGCTTCCTTCCCCCTTTCTCATTGTGAGAGGGCCCTAAAGATAAAATAGAGTGCATTCTGCCACTTGGAGGAGAGCTACTTGATGTTCTCCTAAGGCGTTTGTTGTGGTACCTCTTCACGCTAAAGGTGGGATTAGAATAACTAACCAGCCCTTCCTCTGTACCATTTCAGGGGAGAAAATCCCTCCAATTTCACAGCCTGATGCAGAACTGGTCCTGGTTTTTCCCTCTCTGCAGGCTAATGCTTCAGACAACTTTGGCTATCATAGATTAGAACTGTGTACACACCGCTAGCTAAAAATCATATTTAATTGTAATCCTCAAATATATTTAAAAGCACCCTTCTATGCCTATGTACAAGAGTGATTAGTTTGCTGCCAAATAATAGGGATTTTTTTCTGTTTTCATTTAAAGGATTGAAGACTTATCCCTTTGCTTTTGAAAATTGTTTTTCTTTTTTAAGAGATGGATTCTGTGCTGCCATACACTTTGATCATTTTAAATACATATCACGCCACTGTGTTTAATCAGAGGTTTTGCTGGAATGTTAGCCTGTTTCTGAGGATTAGTCTAAAACATCAAGTGGAGGTTTTTTTTTAAAAAAAATTGCAACCCTTCACCATTGCCACACTTGATAAGATGAATAGTGAAATCTCTCTCAAGGATATGAAATTTGTTTGAAATTGGAGCAACTTTTTCATCAGCAAGCATGATCTCCATGTTTTGCAAATGTTTTCAAAGTGAATAATGAGTTTGCAGAACCATCAAGTCCATTGTTTTGTTTCACCCAGAAATTTGAATAATATAACATGGCGCAGTCTGAGTTGAAACCTGACTGCCACTTTTTATTAACATTTTCTCTTGCCATCAAAATGTGGTTTGGCAGCTTTGAAGTGAATGCAAAAGAGAACGAAAAAGTTTCAACTGAAAGGGCAGAGTGAGCTTCTTTGCCGTCTTGCTAGACTGCCTCACTTTTACAAAAAAAATATATTATTCTAATAGATGGAGTCAATCAAGTTTACCAGAATTGAAATGCCAGTGCCCCCTACATCCGAAACAAGTTTTGAACCATTTTTTTTCTTGATCAGCCAGGCCTACTGGATAGCCTATTATGGGAGGGGATCTCTTGCATTTCTAGGATTGAGTTGGAAGGGAGGAGGAGACCAGACATGCAAGTTGCTGCAAGGCTGTCAGAGGTAAAACAGTGGAGACAGGGCCGTAGCCAGGATTTTGATTCGGGGGGGGCTGAGTTTGGGGGGGGGGGGCTGAGACTGCGTGGAAGAGGGTCTACCCTAGCAAACCTTTTGTATTGTTATCCCAATAACCACATTAATGTGGGATATAATGAGCATGGTGATCAGATCATGTTATGAATAAACATAACAGTTTAAATAATGTACCAGTAAGGCCTTTTCGCGGACCACCCTGAGAATTTGGGGGGGGCTGAAGCCCCCTTAGCCCCCCCCCTGGCTACATGCCTGAGTGGAGAGGAGGAGGAAGAAGAAGAAGAAGAAGAGAGTGCTTGGGGGAGGAAAAGGAAGGGAGAAGAGAGTGGGGATCTGGAGCAAAGTGTGTATGTGTGTGTGTACAGGAAGAAAAGGGGATCCTCTGCCCACCAAGGCCACAAGGCTTTTCTCCCCCGTTCCCTTCCTTCTAGACATGAACCCTTTCCCCACCTCGACCTGGAAACAAGGCTGGGTTGGAGATAAGTCTCCAAAGCAGGAAAGCAAGGTTCATTGTGCACCAAGAACAGAGAGAGAGAGAGAGAGAGAGAGAGAGAGAGAGAGAGAGAGAGAGAGAGAACAATCACGTTTCCTATTCCCCTCCCATCCCTCTTTCTCTTTTGATTCACCCCCCTCTTCCCTCCCTTCCCTTTAGAAATGCGCTTTTCTCCCTCTTCTCCTCCCACATGGAAAATAAAGCTGCTCTTATGAGCACATATCAAAGGGTGCAATGTTTCCAATCAGCCACAACATGGAGTGTCGGATGAGCAGATCTCGGATAACCGGAACTCTACTGTACCTGTGGAATGTCTAGGGTGGGATCAACCCATTAACACGTAAGCATCTTCATGCCTACTCACATGCTAATTAGTGGATCCCTCTCAACACACAGAAATCTAGCTTGCTAATTGCACCCTTTACACTTGTTCAACAGGCAAGGGTGCTTTCTCCTGCCCTGGACATTCTACAGGTATATATACACTCCACTTGCCTCACTGCCAACAAATATCCACAAGCCTTGTATCTAAACTGAAACCCCAGTTCCCTGATTAGAAAGAACAAAGTGTAGCCTTCCCGATGTTACTGCAGCACAACGTCATAATGTCTAATGATGAGGAAGACAGAAGGTATAGTCCAGCATCTGAAGGGCCACATAAAATGACATGGAAGGCTGGATTTGGTCCTGAACTTTGATTTTGATACATGTGCTCCAGCAAGACTTCATAAAGTTCTACAATTCAGTAACAGTGGTTGAGGAGAAAATCTATCATCAAAACAAAGCTATAGAAATTAGAAGTATAGTTTTGTTGAACTATAACTCTTAGAATTTCTCAGATACTATGACCAATCTAGGCATTTCTAAGCTTTGTAAAACAAAATTGTAAGAACCATTTTCTAAATAAAGAAGTGGGAAACATATTTGACTTCTACTTCAAAAGAAAGCCACAATCACAGAATGTCCTTGTACCTCATCTGCATATTTGTTATTTTGTCCCATTGGTTGTAAGGCTTCCATGGCTCAGGTTTCAGTCATCTACCCATTTTTGCCAAAGATGCCAGAAATTTAACCTGGGACATTGTACATGAAAGGTATGTCCTCTACAATTGGGCAGCAGCCCAACCCATACATTCTCAGAAGGATGGCAGGGAATCAAGACTATGAATAAATAGGAGCAGCTACCAGAAAATAATAATTGTCCATAATAAGCAACGGACAAGTAAAATGTATTTTCATGTTCTACTCCCATTATTTTAAATAATCCTTTTTGCAAGATCTAAATCTAAGAATATAGAAATTCAGCTCAGTTTTGGTCTGGGGAAAAAAAAGGATTGCCAAGCAATTGGAGCTGTTTTCAATGAGACATTGCTGTTGTGCCCCATATTAAGAACATCAATGAAAACTCATTACCTCGTGTATTGAAGACAACTTGCAGAAATCGCTGTGGGAGAGAGTGTACCAGACCCAGAGGCAGCCACGCTTTTTCAGTGAGAAAATTCCTAAGAGCCTATTCTTTCCTCGTTCTGAATTATTCAGGCTTAATTGGGAACTCTGATGCTTTTTAGGGGTCTTTAGGCTTTGTGTTTGTTGTTTTTATCACTGTCTAAACCTGTGCTTGAGCTTTCAGATTTAAATGTCACAGAGAAGAGGAAATATTATAAGGTTACATTTTTCCTACTATTATTTGGATGATGCTTTTACATATTGAATACAGTTAAGTCCCAATTACCTGGACCCCTGCAATGAGAGTTTCCCTTTCTAATGAATGGCCACCAAAGCTATTCCATCTATCGATTCTCAATTCCCTAGATTCCGAATTATGCAAACATAAGTGATAGAACACAGAGAGAATAATAATCAGATTTGGTGTGCTGTATTAAAGTTATTCTCTTCTGCTTCTTCTAAATATGGATCTTGACCACCTAACCTCCACTGGCCACCCCACAGATAAATCCCCATCCCCATTTGTTTCTCTCTGATGGCCCAATCACACCAGCCTCTTGCCCTGAAAAACAAATACCATAAAAAGCGGGGTTTCAAAAGCAGTCACTGCTCTTCTTTACCAGATAGGCTGTTTTCTGGAGGATCTACAGTTCCATGACTTGGAAGTTTGTTCTTGACCTGAAATTTAGTGTCCATTCTCACTGGGAAGATACTAGGAGTGTAGTCCAAAATATAAGCATTCCACCATGTGATAAGTAATCTGTTGTCTGATAGCCACCACTATTGGGAAAAGATTTAGTGTTAAATGTGGAAAACTGAAAACCTCAGCAGATGCTGATTTTTTTGGTCTGGAATGCATGACATAAGTCATTTTAATCAGGCTGTCAACAGTTTGTTCCTTCCATGAAAATAATGGAGTCCACATTCTGCTTTAACAAAGCCTAGGTGTCCAGGGTCCCTAAACTGTGGTCAGATGAAACCAAGTTCCAGTAGTGGAAAGATTAAATATCAGTAGCAGGTCTACTGAATGCTATCATAAGGAACCAGGGGTTCAGACCTTATCCATAGTCAAGTTTCACCAATACAGAAGCCAGGAGCAAGGAAATCATACCAAGAGCTGAGAAACAGGAATTGCTTTCCTGAACTTGCAAAAAGAGGACCCGGATAACCCCACTGGTAATCCTGAATCTTCCTCTGGTTCCGAATTGCTCTTAGGATGATGGAGGGAAATTGCTTCCCAATTACAAATATCTCCAAGAATCGGAAAACAGCGCTATCCCAACTATTCTAGTGTAGTGCAGCACAGAGATCAGTTTGGTAGGGAAGAATAACCAAGACTAATCAGATTTCCAGGCTAAATAAATAATAATAATAATAAAACTTCATTTATAGACCACCCCCTCTCCCTTTACACACAAAAAGGCAAACATTCAATGACCAAAAAAATACATTAAAATAATACAATATAATACAAAAGAATAACAGTGAGTCCCCCTTCTGGGGGAGAAGGACAGGGTAGAAATGCATGTAATAAATAAATAAATAAATAAATAAAGGAACTAACATCAAAATGAAAAACAGTATACAAATAATCACCTAAACAATCATCAAAAAATATAGGACCCTGAATTAGCCAGACTTACCTAAAGTGCCATCATAGAGTAGCAACCTAATAACTGAAATGTTGAGTTAATCTATTTCAGGTTTTACCATGTCCCCACTCATACCATCTGGATATCAGGGAAAAAGCACATATTTCAGTGGCAAACACTGTGGACCTTTTGCAAATTGCCCATCTAGCAGTGTAGAATACCACAAGAGGGAGCCTTGAACATAATATGTACCTGTTGCTGATAAGCCAGAACCAAGGAAGAGGATAGAAAGACTGCAGCCTTACCAAAGGTCTTGGTACAGTAGTTTCAGAGGTACAGAGCAGTCAGAAATATTTAACAAAACTGTATTCATGTAAACACTGCACATTTTCTCATTTTAACTAAGAAAATTAGCACAATGCACTTAAGATATCTGGCAAGTATCACTCGTATATTGGAATCATATATCTAAAATATTCCAAAATCCAAAACTGTCCACATGAGTGACTTAGATAATGACATCTATATTTTCCAATAGTTCAGTGTAAACAAACTTCATTTTATGTAAAACTATTATTTAAAAATTGCATGAAACAATACAAGCTATTTTTCTGAAGTATATATGAAACATAAATTAATTTCCTTTTTAGACTTAGTTTCTATCTCCAAGATATCTCATTATGTAAATACACACACACACACAATCTGAAATTCAAAACACTTCTGGTCCCAAGCATTTTGGAAAAGGGATATTATTATTATTATTATTATTACTACTACTACTACTACTACTACTACCCTACTTTTTCTCTCCACAAAAGATATCCAACCTGTACTGCAGAGTAGATATATGGCCTAGTAACAGAGGACAAACTTTGCAAAAAGAAGATTCCAAAATCAGGCACTTGAATGTCCAAGCTCTGAAAACACAGGTGATGTACAAGATTTCCAGTTACCCTGCAGGCAGTCTTTATGTAGTGTTCCCTGATGTCGATCTCTGATCAAGTTTCCAATTTGTGGGCAACGGTCTTATCCAGATAAGCAAGCTAGCAATAATACTCTTTTTAAAACTTTCAGGCACTGAAATACAAAATACTTAAGATAATAAAACAAGCAGTACATTTTGCACTCTTCGTACTATATTAATTAAGACAATAAAAATGTCTTACACATAAATACATTTCTCTTTTGGGGGGAATCATAACATAATATGGCCATCTCATTGTCTGGGCATGTTCTTATTTATAGATAATTTAATCTCCAGACTAAGAGCATTCACCATAATTTCGCCAGATAGAAGGAACATGATACTTATAAATACATGAACAGTAGTACGGAATATTACTTTATATATGGTTCAGATTCACACATGAATGCAATAGCTTTAACTTAACTTTGAAGGACTTTGTGGTGCCCAGCACTATATGATTATTACTTCTCAAAGATGAAACACATTTTATATAACCTAAACTGGAATTACACTGTAGGATTAATGTAGTTTAACATCATTAACTGCCATGGGTCAATGCTGTGGAATCATGGAAGTGGTACTTTTACAAGGCTTTCTGCCTTCTATGCCAAAGAGTGCTGGTGCCTCCCAAACTACAAATCCCAGGAATCCACGGTGTGGACCCATGATAGTAAAAGTGGTGTCAAACTGCATTAATTCTACAGTATAGATGCACCCCTATATGGAAAGGAGTAGTTCTAGATACTACACCATATAGTTTCATTTCAAACCAGGCATCTATTGGAAATAGCTGTGAAGAGATTGTAAATATTTGATCTTTATCAGGCTGGAGGTAACTTTTATATTTTATGTGGCCCCTTCTGTATGTTCTCTTCAGCCTGAAATTGCATCTGGCTATCTTCAAAGATATATGGTGAACTTACATCTCCACCAATCTGATATATATTTTATTGGGTTCTGTAAATCTGGACAAACTCCCATCAAACATGGCTCTGGAAATTGTATAGCTCAATTATACCTGGCCAACTATCTGAGTTTTTACACACACACACACACACACACACACACACACACACACACATATAGTAGAGCCTCGCTTATCCAACATAAACGGGCCAGCAGAACATTGGATAAGATAAAATGTTGGATAATAAGGAGGAATTAAATAAAAGCCTATTAAATGTCACATTACCTTATGATTTTACAAATTTATCATCAAAACATAATGTTTTACAACAAATTGACACATAAAGCATGTTCAATGCACGGTAACGTTATGTAGTAATTACTGTATTCACGAATTTAGCACCAAAATATTGCAATGTATTGAAACAGCTGTAGATCCGGGCGGGAGGCAGACTGTTTTAGATAATAGAGAACGTTGGATGAGCGAAAGTTGGATAAGCGAGACTCAACTGTACACACACTCACACACACACAAGTGTGTGTGTGTGTTACTGGATCCTTCAGTGTTTATTCCTTATAATCAATCTGACTGAGCACACAAAGAGAACTGTCACACCATGTTTCTTCCAAAAGCCACCTTACTCCTATATGTGACCTATTTATTAACCTGTATACCATTCTCACTTCACATTGACACTTTCTATTAACACACTTCAGGACTTGAATTTGGAAAAACATACAATAAAAATAGCATCTACCCTATAGCGCTTGGAGTCCTTCTAAGTGTTGTGCCTGTCAGGGTAGTCACAGTACTGGCCTTGCAGACTCTTGATTGGTCACGGCATTTGACTTATTTCTAGGAAAAAAGAATTTCAATATGACCAATAAAACTTTTCAGGAGCTCTTCTGCATCTCTATAAATAGACAAACATTTTTTTAATGAATAAATCTTCCTACAGGTAAAAATATATATCTACTCATGATGCAAATCACTGCAGAAAGCAGGAATAAGTAGTTCCTGCTATATTCACCTGATGTGGTTTGTTCCAAGAAGTCTTCCCCAGAAGCACTTTGCACAGAACTGGACATGATTTTCCACAAAAAGAAAAAAAAGCTTTATGTGCAAATATACTGTTCCAATAACAGAAAATGTGTTTTCAGCATACACAAAAATGTGTTTTATGTGCAGAAAAACTTCATGCATTTTTGTGCAAATGGATATTGTGAGGCACTACGTAAAGTATGAAGAACTTTGCAACTGCTGTTATTCTAACAGGGTTTCTCAAGCATTAAAAAAAACTTCTCAGTAGGTAAACCAGTAAAAACTGGATATTATTTCCATTCATATTACTACGTGATTGACATGCTCCCTCGTAATGTTTTTGAAGTCAAACTGGTGAAATGTAGGGGTAGGTAAAGCTGCTGCTTATTTAAGTTGTACAAATCTAATCTAACAAAGGACATGTTCCTCACATTTGCAGATGGCACCAAACTAAGTGGGGCAGTTTCTGTCTTAGCAGACAAAATTAACTAATTAAAATGAAATAGTGCTTCCTGATATCACATGATCTCAGGCTGGTATGAAAATAAAATCAATGTAAACAGTTTTAAACTGTATAAAATTTAAAACACTAAAACAATATAAACTAACTAAAGGCATCAAGATTCAATTAATAGTTTGGAGATTTCATAAAATCATAGAGTTGGAAGATACAAGGGTCATCCAGTCCAACCCACTGGCATGTGGGAATATGCAATCAAAGCACTCCTGAGAGATTACTATCTAGCCCAGACATGGGCAAACTTCAGCCAACCTGGAGGGCTGAAGTCTGCTCATGCCTGATCTCGCCTCTGTTTGAAAACCTCCAGAGAAAGAGACTCCACCACATTCCAAGGCAGCACATTTCACTGTCAGGCAGCAATTGCCATCAAGATGGTCATGCCCCCCCCCCCCCCCTTAATGTTTAGGTGGAATTTCTTTCCTGTAGTTTGAACCCATTGCTTTGAGTCAATAGTGAATGTGACAGTAAAAGAAAATCCAATGAAATTCTGGGTTGCATTGTCAAGAGGATAAAGTCCAGATTAAGGGAAGCCATGATCTCACTCTATTTCACTTTGGTCAGACCTCATTCGAAATACTGCGTCCAGATATTGGTGCTATAGGTCAAGAAGGATGTCAAGGAGACTCCATCATACTTCAAGGCAATTTCAATAAGGATAAAGGCAAAGTTTTATTTTCAGATGGGATAAAATCTCAGGTACAAATGTAAGATGAGTTATATCTTGTTTGACAGCTGTACATAAGAAAAGTATCTTAGCATCTTAAGAAGAACTCAGTATCTGTCTGACACTGCCTGGAAGGTCATCTGCCGGGGGTGCTTTTATTGTGCTTTCCCTGCATAGCAGGGGGTTGGACTAGATGGCCCATACGGTCTCTTTCAACTTTGTGATTCTTTGATTCTACGATTGAAGCAAACCTGTCAAATACTGGCAGATTCTCTTTTGTGGGAGGATTTTAAACAGGGCTCATATTTCACCTCTTGATGGATAACAAGGGATTGCTAACCTGGTAGGGGTTGGAGTAAATGATCCTGAGATCCTTTCCAACTCTGCAATTCTACAAAAACACTAAGGAGGAATACATAACTCCTGCACTCATTTTCTGTAATAAAAGTCAGATTTTTATTGCTATTCTTAAACATATAGTTTTAGAAATTTCTTTTATTTCAGTGCATTCAATATATTGGCAACAAACTGAAGACATCTAAAGAACACTAAAATGTTAATCTAAGTCATTTTATTAGGTGCTTCATCAGTACATATTCCAGTTTCCATAAATGTACATAAAATACAGATTACTCCTTTGTCACCTCCCCTCCCCCATTCCAAAAAATGCTACTCCACACAGAAATACATATAACCATGACTAGTTTAGAAGACACAACTTCTAGGTAGACATTTGCTTTGCTTTGCCTCATCTTTTCACTATCTTGCACTCCCATGGTGGCCGAGATGTGTCAAGTAGGTGCATGAGGGTGGAAAGCAAAGATGCCACAGACCTGAAGGAAAAGATCCAAGGGAATTCACTTCAACAGCAAGCTCTCCCTCCAGTTAATAAAATTCATCCCCTGCCTATTGATATCTCACAGCAAGAATATGAATTTAGGGGACACTGAAAGCTTTCTGCAACTCACAGCATTTGGGAATGTATGCACCACTGCACAGCACATGACACAAGCTAATATGCCTGAAGTTAACAGTCTTGTAAACATCCTCTCGGATTATGCAAAACACCTCTTCCTTTCAGTCTTGGTATATAGCCTAGTTTGTGATGGACTATCGAGTTGGTATTTTTAAAAAGGCAAGTTGGAAAGTCACATACCTACCTTGTTATGTTGTGTAGAACAGTGTTTTTTGACCTTTTTTGAGCCGCGGCACATTTTTTACATTTACAAAATCCTGGGGCACACCACCAACCAAAATGACACAAAATTACACTCTAACACAATACATATAGTTATATGTTTTTAAATGTATTTTTCAGTGTGAAACCTGGGCCTGTTTCGATGAACACAACATATATATGACTTCCTCTCACATATTTATACATGGCTATCATGTCTTTTCTCAGCCTTCTCTTCTTCAGGGTAAACATGCCCAGCTCTTCAAGCTGCTCCTCATAGAACTTGTTCTCCAGACCTTTGTGAAATTTCACCCTGAGTGAAACTTGCTTTCAGTTAACTATGGATGTCATGAAGCTATTATAAACAGTTCCTTGGGGACTCTCAAAAACCCAGTAAAATAGTTTTTTAAAAAACCATTTCCAAGCGGAGAGGCTCAATTTGTTTCTTGGAAACCTGTGAGGGGGGCTGCTAGGAGGGGGGGTGTCAATTTCCCACGGCACACCTGATGATCTCTCACGGCACACTAGTGTGCTTGGGCACACTGGTTGGGAAACACTGGTGTAGAAAATAGGCATCTAGCTCAGACTTAGGATCAAGATCAGAGCTTTGTTTGGCCTCTACATTAGCAGTTACTCTTTTTGCAGGGCTAACAGCATTAGCAAGGGAAAACAGACCCTCACTGGAATCCTATTGGTGTGATTTGTGTGGCTTCATTGAAGGATGTAACTCAATGACTTTGCACAATGCCTCCAATTGGCATAACTCTGTTGTGTATAACACATTCCTCAAGTGGATTTTGCAAAGATGAGGATGCACAGAATAAATGATTTCTGTTTTTGCTACTAACTTCATTCACAAGTCCATTCAGTCCTCTTTTCCCTTTCAGATTAGATGAAAGCAAATATATTACTATTATGATGGCACACCTGAAACTTTGGGGAAACTATAGTGTCTGGCTTTACTCAGGGGCTATCTGTATACCTTCTATTAAGATTCACACACAGAGGCACTTTAGGCAAGGTGAAAAGATAACCAAAATGAGTTTACTGAAAACAAGATGAATAAAGGGTTAACTCTACCCGGGACTATTATAAGGTAACTTAAAACAGTACATTACAAAAGGAGCCTTTGCTGGCTGCAGTCATCTTTCTAGAGTCTTCTGCCTCTGGTGCAAAGCGATGTTTACAAGTTGTTGCCTATAAACTGTCTCAATCTTCTTTCTTACATAGCTTAAGCTGGTCATAAGCTTCTGTTGACCTTTGGACTGGTAGTATAAGAATACTGCTGAATGTAGGGTAGAGCTCTATACAGGGAAATGGAATAGACCAACTAAGGCTGGCCTCTGTTATGCTCCACCCAAAACTAATGCAAAGGAAGGTATGTACACTATTGGGAAAATCTATGAACAAGGGGAACTGAAGCAAAGGAGAGAGAGACAGAGCCAAGACTTCACAACTATCAAAATCAGGAGACCTTTAGGAAGGCAAATTATGTAATATGACACAACTCAACTCACTGTCCTGGTAAAGAACAGGGGGAATCTACACAGCCATAATTCGCCCTGAGTTGACTCCTGGCTGCCTTCACAACATTCCTGTACTTTTGGCGAGTATCATGTAGTATCCTGGGTTAACCTGATTGGAAAATGGTCAGAAGTTTACATGAAACTCTGAGGTTTCCCACAATTATTGGACAGTGTGGACAGCTAGATCGGATCCAATTTGGACTAGCCCACTGTTAGTATGGAACACCACCACACCATCTTTTGAGTGCAGGGGAAAGGGGATGGATTACATCACTGTCCCTCTTTTCAGCTGGTCAGAGAGCTCCATATGAACAGGAAGGAAGGATGATGAGTTCCCTTCTTCTTTCTGGCCATGCAGATGTCAGAATGGGTGTATGCAATGACCAAGAGCTTGAATGGACTCTGCGGCTGGCTGGGAGCAGCTAGGTGAAGTGATGCTTCAGTGCAGCCAATATGGTCTCAGATTGGACTGTGAAGAGGACAAACCACCATCACAATGGGTTCAGTAGAATGCATGTGGCTGTTCCAGGGGGGGAAAACCTGGATTTATTGGCTAGTATAGACTCACTCAAGGAGAAGATTTAGAAGCTAGGCTGTGTTAGTGCACAAAGAGTCACAAGAATGTCAGAGTTTGAAAGAGTAGGCAGAGTGATTAATCAATAAGCAGTCTAAAGTCAGTAACACGAGGATTATTTCATAAATTCAAAGGTATGCTACATCCAGAGCATTTCCTTCATCTACTAAGCATGTGACTCCATAAAAAAAGAGATAATATTTGTCTGTCGTGGCATGTTCAGACACTTTCACAATTAGCAGCTTTTGATGCTTATGCATTTTTAAAAAGAAATGGAAAAGGAATAGGGAAACCTAGAAGACAATAAAGCCATTCTATACATTGTTAATCATTAGACTTCTATAGAGGACCAGGGATGGGAAGATGGTGCATCTTGCGAATCTGATTGAAGGGGTAGGTAGAAATGCTCATAGTAATGGAATAAATTCAATTTTCAGAATCATTCTGAGGCAAGGCTGACATAAGGGTATTTATGTCATAAGAGCCCGGCTAAGGAAGAACTCCTAGCTTTTGAGAAAACTGATTTCCTGTTACAAAGAATTCACCTTTTCAGAATGAAGACACTAGGAGGCAGGAAGAGCTGTGTAATTCAGATCTCTAAGTCAGTCTGACCAGTTGTTTCAGCACTTACTTTTGGAACTTCTCCAATAGCCCCTCTGAGATTTGCCTGCAAAATGAACCTCTCAAAATTATTCACGTAAGTTATATGATGAATAAATTAAAGTAAGTGTGCGGAGAGAGGCAAATGAGATGGACAATGTAGAACCAAGAATGGGAGGAAATATCAAGACAGGAATTATTTGCTATAAATTATTCATCCCTCTGCTTCTGAGTTTAGGAGCCAATGGAAAATTCTATCAGCAATTCACCCTGCTTTCAGCATATGTGCGGGGGTGGAAGGGAGTATCCTTTGGTGAGTTCTTCTAATCTAATGAGAAATGAACATTTGAAAACCAATTTTTGCTGCGGGAAGTCTGCTTCTGTTTCCTCTGGTGTATTCTGGATACTGAGAATCAGTAATAACCAGGGAATATCTTTTTCCCCCCAATATATAATTTATATAGGTGATCAGAGTTTTAATACCATCAAAGACCTTCTTCGACTTGATTGCATCTTCCTGGAAATTGATAATTAAGACAAAGACAAACATGAAGCTGGGTCATGTTACTAATATAGCAGGCTCTCATTGATCTTCAGCTTTAGTCTGCACTTTCCTAAGGTAGTGAATAATAAGGCAGACGAATAATATATTTTGGTGGCTCAAAACACAGCTGGCTAGTGAGGAAAAGATGGCACTCCTTGGAGAAAACTGAATGTGGTTGTGATTGGTCTTGAATGGAACGTAGCAAAATTCACGATATGTGTGTGAATGTGTGTGTGTGTATGTCTGAGAGAGAGAGAGAGAGAGAGAGAGAGAGAGAGAGAGAGAGAGAGAAATAAATGCTAACATATTCATCCATACAGGACCAAAGGTCTAAGTGCTTAACTATTAAATGTCTGTAATTCTTATCATAGTTTCTTAACATTTGAAAAACAAGTTTTAAAAATATTTTTGAATATTCTTTCAAGTTATAGAAGAAACGTAATGAAGAATTACAGATTATACCATTGTAAAGGATCTTAATTCCCTGCTAGTGCAAGAATCCATTGCTCTTTCTGAGGAATGGTAATCTAACCTCTTTTTATAGCAGCCACACATATTGTAAAACTCATGCAAAACCAACTATAGCAGTCTTCACATACTACTTCATCACACTAGAGGATGAATCCACTTTAAATCCAGTTTCTGGGTACTACAGAATGCTGGGTCTTGTAATTTAGGGAGGAGCCTTTAACAGCTTCACTAAACTACAACCCCCAGAATTCTGCAGGAGCTAGAAACTGGATTTAAAGTGGATTCATTCATCCTAGAACTCAAAGATTAGGTCCCATAGTTCACTGAGTATTATTGAGCTAGTTTTTCCACTAAGTCTACCTCACAGGATGTTGATAAAATGCACACAATGCTATATGACATCCTTTGTGAAAGGGCTGAATATGAATATCAAAATAACAACAAAATGTCCATTTGATGTCTCATATGGAGTTTGACTCTGATTGAAAGGACTATTTTGTTGACTATTTTGTGCCTGTGTTTTGTACCCCTGAGATTCCTACAAATTAAAAAAAATGTTGGAACAATGCTCTAATGGACATCATAAATAATATGACCCCTCATGTGAGTCTAACGTATACTCATGTTCCTTTACTAAAATAAATATAAAGAAAAGGCAGGGAAAAGAAAGTATTAGTGTTGATATAATGATTTTAGGATTCTATCCTAGCATTATAGGTTTTGAATCCATCATCAGAATACAGAGAATGGATGATGATTATGATGATAGGCACTGTACAAAAACATAGTTTGCAGATGCTCCATAGATGTCTTCGTGATAACATCAAGAGCTGTTAAAACACATGCACCAAAGATATGTCAGGTATTTCATATCTTTATGAGCTCCAATTCAATCCCCAGTGCTGTCAAATACAGAGAAGATGCAGGAAAGTGGTATTTATTTCTCTGTATACACATATGCAGCCAGAAACTGCTCTGTAGGAGGTAAAAAAAGTTTCATGTCCCTTATGGTTTTGCACAGCCCCAGATCTTTGATCAGTTCTTGTGGCATGTGTCAAGAAGACATCTAAATATTTTGAGGTCCGATGGTTATAAACTCTGTTATCTTCTTTCAGATCATGAAGGCACAATCTGGAATCCAGCAAATTTTCATTTGCATGTCATGACAAGCTACAGTTTGCTGAAATCTAGCTTCTTGTAATCTACAAATACATCTATACATTGGTGTTTATTAATTATAACCCATAATCTGAATCCATGGCTTGTCCTTAGCTTTTAAACACTTGTTTAAATCATGGCTTGCAGTAAAATCCAAATCTAAAACTCTGGTTATTCCTCCCAGCTCCAAACCTTGAAAGGGGGCAATAGAAAACAAGTCATAATCAATCCAAGAATTTGTAAGACAAATTGTAATTCATTTGGCATAGATCAGGGCTGTCCAACTTCTACCGGACCTGTGGCCGGAATTCCAGTTACTGATGACCTGGGGGGCCGAAGGGTCTGCCTCCGCCCCCAGCTCTGCCCCCTCCCCGGCTCCACCCCAGCTCCGCCCCCTCCCCAGCTCCGCCCAGGCTCCGCCCCCTCCCTGGCTCCACCCCTGCCCCACCCCCTCCCTGGCTCCGCCCTCTCCCCGCCTTGGAGGTGTCTGTGGAGGACACCGGGGCTTTGACTTGGAGATAGAGATGAACACCAAAATCCCAGTCTCAAGTTCCAGTCCCTGCTTTGAACTGGATTATATTGCAGTGTGGACTCAGGGCCCTTCACACAGCCATATAACTCAGAATATCCAGGCAGGAAACCCCACAAAACCTGCTTTGAACTGGATTATATTGCAGTGTGGACTCAGGGCCCTTCCACACAGCCATATAACTCAGAATACCTGCTTTGAACTGGATTATCAGAGTCCACACTCATATAATCTGGTTTAAAGCAAATAACATGGGATTTTATTCAGATGTGTGGAAAGGAAGTCAAATAAGAAGCCAGGGCCCTTCCACACAGGCCTATAACCCTGAATGATACGGCATAATATTCATTCTGCTCTGCTAATGCTAATAATAATAATAATAATAATAACAACAACAACAACAACAGGTTCCTGGAGTAGGAGACCTCCAAGGGCCATCCAGGGCCATCCAGTCCAATCTCCTTCTGCCATAAGGGGACAATACAATCAAAGCATTCCTCACAGATGACCATTTAGCCTCTGATGATGATAATAATAATATTAATTACAATGGGTTCCTAGAATAGGAGACCTCCAAGGGCCATCCAGTCCAATCTCCTTCTGCCATAATCGGAAAAAACAATCAAAGCATTCCTCACAGATGACCATTCAGCCTCTGATGATGATGATGATAATAATAATATTAATTACAATGGGTTCCTAGAATAGGAGACCTCCAAGGGCCATCCAGTCCAATCTCCTTCTGCCATAAGGGGAAAACACAATCAAAGCATTCCTCACAGATGACCATTCAGCCTCTGATGATGATGATGATAATAATAATATTAATTACAATGGGTTCCTAGAATAGGAGACCTCCAAGGGCCATCCAGTCCAATCTCCTTCTGCCATAAGGGGAAAACACAATCAAAGCATTCCTCAGCCATGTTGAATCAAACCTAAACTCTCATGAGAGCAACAGAAAGTACTGAACCTTGAGTTTGGGAGTTGTAGTTCTCCTCCATCCAGAGAGCACTGTGGACTCAAATAATGATGGATCAGGACCAAACTTGGCACGAAGCCTCAGAAGAGGAGGAAGCCGGAAAGGGAATGGATGAGCACCCCCCGTGCTCCGAATTCAGCCCCACCCCTTTTTCACTCTGGCCACGCCCCCTCTCGCTTGGTGCACTCTCTCCTTCCCTCTTTCTTTCAAGTGGTGGAAAAGGGAAGGAATGAAAGGGGGAAAGAGAGAAAGAGGGAGGGAGAGAGAGGGGGGGAGAGAGAGGGGGGGAGGGAGGGAGGGAAGTAGGAGGAGGAAGAGAGCCTGCTCCTCCTCCCTGCCCCGCCCCTCACCCCCCCCCCCCCCGCCACGAAAAAAATAAATAAAAAATATTCAAAAAAATATTCCAAAAAAATATTCCCAAAAAATATTTTAAATTTTTTTTAAAAAATCTTAAAAAGCAGATATCTTGCAGGAGGGTAGGGGGCCGTGGGGAAGGGGCTGGGGGCCGTATACGGCCCGGGGGCCGCCAGTTGGACAGCCCTGGCATAGATCATGGTTTATTGTGATGTGTGATCTTGACTACAAATCTGATGATAGAAGAGGTATTGTTGAATAGCAGTTGCAATTTTAGATAACAATACAGGCATCCAGTAAAATTGTCAAAAGTATTGACTAAAATGTTAGTCTGTTATACCATAAAGTCTGAAAAGTTTTAATCAACATTATCTTTCACAAATTGCAGCCCATCTCATCAGATGAGTTGGCTGCCATACATGAAATTGTATGAAAGTAAATAAAACTTTTTAATTTTGCACTTGCTTGTTTTTTATTTAAATTGATTGCAATTTGCTTGAGGCCTCATATGACAAAATGGTTTCACTTTAAATGCCCTTCAATGGTCCTACTTATCCTTTCTTTTTCTTTTTTCTTTAAAAAAACTATTTTATTCATAGACATCAATGTAACTTAAACAATCAGCCTTTGTGACCCCAGCAGCTCCTAGATACTTTTGGTCCCCTGAAGATGCTTTCCGCACTTCCTTTTTTTTCCTTCTGTCCAACGTGATGCTGAGCCACAGTTCTATAGAACATCTCTGTCTGAAACTTGTTCTTCATTAGAATTCACTGATAAAGCCATGTTAGCTTGGATGCCTATGCAAAGGGTTCTTGTAACACCTTTGAAACTGACTGCGAGAAAGAAGTTGGGAGCAAAAGCTTTCTAGACTTAAGTCTACTTCATCAGATACATGGACGGAAAGGCTTATAATGAGGAACAGACCTTTATGTCCAGACTTTATGAGTGAATAACCATATGAATGATAAAGAGCATTATTAGAATATATTGTGATGCTAGCTGGGAACCACAAAATAAATGTGATGAACTGGCCAAGAGAGTCCTCATGAGGCTTGGATATTAACAGTCAGCAAATGTTTGGGGGAATTAGTTGATTTAGAACACAACAGCTGTTGAGTAGTTAATTCAGTCCAGGTTGCTCAAAAATATCCAATATCATGAAACGTGAAACAAAAGAGTGGTCATCAGCCAGTCCTGGAGTTGTAACACGTCAACAGTCCACATACAAGAAGCCAGTATGGAGTAGATGAGTTCTCAAAGCATAACCAGTCCAAGGTCAAGAAATTCTGAAGAATACTGTTAGTCATCCAAATAAGATGGTTGTGAGTTTCAAAACACTGAGGAGATTCTGGGAGATTTATAACCAACTGACTCCCAAACACCAGGTGTCTAATGAATTGGCATCTCTTATTTAACTGTCTCTGGGATCAGTCATTCTCCATCTCTTCATTGTTCAGAAAAAGATGTGGCTTGTCTTCAGTAGCCTTAGTGCCTGCCCTCCTGCTACGGAACAAAGTACCTCTGCGCCTCAGCCTCCAGCTCCCTGGATTCAGAAAGACCATTATCATGAGAGCATTGAGCTCCTCTGTCTTTGAATCATCTGAGTTATAATAGAAGCATTGTCTCTGTTCAACTCACTGTCCATGTACTGAAGTTTCTGGATACATTCCAGTTCTGCTATTTCTCTTTCCAATATCTTCCTCCACAATTCCTATGTTATCTACCCACCTTAGCCAAAGACAATATCTTTCTGCCTTTGTCCCCCAAATGACAATTGTTGAAACTGAACTTGCCACTTCATCAACATGCCCACAAATTCGGCTTTTCTATTGTTATTCAGACAAACAGCCTGCTCATAAAGTCTGTTCTTAGGCACTTCAATTTCTCTCAGTCTCAAAGGTGTTACAAGATCCCTTAGCATATTGTTCCTTGCTTGTTAGAAGTTAGGCAACCTTACTACCCTCTACTGAATGTATATTTAAAAGTACGAAGTAAACATTTCAGGTGTATAACCTTAATGATGCTTGTTTGCTTTTGTTTTCTGAAAAGTTAATCTCGGAGGAATATACTAGAGATTCGATGTATTTCCCTGAATAACCTCTGTTGATGGGGCCTGCATCTTAACAGATCTGGTTTCAATTATTTCACAAAGGGGCTACAGTAGGAAATTCTATCTGCACAAAAATAACTAGAATGGGTGGATTCCAATTTGTTAACTGGTAAAGGAAATATAAATGGTTTAGGTTTCAGTTATATAAATTTTTGAAGTGTGTGTGCTCAGGGTAACAGTGAAAAAAGAATAAAAATCGAAGGCAAGTGTGTTCAGTCACATCAAAAATGTAATTCATGCAGATCTCATCTCTACCAAGATCAGGACTTCTTTACACCTAATGGGTCTTACTCCTGTAAACTGGTCTCCAAAATGTTTAAATGAATCCAAAGAAAAGCTCACACACTCCAAGGCAGTCTATTCTATTGCTGATTAGTTCTTTGTCATCAAATTGGGTAAAGAGTGAAATATTTGCCACTGAATTCATTTATTTATGTTCTAGTCTCTGGAGCAATGATTAACAAATGTGTCCCATCTTCTAAAATACATAAACTTAGATATTTGAAAATGGCTATCATGTCACCTTTTAATCTTCCATTCTTTAAGCTAAACCATCAGAGTTCCTCAAGCCATTACTCGCGGGATTTGGTTTCCATGCTGGGAATCATTTTGGCAATCCTCTGGACACATTCCGGCTTCTAAATATTTTTCTAGAACTGTGGTGCCCAGAAATTGACACAATACTTCAAGTGAGGTCTGATCAAAGCAGAGTAGAATGATACTATTGCCCTCAATATAGACACAATACTCTTGTTGATGCAGCCTAGTAAGGCATTGGCTTTTTTGGCTTCTGTACCACATTTTTTACTCAAGTTTAGTTTACAGCCTGATAATCCCCCTAGTTCCTTTTCACATGTACCTTGAATGTATCCTCTTGACATTCATTTTGTTAGTTTGAGTTCTGCTTTCTAATTTGTCAATGTCATTTTGAATTCTGATTTTGTCCTTTGGAGTATAAGATTTTTTCCTAATTTGATTTCATCTGAAAATGTGTTAAGCATGTCTCTTATTCCATCCTCCAAATCTAGTCTAGGATAGAACATAATGATCAATCACTACTGAGCACTTTTTGGTTTTGGTTTGTCAACCAACCACAGATCTCTCTTAATGTAGCCCATAGTTCTCCAGCTTTTGTACAAGGATATAATGGAGGATCTTGACAAAAGTCTTATTGTAATCAAGATGTGCTACATCCAATAGTATTTCCCTCATCTACCAAATTTGGGGAGCACCTAAAACTATCCTTGGAGCAGCTCCATATTGGGTGCTTATGTAATTAATTTTCTCCAGGTGGCCTAGGTCTGCATCCACCCCACTGGGCTGTCACCTCTTTCATGTTACTACAGCTGTTCCTCCTAGCCAGAGCTCCCTCCATGATCTTTTAATGTCAAATGGTACACCCATGCAATCAGCAAAAATGAGGGGGCATCAGCAGAGGCACTGGGAATGGCAGAAACTCCATTACTGGCTAGTAGTGATGACGGTGACAACATGGGTATAATTGATTCCCCTTTCTTGCACTGATTAGTGTAAAGAATGGGTGATGGCAAAAGTGGCTAGACAGTGGATATAGGGCCAAATAAGAACCAATCCAATTGTCCAGGCTGCTGTAAAGTACCAGGTTAATTTGAAGTTTCCAGAAAACTCAGGAGTATCCACTAACTTTACTTAAAGTAGGGTACAGTCAGAGTATAGCCAAAATAATCTAGGACAGTCATCTGAAGCAGCAGTCCATTTGTGGAATGTCCAGTGCAACAGGTACCACCACACACAAGTCAGAGGGCAAAGGACAAAATGACAAGGCTTGGCCCAAGGTGAGGCCGTGAGGGGATCTGAGCACATACACACACACACACAAGGCAAGACAGTGGGAAGTTACCACTGTATTTTATATTTTGCCTTTTCTGCCACCAAATATTTATTTAGGTTTTGTTTGCTGTCACCAATTTATTATTTTAATAGGCCACCTCCTTCACTGGAATGTTTAAAAAGCCACATAAAGACTTCAGTTAAAAAGACAGGTGTGACGCCCCTACATGGCTGTGTTTTCTGTGTTTGGGGATTTTCCATTTACCTGTATTAGTTCTTTGTTCTCGGACCATGCGGTCCTGATCATGTGACTTTTGACCTCATCATGTGGTCACTTGGGGTCACCTGCCCTATAGCCTTTACCTGATGACCAGCCTTTCCCCACCCCCTTTCCTGAGTCTATATAAAGGGTCACCCGACCCCACCTCGCTCTCTTCCAGCAACACCAGCAACAAGAGCCAGTCTAAGAGTAAAGCAGCTGCAAAGGCCACCGTTTTTTACTGCTAGGTTTAACTACGTCTCCAACCAGGATTCCCAGTAACAGGAAGATCCGTCTTCAACAGAGGCTGAGATTCTGGGGAGTGCTACAGGACCCAGTAAGCCTGCACTCCAGGAGACAACAGGACACCTTCAGACTTTACAAGAGGTACCGCCATTGATGCTACTTGTGGCATCGTGGCTGACTCCCTTTTTTGGACATTGCAACCAACCCAAGCTTTTAGCCATCAGTATCTTTTCTCTGATTGTATCAATAAACCCTTTTTAGCCCCTTACTTTGAGTCAAGCATCCTTTTTATAGAGGTCCAAGGCATCTTGTATGTAGAAAGCCTAGCTCACCCGTCTTCCCGGATCAGAGCTCCCCCTTTTATCCTGGGAAGACGGAAAAACAGGAATATGTTGTTTATTTTGAAAAGTCAATATGTGCAATGGTTTCAAATAACTTGTTAGGCTTTACTTCTTACAGAGAATGGTACTTTGATTTTGAGTTTCTTAAAACAAATTTGTAAACACAGACATCCGAACAGTATCTTTTAAACCTTTTGTTTCTCCCTTCCTCCTACAGCACTCTAACACTATAGAGGCCTATCATCAACGGGGTATCTATCATATAAGAAACAGTTCCCAAATCTCTTCCTTCCCCTTCAAAACACCCAACTCTTCTTCCCACACCAAACTCCTAACTGAAGCAAAATAGCTGCCTCAGCTCCTTCCCTTTGCCTCTGGCTCCACCCATCTCTAGTTTCTAAGTGTTTCCCTCCAATTCCATCAGCCAATCATAGTGCACTTCTGGCTAAATGGCCGCCTGATCGCTCCTCCCCTCAGCTCTTTTTATCTTTAGCAAGCTGGGCCTGGTTTCTGCCTTTTACACCAACCCTTTAAGGTAGGCCAATCCATTACATTCTGGTTTTTGGTCTAGTGTAGACAAGATCTAAGTGTGCAATACAAGAAAAGATATAAGTTTGGCCTGACTTATTTTTGAGAATTCCACACTGGCTTTTTGAAATAGCAGCATCCCTTTCTAAGCGTGATCAGTCTGACTGTTTAATTATCAAGTTAACAAACCTTCTTGTTATTGGCATCAACTGAACTAGTCAGTTGCTGCCCTTTTGGAAGATGGGTACAACAATTGTTGTACTCCATTCTACTGGATTCTCTCCTGTTCTCTGAGAATTACATCTTCATGTTATTTAGTACTCTTGGATGTTCATGTGGACATAGAGACTTAAACTCATTCAAAGTAGCTATACATTCCTTTATGACTTTCTTACCTATTCTAGGCTGAAGTCCCCTTATTGTACCCCCCCACACCTGTTTTTACCAGGTAGAACAGTATTTCTTATTAAAATGCAACTATGTTCAGAGGTAGCAACAAATTTGAGAGAGATGGCTGATTATTCACAAGAAAATCCTCATCCTAGTGAATAAAAAACAATCCTAGCACTATGACCCTATATGCCCTGGCTTCATTTTGCCACTATGTTTCAGTACCATGTACATGAGCCAATAATGTTTAAACATATTTTCCCGTTGTCTTTGTCCACTGCAGCCCGTCATTGGCTTCAGTGGATTGTACTTTGAAAGGACAGAGGCCAGGTTCCTGTGAATTTCCATTCTAAATATATCAAAAATTTCCCCTCCCAACTTTTTTTTGTGGTAAAGTCCATTTTTGCATGCTCTTTTCACAATTTAATGCTTATCTGAAGACTACAGGTTTTTCTCTGGGACAATGACATTTGAAAGAACTAGACCATGACTTCCAATAATTTTCTGAAGCATTATGAAAAACCCCTTCAGAAGCCACCTAAAGTAGGGGACCGGAATTGGCTTGTATTTGTCTACTTTATGTCCTTTTTAGTGCTCTCACTTTGTGTAAATAGGGCAATTTACATGAAAATGGTGGTGCTTATTAAGTCAACATAAGAGATAGGCACTGGCAGAAATGTCGCAATTCAACACAGAAATGATTGGTGGAGAATGTTCCCCCACCCAAAAATAGTGCCAATGCGGCTGTACAGTTCTGGCAACTTTATAATATCATTTCCTGACATGTGCTGAGTATTTTCATTCTAACTAGATATAGTTCCAAAAAGACTGCTTCTCACATTGCATCCCTCTTTTGACAACTTCAACATCGAGGAATACAAGTAAAAATAATAATAAAAATACCAAAATAGCTCAGCAGTTGCTTGTTTAAATTGCTCATCATTATAGCCTTCAGCAAGTTGTTTCAGTGTATTTGCCATTTGCAGGAGTCTTTGGGACAAATCATAACATTCAGGACGTTGTCCTGAAATGCACTGGAAGGGGGCAACACAAGCCTTGCTAGACCTAATTCTTGCCTCCAAATTGGGTAAATTATCAGAAAGTGGTTCTTGTCGTTCTGTGAGTGGGGAGATTAAAATATCCAAATGAATGTTTTTGTTGTCCCTTGATATTTTCTTTTACATCTTTAACATTGTATCCCCACCTAAGGTAAGGTTTCTTTTTAATTCTGAAACATTATCAGAACAAAAAGAGAGAGAATCTTATATGCTTCTTTCTGTCACACATGTAAGGCAATGATATAAATCCAGCCCAGTCCAATGATATAAATATGGTGCATGCTGCTGACACATTACATTTTCAATAGCACTAGCATATACCCCACATTTTCCATGTTCCAGAAAATAGTCCAAGGGATTTTTAATTGAAACACAATTGTGTTCAGCTGCACTAATTTAATGTACAGGAGAAGCAGGATTGCATTTCGTAACTCCCTGCAGATCTCTGCAGAAAAGGAAAATACTTCTCCCTAGTGCATCTTGAAAATCCTTTAGCAAAGCCTTTCATGTAAATAATACAACAATTAATGTTCATTGGCACACTGTGGCTGGTAGAGGGAAATGGTAAAAGGTAGAGGGAAATGTGCTGTGAATACAAATGGTTCATTCGGAATAACAGGTAAAATACGATGGGTTGTAAATAACATATTGAATTACACCTGCAATATGTACTTTTGTGGCATTCACCACCTTCTCCACACAGTGATCCTGCACACAGAAAACCGGGAATATTCAGCTTTGTTCCCTCAGTTGTGACATCCTTCAGGTGTCCAGAGCACTCTTAGATGCACTGCAATTCAACTCCCACCATCACCAATCATTTGGAGTCCAATACATTTGGAGAGTCCTAAGTTTGGTGGGTAACATTCAAATGACCAAAAATGAGTACTTTTGCAGGAGCCGGGGACAACATGCGAGTAGGGGTCACTAGTGACCACAAAAAGGAAGCTCACACCAGTCATGCATCCTATGCAATTGGAGAAGGGCTTTACACATTTTTCTCCATATTAAAATATTTAAACAAAGCTACACAAGCTGCTGAACCTGTCTTGGATATGATGCCTAGTATCTTGGATGGCTCCTTTAAAGTTCATAAAGTGAAAAACATTCGATTTAGGCTCATTATTGTTTATTTTATATTACATAAATTCCAGTTAACGAAGTTGAATGGTTAACACATGGTTCTTTGCAATCATCAAATGTTTCAGGCTGCTACCAAAAGCATTATATTTAAATCAATCCCTTCACTTTTACAAAGCTCTAGAGTAAAAGTGAGGGCAAAATTTTAGCCTGTTTTCAGCTTAGTGAAGCTTCAGAGAAGGAACCAACAGCTTGATGTCTTTGAGTGAACTAAGACGCCACGTAGATCAAAAGTAACACACAAGCTTTTGATCCATTGTAAGTCCTGTTTCTGAGACTTCTCGAGTGACAATCGGAGACTGATTGAAGCTTCCCAGGCCTCAAACAACATGTTGGACTTTGATTAGAGAGGACAAAAAGAGCCAAATGTCATTTTCTATTAGGAAGGGAAGAAAGCAGGTCTGGTTGGAGAATTAGATATATTCAAGATGTCCTTGGTTTAGGCAAGCAGTAGTGGCTAGGGGTGCATCTACACTATAGAATGAATACACGGGTACACCACTTTCAATACCATGGCTCAATGCTACGGAATTATGGGAACTGTAATTTGGTGAGACAGCAGCATTATTTCACAGAGAAGTCTTGTAAAACTACAACTCCCCTGATTCCATAGCATTTGAGCCATGGAAGTCAAAGTGGTCTCAAACTGAATTCATTCTACAGTGTAAATATTTATACCCTCAATTAGCCTCCTTTTTACTTTCTAATCATTGTGGCACCTGGGACCTCATCACATGAACCTTGAGAAGCATTCGCGACCATCTGTCTATCAAAGGGAATTTTATAGTTAGATCCCCAATCATCCCGTTTCAAGTTTCGTCTTCCCAGTGCACATGTTTCTATCTTCAGGTTTTCACCCATTGTTGCCCGCATCCAGAACCATCACATGGGGAATACTTTTCTCTGCCCTCTCTGTATTACTTTTTTTAAAAAAATCAGGGGAAACTTTAATATCTAAAAGGCAAGATTATGATGGACCTCATTCCATTTGGGGGGAAAGTGGGGGAATTTTAAACCCCTTTGCCACAATAAGTCTTTTCCATGCTGTCCTTCCACCCATTATACCAGTGTAATTATAAATTCCTTTGCCACGATCCCCTCTTGCAAGGCATTGATTCCCTTCATTACACCAGTGTAATTTTAATCCCCTTCTTTTTCAGTAATTTTAAACCCTTTGTTTTTCAGTCAAGGGCTCAGAACACCATTTCTCAGCCATGTTCTGAGCTCCTTCCTTGTCCATTTCAAGAACAAAAGGCAATGGATGGTAGCTGGAAGTAGGCAAACATCTAATGGGCTCTGTGTCACTTCATCCTTGAAATGGATCTAAAGCATCCTACAATGGGGAAAACACTCTACGTGATGAGATCCAAGGTCTCACCCTTTGCTCTGCTCTGCATCCACCTTCTGGCTCGAAGCAAGTGGGTCACATAATGGTTCATCTTCCTTAAGAATGAGAAGAAGGAATGATCCTCTCTTAACTTCCAAAAGGAAAATGTTTTCACTGTCTTTCGTTCTCTCTATGTGTATGTGTATTCAAATGTCCATAGAGAGAACTAAATGAGCATACATAAGAATCAAAAGCAAAAGATGAGACAGAGTTCCAAATGCTGATAGATGGTTTTTTATTTCTATTTCATTTTTAGCCACTAGCAAAGTTAGCCTTCTTCAAGAGCTATACCAAAATATAAATATAATTCCATTAAACGTATTAGAAATGACAACACAAAATTAACTATATTCTTTAAGAACATATGCATTACATAGTTATACATGTCCAAGAGCAACAACATTCCTGGAGTTGTATTAGACTGCCTCCATAGAATTGGACCATTAATCAAAAAGAATTAGAGGCTAACATTGTTCATTATTTGGATATAATCCCAGGTAGTCAGGAGAAAACGAATCAATGATTTCCACTGGAACTGGTCACAAGGATATCTGATGCAATTACCTTGAGCATTTAATCAGATTGCTTTTCATGTGCATCTCATTTTCACCTCAAGAGCTGTTAAATTCAAATCTTCATCTAAATCTGCTGGCGCTAGTGATTTCAATGTTTGAATCCATTCTATCTCTTTTCTTAAGAATATGTTCATCATTATTATTAATTTTCTCCATAAACCAAAACCACACATCTGATATAAAATGTTGTCGTTTCAAAAAATGGCTAACAAAGTCACTTTTATTTTTCAGATTGGAGAGGTGCTCACATAGAATCATCGATTCATAGAGCTGGAAGAGACCTCATTGGCCATCCAGTCCAACCTCCTGCCAAGAAGCAGGAAAATCACAATCAAAGCACCCCCAACAGATGGTCATCCAGCCTCTGCTTGACCTATGAATACAAATGGTTCATTCGGAACAACAGGAAAAAATATGATGGGCATCTAATTTGTTATAAATAACATATTGAATTACACCTGCAATATGTACTTTTGTGGCATTGTAGAAAGAGGTATTCACCAAATTCTTTATTTTACAGGTTTAGATGCTCTCTCTCTCTCTCTCTCTCTCTCTCTCTCTATATATATATATATATATATATATATATATATATATATACAGTATATATATATATATATATATATATATATACTTATGTATTGAACAGCATAAATCACATCGTACTATAAGTACTAAAATAATTCCATTTGTACTGTTTCTGGTATCATTTGTAAAACCTGTTGTTTTAGTTGCATGTGTAGAGTACAAACAATGTCCACATAAATGTATCCAACTGGTATTTTCATACCCATTATGATATTATTATATGCTTATTTTGAAGTATTTAATTCAGTGTGCGTAACTCTGTTCTTGATCTTACTCATTCTATGATAGATATAAATGGTTTCTCCCTACATCCTGGGATATTTTCAACTAGAAACAAAAGACTTTTTATACATTTCAGGAGGTTCAGTCACTTGTCTTAGACTACAAAAATTTAACCAAAAGTGCAGTTTTTTTTAAAAGGCAAATGAACCAAATCTAACAGCACAAACAGCATCAATAAGTAGCAAAAACGGAATGTATTAAAACACATACTGTAGACTTTTGTAGCAGTTAGGGACACAGGACCCTTGTAGAAATTATCTTTAAATGTGAATAAAAATGCTTTTTTTCTTTGAAAGAACACTTTTTTAGGAATCCTTGTGTCCTGCAGCACAGCTCTATGATCAACTTCCAGTTTGAGTGACTCTACAGTGCAAAGCCTTCACTGGAGAGATTCCCATCTGCCAAAGCTGATAATAAGTGCCCTTTTGTTGCTAATCCATAGATATGAAAAACTCCCATGCTCCCTATTTTTAACTTGCAAGCAATTCTAGTGGCACATCAAGTGAGAATATAATTATAGTCTACGAATATTACCACTTTCATTGTGTTCTTCACTCTTTCTCTTGATAAGATTGAACTATTCAACATGAATACATCCTGAATTAATATTGCCAGCTGATAATGAAATTGGTTGATTGGAAAATCCTTATCAAGTTAAGAAGTGATTGAGAACAAAAGGGAATGTGTGCTTTGGAAAGCAGAATTTAGATTTAGCAACTCTTACAAGGCAAAAGATGGCTCCACAAAATGCTGAAACAGAAGAGAAGGGAAGAGCATCCTAAATCATTCCCATTACCATCATCACGTCACCTATCTCTAAATAGTGAAATCCTAGGCAGTTAACACCATATTTAATATTTAAAACAGTATTAAATTAAAGTGATCTTAACCCTCAATCTATTATATAAATGGGTTCACGTCATGTGATGTATACCTCAAACAAAGAAACCATACAACGCAGAAACACAATACTTGCCAACAGAAATAGGCCTCAAGCAAGGTACGTTTGTAGCAAAGAAACTTCCCCCCCAAAACCTAAAAGGCCCCCAAAACAGCGAATAAAAATAAAACTACATTTACCAGCATCCTCCGGGGCAGCCAAAGACTCACCCAGCCTCTACATTCTGAACAACATGATTGGCTGCCAATAAGGGCGGATTTGCATAACTGCTGCACTGGCCAGCCAACATGAAAATTCCGATCCATAATAAACTGCCAAAACAGAATAAGGAAAAGGCCTGAGCCAATCCCCAACACAAACACCCAAATCACTTCCAACTAAAAATTTACACCCCAAAAAATCACAGACCACGCCCAAAATTAACAGTAAGGCTTCATTAACTTGATTTCCCTAACTAGGCCTCACTTACTGGGAAGCTGTTATGCTCTAAATTGACAGTAAGACTTCATTAACTTGATTTCCCTAACTAGCCCTCACTTACTGGGAAGCTGTTTACGCTCTGAATTGACAGTAAGGCTTCATTAACTTGATTCTCCCGCCTAGGCCTCAGCTCATTGGACATTGTGTATGGCCTGAATTGACAGTAAGGCTTCATTAACTTGCTGTTCCTAACTAGGCCTCAGTTCATGGGACATTGTGTATGGCCTGAATTTACAGTAACCTACCTTGGCACACAGAGCCCCGACCATGCATGATGGGACTTGAAGTACCACCATGGAAAATGGGATTTGTAGTACTTCAAAACCCATCATTCCCCACAGACCACTGTGGCCCAGAACCAAGAACAATAAAGACCCAACTTGGCACACCATGCCCCCCATGACCCACACTCCATCCAACTGCAGTTTAGAGGAGGGCACACCGTGGATGACTGGACTTTCTCGCATCTCCTAAAAAGGGCACAGCAACGCGTGCCGGGTACAGCTAGTAAAAATATAAATGTAAATGTTGTCCGAGTGTGACTTTCAAATGTTTCAGCAATTCAACCATTGTAGAAGATGCTGTGTTGTGTAACCAGGCATGTACAGGGTTAAAACAGCACAAGTGGTGTCCAGCACTGTTTTGACCTTCAGCTGTGTAAACATACTGATAAGGGAGATGCTGAGCTTTTTGAGTCAGTCACCATGCTGATTCCTCTGTGAGATGCAGGCTGCTGAATTGCTCTGTGTGAGAATGCTTTACTTTACTCACTTAATCAATAAAAGAACTTTCTAAGTTCAGACTTGGCTTTGCTTCATCACTGGTGCGCGGACAAATGTTACTTTAAAAACAATCTCAAAATGAATAGTTAAAAATATTAAACATTAAAATTCACCTAAGGATTATATAAAAACCTTAAAAACAGCACCATATTAAAAACCCACCAGTCAATTTCTAAACGTCTAATGTCATAAAATGTTTTAACTTGCTAATAGCTGGAAGCATATCCATATAGCCATGTTGGCCATTCTGCAAAATACAACAAAATCCCAAATTCACAAAATAGTGATACCTTTACTGACCAACTGAAGAACACAAAATAACTTGTTCAAAATGCATCAGCAAGATGGATGTGAGATTCATCGTGCAACCAGGAACAATCTAGGTCTCAAGAGAAAATATTTTTCTGTAGCTTTCTTGGTCCTCACAAGGCCTGTCTCTACATTGAGATTTTCTAGGATGATTGAACTACTTACAGAAACACCATCTGAACAAAACAAAGGTCAAGAGTGTGTCCAGCACAATGTGTGGGGCCATAGATCTGTTGGGGAAGACCCATGGTTGCCATGGCAGCTATGAAATCCTGAACCACTCCAGTTAAGGTACCTTTGGCCTAAATGTTGAAGTCTCCCAAGATGATGGCCTGAGGAGACTCCAACACCAGGTCCAAGACCACCCTGGTCAGCTCAGGAAGGGAGACTGTTGGGCAGCGAGGTGGCCAGTACACCAACAGAATCCCTTTTCTGTTTCTAACCCTAACCCTTAATTTTGCAGGCATAACAAAGTATTTTAACTTGTTTCAGTGATCTGCCAAGTATTTTACTGAAAATTTTTCATTTTAAAAAAGAGAACGACTTATCTCTTCTTCTTCCCAAACATATATAATTAAACTTTAACACATAAACATCTTTTAAACATCAGCCCTGTTTCTGATGTCTATTCCTTTTATAGGCTTCCATAAAATGAACATTTCAGATGAACAGTGGAAACCCAAGATTTGCAGAATCTTTTGTGCTGATGCAACAAAAGAAGGAATGAAGGAGAAATGTTTATCATTTCTGCCGATTAAAACTACAGACGTTTCACCCTGTGAGCTCTGGTTCCATAACAAGGCTTCTTGTGTTCCTTTCTGTACCAGCCTCTACCATAATGGGAAGCCAAAGTGTGCAAGCTTAAGAGGAGTTGTGCCACTATAAAATTAGAAAAGGATATAGTTTAGGATGTAGATGATGATCAGAGAGTGTGACAGCACCTCCAGGTAGACTTTGCGGGTAATTTCACAGGTGATGACAAATAAAAAGGCATTCTTGGTGGCTTTTTGAAGCCATGGAACTCTCCCACAGGAAGCTGTAGTGCCCCCCTTAATGTCTTCTTCCTTCTGGCAGGCATAGAAACATATAAATTGAAAGATGCAAGATTCCACCTGAACATTGGGAATAACTTCCTGAGTGTAAGAGCTGTTCAGCAGTGGAACTCTCTGCCTTGGAGTATAGTGGAGGCTTCTTCTTTGGAGGCTTTCAAACAGGCTGGATAGCAATCTGTCAAGACTACTTTGTACTTTTCCTGCATGACGGGGGGTTGGACTAGATGGCCCCTGCAGTCTCTTCCAACTCTATGATTCTATCATTCTAACCTATCACTGGTCTTTCTGAGGCTGAGAGTATGTGGCTCATCGAAGATCACCAAATGGGTTTTCATGGCTGAGCAAGAAATCAAATCCTGGTCTCCAGAGTTGTAATCCAATGCTCAAACCACTACATCTTATCCTCTTTATTATGATTCAAATGCTTTCTAATTGTTTTTAATTAGGGCTGTTTTAACAGGAAAGTTTATAGAATTGCTCTGAATCATTTTCTACAATTTATGATTGGATTGGGGCTCTGTGTTGTTTTAATCTTTGTTGTGAGTCATCTCAGATCCCTTACTGAGAGAAAGGGAGAATAATTATGCTTATTAATTAATTACCCAATGAGCTCCCAATGGCATGCTCCCAATACTCTATCTTTCTTTCTTTTTGTTTTTCAATAGATTATGTGTGTTCAGAGAATGATAAAGTGGAAACACATAGGAGGAATATAAAAAAGGAAAGAACAATATTCAGATCCTCCATAAAATTTAGTGATGAGGCAGGGCAACTGAATTCTTTAAAAAAGTCTACTTTGAATGGAGAAAGGAATAAAGAAAGAGATAAAAAGAAGGCTCTGTCCTGCTTATCCCTGATGATGCCCCAACCAAATGTTATCTTCAAGAGCATCTGTCCCTGAATGTTTGGATTAGCTGTTCAATAATGGCCCCAGTTTCACGATATATTCATTTCTAAAGATCCATTTGTTGTTTTTAGGGATTTAAGTATCACAGTGCCAGGGCTTTCCTTATTCAGGTAGAGGTGAACCAAACAAATATCCAGTTTGTATATAAAACAGTTGGATTAAAACAGCACTTACTTTCTGGCTGTTTTAATAGTCCAAAATATAAAACATAAAGATAGCACTCAGCCACAGAATACAAAACAAAAACTGATAGCAAACACTGTTGCAGGTTCAAGATAACACTGTAGTCAAAAGGTCCAGTCCAGTGGTCAAACTCTGAGAGTTCAATGAGCAAAGTCCAGGGATCAAGAGTCTATACCGTACTCAAAAGCCAGTCCAAAGATTCAAGGTTCCAGGGTTCCAAGGGTTCAGGAAACAGGTCAGGATACTGAAAATCCACAAACCTGGGGGGAAACCAGCAGCATCTACCACCAAAATTTCTCCCAAAGATCAGTCCCAAGGCTAGCTCATTATATCCAGAAACACCCAGCTGTAATTTATTTCTTGCATACCTCCACTCTTAATTGCTTTCACCCATTACTCAACGCTTTAGAACTAAGACTTACATTAACCCTTCTATCAACAATCACCATCAACTGCAGAACATGATACATGACATTAAGATTCCTTCTTTAGGACCAGGCTGTGGCGCAGCTAGTTAGTAGCCAGCTGCATTAAATCACTACTGACCGAGAGGTTATGAGTTCGAAGCCAGCCCGGGTCAGAGTAAGCTCCCGACCATTAATAGTCTAGTTTGTTGTTGACCTATGCAGCCCGAAACTGCATCTGTCAAGTAGGAAATTTAGGTACCGCTTTATACGGGATGGCTAATTTAACTAATTTACAACACCATAAACCTTCCAGCAGCATGCGTAAGAATGAGGAAGTACTTATCAAGGACTCGATGTCACAAGTGGGTGGTGAAGCAACAGCTCCCCCTATGGCCAGAATCAAGCATACTCTCATGAAGCCAGAAAGCTGGAATGTCAAATTGCCTCTGTGTCTGTCTATATATGTTGTATATCTATGGCATTGAATGTTCACCATGTATATGTGCATTGTAATCTGCCCTGAGTCTCCTGGGGGTTGAGAAAGGTGGAATATAAATACTGTAAATAAATAAATAAACTTAAAAGGCCTTGCTTCACATTTATTGGCAGAACCAGACAAATTGTTGAAGGGTTCTCATCCATCCCAAGCTGATGAACTGTAGGATACAGAGATGAAATGTCTTACTGGTTAATTTCTGACCTGCAATCTTAGGATCATCATCTAGGAAGGATAGCAGGCTCCTCAAAACGAATGTACTCTAAGAGTACTGAAGCAGGAGAAATCTCTACATTCATGTTTTTCATTTCTGGACCCCACCCCCACCCCCACCCCGCTGCAATTATTATTGCTGTATTCAGTTCCTGGAGCTATGAAATTCATCTGAGAATGCGTATCTCAGGCTAGAGCTAGAATGAATATCCCAAGGGCAATCATGTTGCAGGAGACTAACAGACTTAAGGTGCTCCGAATTTTTCAGCATAGGAGTATCTGCATTTTTGCTGAGAAATATAAAGTAAACATTCTCTCCTGACATTTCACCTGCATCTATGACATCCACCTCTGAGGATGCCTGCCATAGATTCAGGTGAAACGTCAGGAATGAATGCTTCTAGAACATGGCCATATAGCCAGAAAAGCCTACAACAACCCAGTGATTCCAGCCATGAAAGCCTTTGACAATATATTAAAGCTTTCAGCTGTCTAAAAGAACTGCTTTCACCTCAAAAATGGAGAAATGTCATGTGTTCAGCCAGAACCAGGATGGAGGTAAGGACCAATTGTTCAGCTGGTGTGGCTTCAGCCTTGATCAGATTGCAATTTAATGCCATTCTCTTTGTACATCAATAGAAGACAATGGGTGAGTTGATACAAATTACCATGGCCCACCAATCCAAAGGCAGGGCTGAGGGCTTTACAGAGTTACATATCTTTTTAGTCTTCAGGGAATAAATTCCATAAATATTTTCTAATCCAGTAAATACAGCAAGAACAGAAATCAGACATACTAACAGACTGAACCAAAACATTCTGATAATCTCAAGTTACATACAAAGATTGTGGAATTTCACTTCACATCCTCCAACAGTTCTAATTTGTCAAGGACAGTCCTGATTAGTCCTCTTTCGTCTGTTGTTAAAATGTTCCAGTTTCTCCGTCCTCCCACTTTCTCCTATTGCCTCCAGCTTACTTCAATTGCTGAATTCCATGAATAGTAATGTATTTTGCCAGCCTAAGATATCTCCCCCTGGAAAATTAATACTATCCATTAACTCAGGTGGGAGAAGAGAGGAGGCTGGAATGTTGCCCTTCCGAACAGGCTCAGGCAAAAGCAAACTCACTCCAACGTCTCCAGTTGTGTGCCTTCATTAATAACTGCCATTATCTTGACCACCCTCTAAGGAAATCTGGACCTTTTAGGTGGATCACAAGACTGAGCTGAATGTCTCCTGGGGCATGCTTTTACAATATGCAGCTGAGTCAGTTTTTTCAGGGAGGGAATTAAATGAATTAAACCAGATAGAGATAAACAAGGAAGATGTTCTCACATGCCTTACTAAACTAAATGTCAACAAATCACCAGGGCCAGATGGCACCCACCCCAGAGTTCTTAAGGAACTCAAGTGTGAAATTGCTGAAATTCTAGCCAAAATATATAACCTTTCTCTAAGATCAGGCACTGTATCCGAGGACTGGAGGGAGGCAAATGTAACTCCGATCTTCAAGAAAGGATCCAGGGGTGATCCAGGAAATTATAGGCCAGTTAGTCTAATCTCAGTTCCAGGCAAAGTGATGGAAACCATTATTAAAGAAAAAATTACTAAGCACATAGAAGAACAGGCATTGCTGAAGGAAAATCAACATGGTTTCTGCAAAGGCAAATCATGTCTTACTAACTTGATAGAATTCTTTGAGGGTGTAAATAAACACATAGATAAAGGGGACCCAGTCGATATTGTTTACCTTGACTTTCAAAAGGCTTTTGACAAAGTCCCTCACCAAAGGCTCCTAAATAAGCTCTTCAGCCATGGAATCAGGGGACAGGTCTTGTCCTGGATTGGAACCTGGCTAAACTGTAGGAAACAAAGGGTGGTAATAAACGGACATTTCTCTGGGTGGAAAGAGGTGAGAAGTGGCGTACCCCAAGGTTCAGTTTTGGGTCTGTTACTTTTTAATTTATTCATTAATGACCTGGATGTAGGAGTGAATTCTGAGGTAGCAAAGTTTGCAGACAACACTAAATTGTTCAGGGTAGTTAAAAATGAAACTGATCGTAAAGAGCTCCAGAAAGATCTCTTGAAATTGAGTGAATGGGCAACAAAGTGGCAAATGCATTTTAACCTAAACAAGTGTAAAGTCATGCACATCGGGGCAAAGAACCCCAACTACACCTACAAATTGATGGGGTCAAAGCTTTCTGAGACAAACCAGGAAAGGGATCTTGGGGTTTTGGTGGACAGCTCAATGAAGATGTCAACCCAGTGCGCTGCAGCAGTGAAAAAAAAGCAAATTCTATGCTTGGCATGATCAGGAAGGGAATCGAAAATAGGTCGGCAAATGTTGTATTGCCTCTCTACAAATCGATGGTGAGGCCACATTTGGAGTACTGTGTACAATTCTGGTCTCCGCACCTTAAGAAGGATATAATGGAACTGGAAAAGGTACAAAGAAGGGTGACAAAAAATGATCCAAGGGATGGAGCAGCTCCCTTATGAAACCAGGTTGCAACGCCTTGGTCTTTTCAGCCTTGAAAGACGGCGTTTAAGAGGTGACTTGATCGAAGTGTATAAAATCATGCATGGGATAGAAAAGGTGAATAAAGAAAAATATTTTCTCTGTCACACAACACTAGGACTAGGGGCACTCCCTAAAGCTCCAAGGTAGGAAAGTTAGGACTAATAAAGGGAAATATTTCTTCACCCAGAGGGTCATTGGGTTATGGAACTCACTTCCAGAGGAGGTTGTGACAGCTGTCAGCCTGGACAGCTTCAAGGCAGGATTAGACAGATTCATGGATACCAAGGGAATCAGTAGCTACTGAAATGGACATCCAAGTGCCACCTCTGTGTTGATGGAGGCAGGCAGGATTTTCCCGGGTACTGGTTGTGGGGGTCGGGAGCAGGTGAGGGTTCTGCCCTCCTTCTGCTAGAGATCCCTGTGTACAACTAGTGGGCCACTGTGTGACACAGAATGCTGGACTAGATGGGCTGAGGCCCGATTCAGCATGGCTCTTCTTATGTTCTTATGTTCTTATGTTCTTAATATGAACCACAATACTAAAGATAGCTATGCCTGGGGTCCAGGATGAGCCTAATGTGAAGAAGGAAACTAAACAAGCATGGTTGCTTTTTTTTGTTCCTGTTTAACTTTTTAAAATGGTATTGACAGGAGAAAGGAATGATAGAAGAAGTTTGTCAAATCTTTCCTTCCTGCCTTTTGCCCACTAAAATTGCCCTATGGTGATTTTTGTGGCTAGCACAAAGGCAGGATTAGGCAACAGTGCCAAAAGTAGCTAGGAATTATCTTTGAAAGGAAGTGCAGTAATACATTCTACCAGCCTAAGAGACCTTCCCCTGGAAAATTAAACTGAAAATTACTGAACTGTATCACTGAACATGCCCATGGGTTAAGAAACATGGACAGCGAAATTAGTCCTGGGCACTTGTTACCAAAATGTTTAAAGTTTAATCTGAAGTCACATCCTGTTCCAGCCAAACTCAATACTGAGTTTTCCATTGATTTTCTTGGCCTGGGTTGTTGACTTTGCCATTAAATCATTTCTAAATACAATTGGATTAATGGACACTCAGTCATGACTTCTCTGATGTCGGAGGTAATTCCCAAACTTATTTTCTTGACACAAACAATCCCAGAAAGAGAATTGGACTGAAATGTAGCTAGGATTCTCAGTTCCCCAAAGAAAATTTATGACGCCACAGAAGAAGCAAGGATGAACAGCCAGTTCATGTATTTGAGTTCTAATACTTACCATTGGGATTTTGATGGGATTAGTCTACATGGGCTCTCACAGCTTTTGTGAATTAGTCAAGAGCACGGAGGATCTGGGGATAGCAAATGGATAAGTGTCAGAAGCACAATAGTAAATTGTTTTCTGAACTATGGATCAGATCATTCCTCTCACTCTTATGAACAGAAAAGACTAAAATGGAAAGAACAAATTGAGGCTATGATTTCATCTCTATGTGTGTTTTCTTATTTCAGGATACTGAAATAAGGAAACACACATATCCTCCATATGTCCCAATTTGATAGTGACCGTCCCAATTAACCCCCTATTGTCCACTTTTAAAATGCCTTTAAAATAGGTGCCATCTATATTGCCAAATAATGCAGTTTCAAACTCACTGAGCCTACACTGTTTCAAACTGCATTATTTGGCAGTGTAGATGGGGCCATAGTCTACTTTCTTTTTTCCTCTTTTTCTCAGCTTAACTCATTTGCTGCAAATTGTTCAAACTTCAAAAGTAGTTTGCACTCCATTAACTCAGCAACGAGGTGTAGTATCATGTCCTTCCCAATAGATTCAAACAAAAGCAAACCGCTAAAAATCTCATATAATATATATTGCAGTGAAGACTCATATAATGTAGTTCAATGTAGTTAAATTGAGAGACCTGAGATAATGATGCTGCTCATGCTATCAGTGATCACACAACTGCTGCAGCATAGTGGCAGCAGCACGAGCAACAAAATCCTAAAAATCCTAAAATAGTAACATAAAGAGAGATTAAAGTATTTCTGCTAGAATCTATGCAACTTCTTACATTATCTACTGTTTCATGTATCTAAGCAATTTTAAATTGTGAATTTTAACCTGCTATTTATCTAAATTTTAAGCTGCATTTTATCTATGTGCACTTGTTATATGTATTTTAATAGGGCTTTGTTCTATTTTGCTATTTTACCTATCCACTTCATCACACTAGAGAAAAAATCCACTTAAAATCCCGTTTCTGCCTCCTGCAGAATTCTGGGGTTTGTCGTTTAGGGATGAGTCTTTAACAGCCTCAGCTGCACTATGCCTTGAGCAGCGAGGAGAAATGGGTAATAAATCATTATTATTACTAACTTGCAATGATAAGTAATAGGACAACAGTAAAACCCTGATGCCCATCACTTCAGTCTTGATGGTCATTGGGCATCGGTCCATCAGTATGGACCGATGCCCAATGACTATCAAGACTTAAGTGATGGGCATCTGAGATAATGCAACATGCATTTGTCCCATTGTGCATCAGTGCCATTTTGCATCGGGCACCAGTGCACCTTGCACACTTTGCTGGCTTGCCTATGTAGTATGCACACTACCCCTGTGCAATTCTAATTCTGGCATACGTAAGTCCATTTACAAAGCTGTAAGTTCCCAACAAGAGTCTGACCATTAAAGGTTATTATGGAAATACAATCACAATTAAACTACTAGGCATGAGAAAAATGAAACGGAAATTAAAAGGATTCGTAAGAGATTCGTATGTAATGGGACTTTTGAGGTTTTACGTATCGCTGCCGCGAACCAGGAAGTAGACTTTCTTTTACGGTCCTTGAGGCCAACAATTTGCATTAGGATCGTTAGAAATTCTTAAGTATTAATTAATTAATTATTGTACTACTCACTTCTCCCTGTCTTCTCCCCCTCATTTTCTTCCCGCCTTCATTCAGCTTCTTCTTTTTCCTGCATTTCTATGGGGAACTGGAAGTGACGCTGCTGCTAGGTAGGCAATGCATTCTGGAAAGTGTAGTCCTCCAGGCTTCCCTCTTCTCTTCCCCGTTGCTCTGCCATGCCCCCATCAGCCCTCCAGGGGGCCAGCTTCAGCCCTCCAGGTACGTGTTTTGGACTTCAACTCCCACCATTCCTCACAGCCTCAGGCCTCTTCCTTTTCCTCTCAGCCTGGGCAAACTCCTCCTCCTCTCTTGCCAATGGCAGGCTGGCGAGAGAGGAGGAGAAAGGCCTGTCATTGGCGAGAGGAGGAGAAAGGCCTCTCTGCCTCTGCCTCTCTAGCCTCGATCCATGCACGGGAGCAGAGAGGGCTAGAGAGGAGGCGAGAGAGGGAAAGGCGCTGCCTCTCCAGCCCCGATCCATGCATCGGGCAGAGGGAAAGAGGGGCGTCAAGGAGGAGGCAATCAGCTGATTGCCTCCCTTCGCCCCTCCTCTCCCGCCCGGCCTGTCCCCCGCCTCGCCTCTCCCGGATCCCAGTTTGGCGAAGGGGGTGAATTCTGTCATTGGTGGAGTTCAGAATGCTCTTTGATTGAGGCGAGGGGGGTGAACTATATATCCCAGCAACTACATCTCCCAAATGTAATGGTCTATTTTCCCCAAACTCCATCTGCGTTCACATTTGGGCATATTGAGTATTCATGCCAAGTTTGGTTCTGATCCAGGATTGTTTGGGTTCAGAGTTATCTCCCCTAAATCACTGTCAATTCCTCCCAAACCCCTCCAGTATTTTCTGTGGGTCATGGGGGTTCTGTGTGCCAAGTTTGGTCCAGGTCTGTCATTCATGGGGTCTCAGCTGTGGAAGTCAGAGCTGAATTCGTCGAAGGTACTGCAAATCCCATCATCCGTTGTCCATCCTCCCCCAAACATATTGTTTTTGTGATTAATCCCTATGCTTTAACTTTTGTCAATTTGTAACAATGAAAATACATCCTGCATATTAGATATTTGCATTAGAATTCATAAGAGTAACAAAATTATGAAGTAGCAACGAAAATATGGATGGGGGTCACCACAACATGAGGAACCACTGCATTAATACATCTCTCTCTCTCGGCATTACTTCACGAACGAAGATTCAGGAAGGACTCATCCCACGCTTTTACAAGCGCTGATGCCTCAAGAGGCCAATCCGAGATAGGCAAGTTCGGTTGCAGAAAGCACAGCAGAAAGTCTATATATTATACATATATCTTTCTGTTTAATTGCTATTAGGGAAATAAAACGTGAACAAAGGCAGGAAGGCGACAAAGGAAGAAGTAGAGAAGGGGGGAGGGTAGGAAGGAAAGAGGAAAGAAGGGATGGGGAACCAAAGAGCAAAGGAAGGAATGAAAGAAGAGGGTAGAGAAGGAAGAAAGGAGGGAAAGGGGAAATAATAAGGGGGGGGGGGAGAATCGTACTTCACTTTCACAATTGTCCTGAGAGCTAGTAGCTACTACCTCTTATATTTATGTTATACATGTACAGCTCCACTTAATTGCACTGCAAAGGTGAAGGGGAATGTTCCCCCCTTGATTTTTAACTGTTTCCCTGCTTTTCCTACGTTAGAACCAATTTAGAATTTCGTTAATACTTAAGTTGCATTTTAGAACTTTTGCAAATTTTTTTTGTAAGTCTTTAATATACTAATCAAAAAAAATCCCCCCCCCCATTTGATTTTAGAATCGCCATTTTTCGATTTGTTATCATGCCTATAAACTACAATTATAGCTGAAATCCTTTGAAACAAATCTCTTGAAAGACAAAAGATAAAAATCAGTAAATAGCAACAACAACAACAACAACAATTTTATTTTTATTCCCCGCCTCCATCTCCCCAAAGAGACTTGGGGCGCCTTACATATGGGACAAAATGTCCACAGATCATCAAAACAAAACAATCCATGAAAACAAAAAATACAATTAAACTAAAACATAGCAAAGCATAACAATCAAATAAAACACAATTAAATAAAAGCTAAGGGTATAAAACAGCAACATTAAAACTCACTCAAACAATACACAACAAAAACCAATAACCAGAATACTAAGATGGGCATGATTAGGATATAAAGAGGACTGGACCTGGTATAGTGCAAAACAGCGTAGTAAAGGGCCAGGGCATTGGAAGAAGTACAGAGAACATAGTACTATCTGGCAAGCTAGGGACTGGGCATTTATAAGTAGGGACTAGTCATTCTCAAATGCTTGTTGGAACATCCAGGTTTTCAGATTCCTATGGAAGGAGAACAGTGAAGGGGTTAGCCTAATCTCCCTGGGGAAAGTGTTCCAATATAACACCAATAAAAACCCTTGCAGTCAATCAACAGCCTCTTGGAACTAAAATGGTTTTTCTTGTTGACTGAATGGCAACAGAAGAAACTTGCTCTGACGTCATGCTTGTAGAAGCAAATTCTTATGTTTCAGATTGTAACTTCCAGCCTAAGTTTTCTAGCCCCTTCTCAAATGCTTGCTTTCCTTTTTGTTTTGCTTTCCAAGTTAAATTTTCAAAGGAAAAGTTCTCATGGATGATGTGACACATTAGCATCTGGGTTGCATTTTTTTTCTTTCAGAAAGAGAATTCCTCCCACTCACAGTGCTGCTATGCTCTGTCATCAATCATGTCATTTTAATAGCTCAGTTTCGACAAGGTTTTCAATGCAAGGGGGTTTACCTTATTAAAATAGGATCCTTCAGGCATTTGCAAACATCTGACTTAGGAATAACTCAGCTGGGGGTGCAGTGGGGAAGGTCACAACAATCAGTACCTCTAAATATGAAAATTACAGTGAAAGTCTTAGAATGCATGCTTTGGACCTTGAAGGTCTTTAGCCTTTTTCCCCAGAGTACTGGTGCTACAACAAAGTGGAGCTCCCATGATTCCATAGCATTAAGGCATTGCAGTTAGGTGTCAAACCACATTAATTGTACAACATAGATGCACCCTAGGTCAAGAAACCAAGAAAACAGCCTCAAGGATGACCATATCCTGTCTCAAGGCTGCAACCCACCCATATGCTAAATTGAAGGATGGTGGCTATGCTGAGGTTATTATCTCCTAGCTTCCCCTAGAGAAAAGTCTAAGAAAATCCAAGAAGGAAGACCTCCTATGAACAGAAAATCTGTCATGGCATAATACAAGACATTTTCACAAGCTTTCTACAGCCAGTAGACTTCCACATGCAGGCAGGAGCGAAATGATGTTGCACAAGAAGGGACTAACAAGTAAGCAAATTTGACAAGTCGATTGCCTGATCTCCAGCTTGTCTCTTGCAGCACCTGAGATCCGAAGATTCATTCAGACAGCTTGGTCGGTAGCTTATGTAGTGCTTGACAGTTTTCCCAAGCTTTGTAACATCTCTAGACGAAATAAAAAATAATAAATTTACACAGATGTTACTTCTCTTCAAGGGAAAAATAAGAGGGAGGCTGCTCTACACTAAATCCCCAAGTTCTTGGGTAATCTGAAATTGCACGTGTGGTGTGCAGGCCCAGAAAGGGCTCTAGAGCAGGGGTGCCTACACTTTTTCAGCATGCGAGCTACTCTTAAAGCAACCAAGTCCAAAAGATCTACCTGCCCCCCAACTGTTGCTCCACGCTCTTGCGCATGGTCCTGCTTTGTTTTGATCGCACAGTGCTTTCTTATGAACGGGGCATTGCAGGAAGGGAGAAATCCAGGCAGGGCATCCCAGATGGTCTCCTGCCTGTCTTGCCAGTTTTGGATGAATTGTTTATTGTACTAGCCTAGGCCATGCTGCTTTTGGACTTTTTCATCCACTGGCTTTTAAAAAATCAGCAGATTTTGTCTCCTAATTGCCATTTCCTTTTTTTTGGTTCTGCTGTTTACTATTTTTGGCTTCCTTCTTGACCCCTGCAAAAATGTGCTGACTGTTGCAGGGCTCTTCCAAAAACCAGAAATTGTTTCACCACAAGAGTGGAAGCCAGCAGCAACCAGCCTGTTTGTTTAAACAGGGCTGAAAATGCAGGGCTCAGATGTTAAAGGGAATTGGTCACTCTTTAGTAGAGGACCATAAATTGTTTACTAGTGTTTTAAACCACCATTTTGTCTCTAATTGCCTTCTTGTTCAGCTGCATTAGGGTTGTTGTTGTGTTCAGTGTCTAGTTTTACTTTTACATGATTTACTGAGTGTCTCCTAATTCTAATTCCAATTTTATGGTGGTTGCAGGAGTCCTTAAAAAGGTAACTCTTCCAAATGCTGATAAATAGGGTTGTGTGTGGAATTCATTTCTCCTGGGTTTTTCCCCATTTATTTCTGGGTTTTTTTGTTTCTTTGGTAGCATGAAATGGGAAACCCCCCTCCCTGCATAGAAATCAGCTTGACACAAAAGCAAGCTGGAGCCAATCCTGGTTCCAAGCCTGCTTTTATCTGCAGCCAAGTGCCTCCCAGAAGAACACATCTTTTTGCCAAGCAGGTGGCTGCACCTCTCACTCATTCTCTTTCTCTCTCTCTCTCACTCATTCTCTTTCTCTCTCTCTCTGTCTCTCACTCATTCTCTCTCTCACTCTCTCTCACTCATTCTCTCTCTCTCAAGCGCTCATCTGCACTCATCTCTCTCTCTCACTCTCTCTCACTCATTGGGCTCACTCTCTCTCATGGCACACTCTCTCTCTCATTCTCTCTCTCTCATTCTCTCTCTCTCTCTCTCTCTCTCTCTCTCTCTCTCTCTCTCTCTCTCTCTCTCTCTCACTCTCTCTCTCTCTCTCTCTCTCACTCATTCTCACTCATTCTCACTCATTCTCTCTCACTCATTCTCTCTCTCTCTCACTCATTCTCTCTCTCTCTCATTCTCTCTCTCTCACTCATCTCTCTCTCTCTCATTCTCTCTCTCATTCTCTCTCTCATTCTCTCTCATTCTCTCTCTCATTCTCTCTCTCTCTCTCTCTCTCTCATTCTCTCTCTCATTCTCTCTCTCTCTCTCATTCTCTCTCTCTCTCTCTCTCTCCCTCTCTCTCTCTCTCTGTAGTGTGCAGGCCCAGAAAGCATGTGCACCTGCCAGTGCCTGCAACCAAGTTCCTCCTCTAGAGAAGAAACAGCAGGTACAAAGTTTTAATTTCTTTCCTATGATACTGTTCAACCCTCACAAACCATTAGTAAATCAAAAGGAACGGCAGTAGAGAGAAGAGAACCAATATATTTAAGCCTATAAATATATAGTTTATGGCAATCTCAAATCTGTAGACAGAATTGAAGAGAAAAGGTATTTTCAAATGAGAAATTTGTGTGTACAATATTGAGTCAATTTTAGAGAAATTAGAACAGCAACGAGCCTATGTTATCCATTAAGGTGGAGAATTGTGTCTACGAGGATCATGGGGCAAGATGCAGATGATGAGGAAAAAGGGGTTTCCTCCCAGCAGCATAATCTGAGCCCTAGGAGGAGGAACAGCCTAATACTACTTCTGCTGAGCAGGGCCCTCCAGGAATGGAAGCGCCTGACCAGGAGAAGGTAAAAGAGCAGGCATTAACTTGCCTCACCCAGTTTTAGCTCAGGGTTGATGCCATCCAGCTGCGGAGGTCCAATCAGCTGGCTCAAATATAATCTCGCAGCTCTAAAGACTTTTCAGGAACAGCATAAAGGTCTGGCATTTGGAACAGTTTACTGCTTGAAGCAATTGTTGGGTTGGTGCTAGAGCCAGTAAACTTTGTTGACCTTCTGCCTTAAGCCTCGGACTACGCTTTTGGAGATCAGACTTGGACTTGATGAAACTCTGTGTATTGTACCTCCTGGAATGGACAGTAGAATTGGCTTGCCTGCTCATGTTATTTGGATTGACTACAGCTTTGAATCCTGGACTGCCTCTGACCATGCTGTGGAAGGAAGGCTGCAGACTGTGACAGTGTGCATGAGCGTGTTCTAATTGAAAAGGGATCCCTTAAAAGCAGGGCTCTCTGCTTCTTCTCTGTTCTGTGTGATCCCTGTAGTTCTGCCTTGTGTCCCTGACACTGAAAAAATAACCAAAATTCACTTACTAGCCTAGTGACTAGGAACCACTGTGAGGCAAGGGAAACCACAATCATGCCACAACATGCTTGTGAGGAAAACAGGGAGCTAATAGGTTTGTAATCCTCAGGTGGACTGAACCATGTGGCTTCAACATCTGGTTCCCAAAAATCAACCCCAGTTGCTGATTGGCTGCTTCTTCTCAACAACATAACATTGCATGGGAGTCTTGGAAAAGAAAGCTGGACAAGTAAGGAACAGAAAGTGGTTGCTCACTGTTGTGGCCAGCAAACACTGATTTGGGTAGCGCAGCCATTCCTCCAAAATCATTTAAACACATTGAGAAATTAAAATTTTAAGTATTTCTAGTCATTCTTTGTGGGTTGGGCCCTAGACCATTTGAAGCCTCCACCCCTTCTTTAGAGAGATGACTGTTGCTGTAATGACTTTATCTGGAAACCTGACTAGGTGGATTTCTTGTGGGACAGGGAGCCATGTTGCTATGCAATCCTCACATGCTGCTTCCAATTGAGCTTTCACAAAAATATGCACATTGTCAAATTGTATAGTATCTCTGCTGTAACAAGTAGCATATCTTACTCCCAGTGCCGCCCTAACCCCCCAGTAGTCTTTTAAATATAAGTTAACCAGAGGCTGTTCCACTATTCTGCTATATATTTTCCAAAGCCCAACCAAACCCAGTGACGTAATCCAAGCAAAATCGAATCATGCATTAAGATTCAACACAAGCAGCTTAAAACGGGCTTATCGGCCAAATCCAGTTTAGTCTGTTTTAGCCGATGTGCATTAAAAGTAGCCAGAAAAGAGGAAAAGGAAAGGAATTGGAGAACACGTTGAAATAGCAAGGAAGGGATCCAAGCAAACCATTTCCAGCAAAGCTTAACAGACAACACACATGCTATACTCAGTGGATTATCGCCACTGAGTCTGTTAGTCAACACAAAGCAGGCACAGCCCTTTTCAAGACCAAAAACATCACTGTTAAATAAGTATGTCACAAAGCAAATGCTGCTTCTGTCTTTCATTCAATGTACAATTTTTTTTCTGTCCACACCACACATACAAGGCCTTCAACAATATCTACATTTGGAAAATGACATACATACATTAACATATACATCTGAGCAACCTAAACAATAGACAATATGGAACCTATTCAACTAAGTCTCTCTTCTTTCTGTGTATACTATCTGCCAATCATTTCCTGCCTCTTTCTATTAGGAAGTTGTGGTGCAGCAGTGAAGAACAGAACATTATTACTTTTTGGAGCACAGTTCCCAGAATCCCCCAGGTAGCATGACCATGGTTATAATGGGAGGCAGGAGATGTTGGTGCTGACTGGGAGGTTCTTAGATATATTATCCAAAAGAACCGCTTTTTCCAAGCTCAGGCAGAAAATGCAATTATAATACAGAAGGCCTCTTATCTCTTTCTCTCTGATTCAATAGAGTTACAGTCTTGGTAGATGAAGGGAATGCTGTGGATGTAGCATATCTTGATTTCACTAAGGCCTAGATAGAATTGAGTTTCATGGAATTCTCTCCTGGTCTTAGTGTTATTCAATATCTTTATCAATAACTGGGATGATGAAATAGAGCAGGGGTGCTCACACTTTTCCAGCATGCGAGCTACTTATAAAACAACCAAGTCCCAAAGATCTACCTACCCACTACTTAGAGAGCCATAAAAGCAAAATATTAGGAAATTTATTTCAGTGAGAGCCATATAATATATTTTAAGACTGAATTCAACTAAATGTGAGTATAATAAGCCCTGAGCATTCCTCACAAATGGCATAGGAGCCATACACACTGTGCCTGCGATCTGCCTGCGATCTACCAGGACGCCCTTCGAGATCTACCAGGACACCCTTCGAGATCTACCAGTAGATCACGATCTACCTAATGAGTACCCCTGAAATAGAGGATGTGCTCATCAAATATTCAAATAACACCAAATTAGGAAGGGCAGTGTTTCTCAAACTCTGCTCCTCCAGATGTTTTGGATTTTCAGCAAGGCTCTGTCTGAAGACAGAAAAGTCTGAATCTTGCTCTCATTTACCATCTTTGTGCTTGAAGTACAAAAATTAAGCTAAGTTCTTTGCTTGCAAAAGTGTGAGATTACATTTTCTTATTTTGTTGAATGCACACAAATGCCAACATGGTGTATCATTTCAGACTGGACTAGGACTTCCAGAACCCAGGGTTTGAAAGCCTACTCAGCCATGGAAAGACCTTAAGTGACCTTGGCAAGCCACACTCTCTAACAAAAAGGAAAACAATGGACTGTGCCAAGAAACCCCTATGATAGGGCTGCTATAAGTCAGATTCAACCTGAAGGCACATAACAAGAACAAATCAAAATGTCAATAGTTGTCCCAGAGCCACTTTTCTGGGTCAATAAGACAATAGCTTGCCAAGTCATAATTTAGCAAGCGGCACTATTAGTAAGTCAACAGTCAATAACATTCTGCAGATATATGGTGAAACTTGTGGCAAAACTATTTCTTCATTCGTCATATTTAATTTGTCAGCCTACAATGTCCTGGCTCACCACCAGAGATTCAAGTCTTATTGATACACACAGAACCTCACACATACAAAATAAAGAGCAAAATAAATATCTTTGGGCTCATCATTCCCAGCTAAAATAGCATTTTGGCCCCATTCTTATGTGATTAAAAATGAACCTTGCTCAATGATTTTCATGCTTGCGAGGCCTGCAAAAATTTTCTGAGAAAAAAATGCATGTTTTTTAAAAAAAATTCAAATGGCATAGTTAAAAATCCATAACATTAAAATATACATAAACTGGCTGTAGTAAATAGAAGAAAATGAGTAAATTAAATACATTTAACAAGAAATGTACTTATTGATTGGTTATATCCCACTTACACTACTGTAACTTGCTCTACATTGGGCTGCCCTGGAAACTTTAACTAGTCCAAAGATCTGCAGCCAGATTACTTACAGGTGCTGGACATAGGGAGCATAACCCCCCCCCTCCCCCGTTATAGCATCTCCACTGCCTGCAAGTTTGTTCCCGAGCTCGATCCAAGGTGCTGGTTTTAACCTTTAAAGCCCTAAATGGTTCAGGTCCAACTTATCTATCTGACTGCATGTCTTCATACAAACCTGCCCGTATCTTAAGGCCATTTCTTAAGCCAATATCTCGCTTTCACCACCACCCCAAATACGGTTGATGGTGACAAGGAAAGGGCCTTCTCAGTGGCTGCCCCAAGGCTTTGGAATGGCCCTTCCAAGAGATCAAAATGGCACTCTCCCTTTTTGTTGTTTATTCATTCAGTCATTTCCGACTCTTCATGACCTCATGGCCCAGCTTATGCCAGAGCTCCCTATCGGCTGACGTCACCCCCAGCTCCTTCAAGGCACCCTCCCTAACACCATTCAAACAGCAGCTGTAGAACTTCTTATTCAAACAAGCATTCGGTGAAAAAATCTAGGCTGAGAAGAAGGTCAATCCTCATCGGGCGATGTGAAGTGCAAGAAGCAAAAATGCAATAAGTTCTGAAAATAATGTTTACTGGTTTCCATGTTTGTTTATGTTTATTTTATTGATTGCTTATTATGTTTTGTATTTATATTTTGATAGCTGCTGATTTTATATTGTATTTTTATATGTTGGGAGCAGCTTTGGGCCCCCTTTGTAATAGAGAAAGGCGGGATATAAATAAAGATTATTATTATTATGTTACTGACACAAAAACATAGTATTTCACAGCAAATTAGATATATATGCTGGATTTTGTATCACAAAGTCACTAGTCGAACACTTCCCAAGCATTGCTTATTATTATTATTATTATTATTGATACATTTGCAGACTTCAGTGCAAGAAGCCAAAGTCTATAAATTTTATATAAAATATGTAAATATTATGCAGGTGAGTTTAGAAGACATTGATAGATTTTCAGATCCCTATTGAAAAGAAAGTTGTGCTCACTTCTTGCTGAAAAAATAATGTTGGCAGAGATCCTTAAAGAGGACAGGGAAAGGACAGGAAGAAGCTTGTTTTATTGTATTTTTGGGAGAGCAACTTGCATCAGCTGATTGTCATTACCACCTCAGTTATTTTGAAGATTATCAGGAAAACGTTAAGGGCAAAATAGCAAGAAGAGAACGTGCTCAGGGTTCTGCCAAAAGGCTAGGATGGTTAACCTTCCACATGGTGTGGTTTATATGTTGTCTCAATAATTATTTCAACACAAAAGACAAAACAAAACTGATATCAGCCACTGCTGAGACAAAAAAGCAAAGTGCAAACAGATGTCAACCATTTAAAGCCAGTCTTCCTACCATTAGGCAGGGTAAAGTATTATCCTCAGGCAGACAGTGTTAGATGTCATGAAAAAATGTTATTGCTTTTCACTTACTGCTGTAAAGCGGGAGTTGTTCCTCTAGAAATTCTGTCATAGTTCCCCCCCCCCCCCAAAAAAGCATTATTTTTCCAGTCCTTTGCTGTTATTTATTCTGAAAATTGATGTCTAAAATATCAGGAAAACAAATTCCCCATTGGGTTGCTGCGAGTCTTCTGGGCTGTATGGTCATGTTCCAGAAGTATTCTCTCCTGATGTTTCACCCACATCTATGGCAGGCATTCTCAAAGGTTGTAAGGTCTGTTGGAAATTAAGTAAGGAATGTTTATATATCTGTGGAATGTTCAGAGTAGGAAAAAAACTCCCGTCTACTTGAGTCAAGAGTGAATGTTGTAATTGGACACCTTGATTTGCATTGAATGGCCTTGAACTTTAAAGCCTGGCTGCTTCCTTCCTGGGGGAATCCTTTGTTTGAAGGTGTTAGCTGGCCTTGATTTATTTTATTTATTTTTATTTATCTATATATATAAAGGAACAGTCGTCATGTGAAGACTACCTGAAACAGAGAAACCTTACAACGCAGAAACACAAAACTTGCCAACAGAAATAGGCCTCAAGCAAGGTACGTTTGTAGCAAAGAAACTTTCCCTCCCAAAGCCTAAAAGGCCCCCAAAACAATGAGTAAAAATAAAACTACATTTCCCAGCATCCTCCGGGGCTGCCAAAGACTCTCCCAGCCTCTACATTCTGAAAACATGATTGGCTGCCAATAAGGGCGGATTTGCATAACTGCTGTACTGGCCAGCCAACATGAACATTCCGACCCATAACAAACTGCCAGAGCCTCCTCCAACACTTTCAAATCAGAAGACCATGATGGAGATCAACACCATTCAAGGGGAGCTCTTCTTCCTTTCCCAAAAGATCTCCAGTGGCTTGGAATTCCACATTAATAAGAGGACCATCCAGCAACAATGGGGTTTGCCACGGAGGGTGCTCCAGCCCCTCTATATGCTGGCTCCAAGGGATGGAGGTCATCACCAAGTACCTTCTGATGCCCAGCGCTGGAAGAGCTCCCTCAGATGGCCTGTCCATGAGGAAAGCCTCATCGGACATCGACCAATGGGTGCAAAAGACACAGGGCAGGACATCTTGAAAAAGAGAGGAGCAGAAAGTAAGCTAGACATGAAGATCTTGAGAAAGGTGGCTAAAAAGGATACGGAAAGGATTTTTAACAGTCCCCCAACAGACACTGGACGCACCTGTGAAGATAGAGATCCCCTGACAGGACAAGCCCTCCCCAAGCTGATCCGCCCTGGCCATGGTACAAGTCAAACCCGAAGGACTGCAGGCAAAGAGCTGAGGCACAAACATAAAACACCCAATTCACTTCAACACCATAACTAACATCATTTCCAACCCTTACATACTCAGACTTTCTCTCATCTCCTAAATAGGGCACAGCAACGCGTGCCAGGTACAGCTAGTTTACTATATTTTTATACCACCCTTCTCAGCCCAAAGGCGACTCGAGGCGGTGCACACATGGCAACAAATGCCTACAGATCAAATACCTAACACTGATTGTTACATGTCTGGAATTCTTCTGTTTTTGAGTGTTGTCTGCAGTGCCCAAGCATGAATCAAGGAACATGAACAGTCAACCATAGCACAGCAGTTGATGAACCAACCTTGACACAGCATATTATTTGAGAAGACAGAAATGCTGGACCACTCTAACAACCATCATGTCAGACTACACAGAGAAGCCACTGAAATCCACAAGCATGTTGACAATTTCAACAGAAAGGAAGAAACCATAAAAATAAACAAAATCTGGCTACCAATATTTAAAAAATTGTAAAATCAGTATGATGCCTGAGGATGCCTGCCATAGATGTGGGTGAAACGTCGGGCAAGAATACTTCTGGAACATCGCCATACAGCTCGGAAAACACACAGCAACCCAGTGATTCTGGCCATGAAAACCTTCGACAACAAATTCCCTATCCTTGGCACAGATCATGAGTGAGTGTGTGTGTGTGCAAAAAAAAAAACACCTCAGGAATTGGTCATCATACAAAATTGTGATTAAAATGCCTCTCATTTATAATGCACCTACTCTTTTCTAGACACTGCACTTTACGTTTTTGATGAATGCAAATATATGCTCAAAGGCTATCGCAATCCAATAGTTGCAATACTCACAATGTGGGAAGCTTCATGGGAGAACGAAAACCAATGAGTTCCAAATTATATCAATGAAAAATGGATGGATGGATGACATTCACAGACCAGGTTTAATTTTGGCAAAACTTTCATTCACATACAAAATGCACGCACACTCCTAATTGGTATACTGCATCAGAAGTTTGAAGCAAATTAGGACAATCAGAGGAAAGCGAAATGGGGACAGCTGCCTTTAACCACAGCAAAGTCAGACCATATTCAGGATAAAGTCAATTTATGGCTAAAATTATTAGAGTTTACAGCAGGGGAGAATCTTCTGTTGCTTTAAACCCTTTATTATGTATCAAAGATCTCTTCTTGTCAGATAGGTGTCAGTATTAAATTTCTCGACTAGGAAGAGAAGATAAAAACCTAATATATAAAATTAATGTGCTAGTTTATATTTCACATTGACAGGAATGGCTTTACTTCTTGAAAGACAGCGGTATAGCTTTACCCTTTCATGCCCTGTTTCTTTTTCTCCTGATAAGCGATCTAATAGAAAACTGTCACCTACTAGTTTCCTTGTAACATATGGGAATTTCTTATAGAATGACTTAAAACAGTGGTTCTCAACTTACCTAATGCTGTGACCCCTTAACACAGTTCCTCATGTTGTGGTGACCCCCCTCCCCCCACCATCAAATTATTTTGTCGCTACTTCATAACTGTAATTTTGCTACTGTTATGAATCATAATTTAAATATCTGATATGCAGGATGTATTTTCATTCACTGGATCAAATTTGGTTCAAATACCGATATGCCCAAATTTGAATACTGATGGGGTTGGGGGATTGATTTTGTCACTAGGGAGTTATAGTTGCTGGGATTTATAGTTCACCTACAACCAAAGAGCATTCTAAACCCCATCAATGATGGAATTGAACCAAATTTGGCGCACAGAACTCCCATGACCAATAAAACATTCTGGAAGTTTTGATTTGTAGTTCACCTACATCCAGAGAGCACTGTGGACTCAAACAATGTTGGATCTGAACCAAACTTGGCACGAATACTCGATATGCCCAAATGTGAACACTGGTGTAGTTTGGGGAAAATAGACCTTGACCTTTGGGAGTTGTAGTTGCTGGAATTTCGAGTTCTCCTACAATCAAAGAGCTCCTTAAACCCCATAATACCCAGAGTTCTATATAACCTATTACATTATGTACCTATGTACACTTGTATTGTGCACTGATGTGCATTGCTCATTGATCCATATTTGGTATAAATGTGTTGAAAATGCCTTGCATATCAGCACAGGATTCCAAAAAGGGGCCAGGCTGGTAGCACAGCTGGTTAATTAGCTGCAATAAATTACTGCCAACCGAAAGGTGGCAAGTTTGTAATCCAAGTTGGGTTTGAGCTCCCGACTGTTAATAGCTGTTTTAAAAATAGCTGTTAAAAAATAACTCAGCTTACTGTCCACCTAAGCAGTTCAAAAACAGCTGTGGTGTAAGTAGAGAAATTAGGGACTGCTTAAAGGGGGGAGGTTAATTTATGACACCATAAAAATGCTGGAGAGCAAAGAGGAAATACTATGATCAAAAGGCTCGGTGTCATAGGGGATGAAGCAACAGCTCCCCCTGTGGATCCAAAGTGGAATAACTGCTGAATGGCCTCTGTCTATCTGTATGTCTTGTATGTCAAAAATGGCATTGAATGTTTGCCGTGTATGAGTGAATTGTGAGCCGCCCTGAATCCCCTTCGGGTTGAGAAGGGCGGAATATAAATACTATAAATAAATACATTATAATGAATATTCTGTATGCACTGCTCTACATCACTGTAAGCAAAAACACAAAGTGGGTGGAAATATGTTACCTTTTTGTTACCTCATAAATACCTAACTGAAAATCTTATTACCTTATTCAGGGTGAAAAGTGTCTAATCCTTCCATTCATTATTCTCGGTGAAAGGTTTCTAATCCTTAATCATGAAAATTGCAATTCCTCTCTAGCAATCCCTCTTTTTATGAACTCAGTTAACAAACACAACCCTGTTTTAGGATTTACTCATCAACAAACAAAACAGCAATTCACAACTCATTGCAATCCATGCCACATTGGTCAAGAGATGCCCTCATCCACCACAAAAGCTTTGCAGGGATTCCAGGGTGAGATGGAAATTTCCCCGTCCATGAAATTCCTTAAATTAACCTATTTTAGGATCTGTTTTATGAAGGCTTTTAAGAGGTAGGCTTAGGTAGTTAGCAATAACTTGTGAGTGACTCTTGTTTTTTTTCCTGGGGAAGCATGCAATGTGAGAAGCAAATCTGTATAGTTATAATGTTTGTGTGATCAATGAAGAAATGTTTCAATACTCATTATGAAATTAGGGAGCATACAGAATCAATTCTAAATTATTTTTAAAATATTGTTAGGGGTCTGTATCATATCTATAGCAATATAACTAATTCTTTGTTATTTTTCATTAAATAATTGTGCAAGGGGGGAGTCAACCCCCTCCATTCTGCCAGGCAGGAAAAGCACAGTCAAACCACCCCCAACAGATGTCCATCCAGCCTTTGAAACAACAACAACAACTGGAAATCTACTAGGTAAACTATGGGGTTACTGCCTCTCAACTTTGCCTACCTCACAGGGTTGGTTCAACTCTCAATAATCCCCTTCTTTTATCTCAAAATCCCTTTAGAGAACAAACACGAAAAGGCACAAGGTGGTAAGCAGAATTCTGGGAAATGAAGTTTGGGAAGGTGATGACTTCTGTGGCAAAGAATTCAAAAGGCCCTGTCCTAAACTTCATTTCTCAGAATTGTGCTCACTTTCCACGTTAAAGCATTTGGATTTCCCTTTCCAAGTTGGAAAAGTTACTTTTAAAATGGAGGTGCTGCATTGCCTCCAGGTCAGCAGTGCCAGAGAATTCAAAAGGCCCTGCCCTAAACTACATTTCCCAGAATTCCGCTTGCTTCCCGTGTTGAAGCCTAAATGTGAGTGTGGCCTCTGCCTCTCACTCTGGGCCAGCCATGTGTGGAGGGGCTTCTTCCTTGCCTGGTGTAAAGGAAAAGTCCACAAATCCTGATGAATGGATTTTCTTCTACCGTACTTGTACAGTATCGCCCTTAATGCTTTCATACAGTCGCTGCATACAGCAGGGACGCGGCCACTGCCATTTTCGAGCTCCCCCCACCATATGCGCAACCACAGATTCTCCAATCCAGATTGGAAGTTTCCGCATCGGCTCTATAAGACAACTTTCAGCATATAAGGTGACTCCCACGTATAAGTCGACTCCCACAGGGGTCATCTTATACGCTGGAGTCATCTTATATGTATAAGATGACTCCAGCGTATAAGATGACCCCTGAGTTCTGAGAAGATTGTCTTGGTTTAAAAAGTAGTCTTATACACCAGAAAATACGGTAACCTAGTTTGCTTCGAATTTCATGTATCCTTATGCTAGCCAAAACTGCTGTTAAGTTGCAATCCACCAACATCTGTAAGTCTATACTTTTTGATACCCTGCCTTATAGGATTCAATTTTTGTTCAAATGGATGTGAAGCCCATAGCAGTGTTTTCCTTAACAAGTTTGCTGGGACATTACTAGTTATAGTCACTTGCTGAAAATGAAATATAGATAGAATAGCTTTAAGTATAATTCTGTTTTCCTACCCACACAATCCATATGCTTGTCTATTATAAATAACTGAACACAGCTGTAATGAAGCAAAATAGGACTGGGTGCATCATAGAGATTACAGTAAGAAAGCAGATTGCATGGGTAACATTCAATTTGGACTAAACATTCTGCAGGTAATTGCATTTGCTGTAGGTTTGCCAGCATTGACTCATTTCACCATCAGAATAAAGCAGGTTCTCAGAATAGGCTTCCCTGTGTTTTTATGTTTCAGCTAAGCTAATTTTAAAAAAATCTGGCCCTGCGTAAGGATCAGAATGCGTAGACTCAGCATAAGTGAGAATGGTTTAAGATGGGAAAGAAGTACCTTAATTCTAGATAGGACCTTCACAAACAGAACTGCGTATCTTCCCTAGAGATCCCAGTATACCTGATACTAGAAATTGGAAGATTACTCAATGACAGCTTTCAAGTAATGTACTATGGTAGTTAGTCTAGAACTAAGTTTACTTAAACCTTTTTAAAAACCATTATCTTAATGTGTTTGTGCCTTCAAGTTGCCAGTTAACTTAATGGCAATGCCATGAGTTTCATAGGATTTTCTTAAGCAAGGAGAACACAGAGAGGTTTTTGCCAATTTCTTCTTCTGAAATATAGCCTACAGCACTGTAAACTGGCATTCATTGGGTCTCCCATCAGAGTACTAATCAGTGCTAATCCCACTGAGCGTCCAAGATCAGACAGGATCTAGTGTTTTTAGAGTAGGTATGGGCAAACCCAGGCCCAGGGGCCAAATGCAGCCCCTTGGTTTTTTTTACTCAGGCCCTCCTCTCACACCAGAAATATCAGCATGAGGATGTGGTGGCCCACTACACCATCATACTGAGAGGAGGGCTGGGATAGTCACACCCTGCCTCAGCATCAGCCCAGGGCAGAGCATCTTCCTGGTTTTCCTGGCCTATGTCTTTGCATCCTCCACTGCCATTGCACTCAGCTGCTCCTTCCTATCCTTCTTCCAGGCCTCCAACCCAGGAAGGAAGCAGAGCCCTAGGCAGCCATGTGTGCCTGCATGGCTTGTCAAATCCTCCTCTTGACAGGTGAATGCCTAGGGTTCTTCTTCCCTTTCCTTCTCTCCTGCTCTTCCCTTCTTTCTGAAGCGGAACTTGCCCTTGAGGAAGGCACCAGATCTCATCTGATCCTGGATAGTAAGCAGGATCAGCCTTGGTTGGTACTTGGATAGGAGATAGTCAATTAATTTCAGAGTAACACCTAATAATGAATTAATGAAGCTTCATAATAAAATTTCATGCTAATTACTTTCTGAAAACAATTTAGTCTATTTCAGAGGAAGGAAATAGTGCTGAGCTCAGGCACAGCTCTAGTGAGGATGTGGCCTTGGACCAGTCAAGCAAACACATGTGAAAACCTCCTCCCGTATGCCTTCTATCCCCCTCCCCGCTTTACTTACCTCACTCCAACTGCCCTCAGCCTTCCCTCTCCAGGCACAGCGCACCCACCCTGGCCTGCCACGTGGCCCCAAGTTAAAAGGTTTGCCCATGCCTGTTTTAGAGTATGTAAGGCGTTAAACCTAATTTAGAAACTGGGTTCTAGCGCCATTAAAGTATAGACTGAAAACTGCAGCTGTGTTACTATCCCACTGACATGAAGCCCACTAGAGAATATAGGGGAAATCTATTTGGGGATGCTTTGAACTTCCTGTCCTCTTCTTGTTTTAAAAGAACTCTCTTAGAACTATATATAACTATATTGGCTCCCCCACCAGAAAATGTGGTGCAAATGATATGGAAGGGACCACAGTGACCTCAAAATGTGATGAAAATAGTAAATACACCTTGGACCCCCTTGTAGATAACTTGGGGCGCTTTGGGAGGCTACAAAATAATCCTAAGGACGGCACGTCCCTCCAGGCTGCAATTTATCGAATTCTGCTCAAAAATGTTGAAAGAAAACATTTTATGTTTTCTTTCAACATATGATGGTGTTTTTTCCTTGCTGGACTGAGCATTGGTTTTCTACCATTGCCAGTTACTCATTGGAAAGATAAAAGCCTTTTGATTGAAAGAAGGGTGGCATTTCTGTCAAAAATTAACTTTTGGTTGAAGTCAAAACTCAGCTAGCCACTAAAGGAATGATGTAGATCTGTCACCCGGAGTGCCGTGCTACCTTGTCAGTCAGATGAGGAAATGCAGACCAGATTTGAAAGCAACAAACAGAAGTTTATTAACTTTCAGGCCTGAAATGATTTCTTATACAGAGTGTCTGCTCGAAAATAATCAGACATACCTTGCAATGCAGTGCAGGACATTTTATTTCCTTTGACAGCCATTCAAAAGACCCGCTCCCACCCCTGATTAGCTCAGAAATGGTCAAATGGCTGGGTGTCAGCTGCATAAGATCTCTACGGACCAGAAGGTCATGAGTTTGAGGCCTGCCTGGGTCGGGATGAGCTCTCGGCCAATTTGTGTAGCTCATTGCCGACCTTTGTAACCTGAAAGATAGTTGCATCTGTCAAGTAGGAAATTTAGGTACCACTTTGTGGGGAGGCTAAATTTAACTGATTTACAAGGCCATAAAATCTCCAGGAAGTACACAAAAAATTATGAAGGAATGCAACAGCTCCTCCTGGTGGCCAGAAGCTGGAATGTTAAATTGCCTCTATGTCTGTATATATGTTGTATGCCAATGGCAGAAAGAACCACAACTTGGAAACAACATCACCCAAGGAGACTTTCTGCTGTGCTTTCTGCAACTGAACTTGCCTATGTCAGATTGGCCTTTTAGTCAGTCATCAACACGCCCTGAGTCCTTTGCGGGGTGAGAAGGGTGGAATATAAATGATGTAAATTAATAAATAAATATCTTAGCTTTCTCTGGCTGGGGACTCCCACTGACATCAGAAATGGATAGAGTTTCTCTCATAGTGGGAAGAACAGAGAACTGTCATTCATCCATTTGATACTTTAATTAATATGCTTTAATTCTTTCTTTGGGGGGGGGTGTCAATTTTTGATAACATTGGGGAAAAGAAATATAAGAGAAGGGTTATTATTGTTGGGTCTTCTGTATACACAATTTGAATATTCTACTTTAGAATGTTTCAAATATTCATCAAAGATCCTTTAGAGAAAACATTTCTCAGACCCTCATTAGGGTATTCCCACTCTTCCCATTGCTTTTGAAATATAATGTGGTTAAAATCTCAATAGCAATAGCAAGTCAAGGTAACTCTTCAAATAACCATGTTCCTTAGAATTCATTACTTTCAAGCTCTAAAAATGTATGGAAAGACATTTATCCTTGGGGTCTCCAAATAATTAGGAATTAGGTTTATCAGGTTCTGAAAAAATGTTCCATTTTCACTTATTTGTGTCTTATTTATCTATCCTACACCATACACATGCAAATAAAACCAAAAACTGTCTGGAAACAAGATGTTTGCAAAGCAGTGTTTCTAAAAATCTTTCAGAGACTATAGTTTTCAATATTCACACATTAGTTTAAAAAATGAGAACTGGAGGAAAGAGATAGAGAATGAAGAAAACTATGTATCTTGCTAAAGAAACAAAAAACAAAGCGCTGTCACAATATAATAATAAGTAAAACCTGTGGGAAAGGGTTGCTTCCTCTCCTTCAAGTGATGAATAAAATAAGATCAGACAGATAATAATGTTAAGGTAATGTTGCTTAGGCTGATGAATGAAAGGGGCAGAAGCAATAGACTGCGAGGGCAAACTGTTTGGAATGGTGTCAGACAAAATTAATCTAACTGGTCTTGTTTTGCTTGAAGACTGCCATATTGAAAACAATATCATCTATCATAACGTTTTCATGACACTTCTGTCATCTTTAAATGCAAGCAAGACATCCTCTATAAACCTATGCGTGCAATGACATAGCTTCCCAAAATCTTGTGCAGCATTATGGATAGGGTAAAAACTATAGGGGACTAAGTAAATATGCTAAAGTTACCAAATCCCAGAACCTGTCTGATCTTGGAAGCTAAGCAGGGTCAGGATTAGCCTTGAAACCCCTATGAAATCCACAAGGTGACTTGAAGCCACACATACATACACAAAACCTACAAAACCTATATGGTGAAGGCTTAGTCTATATGTGTGATCTATATATATATAAAGGAAGAGTCGTCATGGAACGACTGTCCCAAACAGAGAAACCTTACAACGCAGAGACACCAAACTTGCCAACAGAAATAGGCCTCAGACAAGGTACGTTTGTAGCAAAGAAACTTTCCCAAAAAACCTAAAAGGCCCCCAAAACAATGAGTAAAAAAACTAAATTTCCCAGCATCCTCCGGGGCTGCCAACGACTCTCCCAGCCTCTACATTCTGACAACATGATTGGCTGCCAATAAGGGCGGATTTGCATAACTCCTGTACTGGCCAGCCAACATGAACATTCCGATCCATAATAAACTGTCAGAGGAGGATAAGGCAAAGGGCTGAGGCTCAAACACAAACACCCAATTCACTTCCCACAGAAAATTTACACCCCTACAAATCACAGACCACGCCCAAAATTGACAGTAAGGCTTCATTAAATTAATTTCCCTGACTAGGCCTCACTTAATGGAATGCTGTTTATGCTCTGAATTGACAGTAGGCTTAAGACTAGCCCTCAGCTCATTAATGGCCTGAATTGCTGTTCTTGCTGTTCCTGAGGCATCAGCTCATGGGACACTGTGTATGGCCTGAATTTACAGTAACCTACCTTGGCACACAGAGCCCCTATGACCCACACTACATTATACTACAGTTTGGAGGAGGGTGGACCATGGATTATGGGACTTGAAGTACCTCCATGGATAATGGGATTTGTAATACTTCAAAACCCATCATTCCCCACAGACCACTGTGTCCCAGAACCAAGACCGATAAAGACCAAACTTGGCAAACAATGCCCCCCATGACCCACACTCCATCCGACTGCAGATTAGAGGAGGACACACCATGGATAATGGGATTTCAAGTACCTCCACTCACTTCCAAAGTACCCCACCCACACACGCATCAACCTCTACATCAACACAGCAGACGGAAAGACAAAAAACATTGTATATCCACAAGCAATGCAGAATGCCAGCAACACCACACAACAACAACTCCACAGGACTCCAACATCCCACCCACCAAAACAACCCACAACAACACAGCCATGACCCCAACAACACCATAACTAACAACAACTCCAACCCTTACATACTCAGACTTCCTCGCATCTCCAAAATAGGGCACAGCAACGCGTGCCGGGTACAGCTAGTGTTTTATAAAGCAGGTACTGCCATTTCAGCACATTGCTAAGAGGAAATATTTGTACAGGTAAGGTATCAGCACTCTTGGCCAGAGAAGGCTAAAGACCTTGTAAAAATGCAGCTCCCATGGTTCCATAGTATTGAGCCATGGCAGTTAGTGTGAGAATGCTCCAATTCTCTGTAAGGACCACACGCAGACGGCAACTCGATCCCACTAGATTTATTGAAGATATAACGCTTTTGATGCCAGAATTGGCATCACAAGGAACAAACACACCTTATATACAAAACACACCCCCATCACCTGTCCATCATCTCAAAGGCCCAACCCCCATGACATGCAATGCCCAGCAGAGGTTGCATCATCTCCTCTTACTCAGCAACTCCAATGTCCAGGAAAGGTTGCATCATATCCTGCCGGAGTCAGCAATATACCAGTCAGTACTACTCATGTTGGTGTGGTGTGACCTAAGGCACATTTCCAGCTCTGTGCATGTCTCCAAGGCCACCACCTGGTGGAGATTATCCTGCTGGAAGGGTATGAGATAAGAGCAACAGTAGCTCTAATCGACAGACCATTACATTCACTCGAATGTAATTGCATTCATTCGAAAATGTAGATGCATCCTAAGTGTTATAAGAAGCATTCAAAATATATATTCTCCTCTTCACACTTAGAGGTAGCATCTATTCTATCAACACATAACTCTACCGCTTCATTCTGTACAGTAATTCTCCACATTTAAGATTTTGGCTTTTGCATGTTTGGTAATTTTGGATTTGATTTAAAATGTTCTCTGTACAAATCTTTATGTCAGCCAGTATGACTCTATATCCAACTTCCTCCAGCCATGCTGGAGGACCTGGAGATTTCTAGAGAGAACATTGCTCTAAGAATATCTAGGTCCTCCAATGCAATTCAATGGTCAGATTCCAGCGGAAGTTGAACATAGAGTCATGCTGGAAGACCTAGGAATTCCTAGAAATATGTTCTCTTGGGTAAAAAAAGAGACAGAAATGTATTTATTCTCAGTTTTTCACTTTTATTAAAGACTAACAATAGTGAATGCAGACAGCTGACTGTAGAAACAATGAAAGGCAAGATGATCCCTGCCTCGTATTCTTAGTTTAATCACATTTGTAAAAAAAATTGCTAGAAGTCACTGTCCTAGAATACAAAACAATTGTTGTTCAGACAATTTCTCTGTGACCTCAACACTCACAACAGATCATGAGTCAGACATAAAAAAGAAACAGCACTTGAACCATGTAATACTGCTCCCCATTATATTTAGGAAAACTTAACCCTATATCTATACTGGTAAATAAGAATCCACATACCTACACTGCAAAAGGAATGAAAATACTATTTTTTTTAGTCACAATCATAAAGTTATATCTTAGATACTGGATAAATTAATCACCCATAACTAATTACTTGGAATGAGTTACTTCCCAGTAGGGTTGGATAGGTTCATTTGGAAGAGCCTGAAAGTCTTTAAAAACTTCTGGATTTTGACTTTTGAAGCAGTTTTGAACCATTCAGGAAAGGGGGGGATCCAAATTTGAACCACTTACATTTTTTCTGAAATATTCCATAATGTTTGGATGTCACCCAAGGTTTTTTTTAACCTTCACAACCATTAAGCAACTTTGGTAAAGTCTAAAAAGTTTTTAAATCTCATGCTTTCCCTCCCTGGCAATGCAAGGGAGGGATGAGGTGGGCATGGCTAAGCACAGCTATTGTTGTAGTTTGTGAAGGCCAGGCCCCCAATGGCAAAAATTGCAAAAGGCCCTGCTGTTAAACTGCATTTCCCACACTAAATTAGCCAAAATGGCTAAAGGACCCCTCCCCTATAGCTGTCTGTAGCAGTCTTCATCTAAATATAAAATAAACTGATTGAATCTACAAAGGTGTCTAAAGAAGGCAGCAAAGCAATAAGCAACTTTTGCAAAGCCAAGAGAACATAAACTGCTTAAAAACCAATCATTTCACTTTGGCCTGATTGCATAAACAAGGCACTGGGGTAGCCAGCAACAGCCAGCTAGCCCTTTACGTCAGTAAGTACGGTAAGTAATAAATAAATAAAAAGGAATAAATGGATGGATATGTCTTGAGGGTCCCCTCCACCTCAGTAGAGGAAGCAAATGGATGCCAGAAGAGTTTGGATGGTGCCTTTCTGCCCAGAAGAAGGGGGTCAGTCTAGATGTCCCTTGATGGGGGTCTGTACTATGATTTCTGTTCTCCATCAATTTAACACAGTTTGTGCCACACAAACAAAGTTTCCAGAGTAGAACAACTATTTTCAAAGTAGAGACCACCAAATGAAATAGGAAATAACACTTTCAAACCAGGAACAGATTTTCTTTATTATTAAAACATGTTTTTTATTTTAAAAATTGAAAATTCACCAAAAATCCATGGATAAGTCAAAGGTTGTGAAATTTGGTGAGCTAACAGGGGTCCACGTGTTCTACCACTGTAGCAAGTTTCACCAGGATTGGTCAAAAATGAGGGAGGGAGAATCTCCTGAAGTTTCCCCAGTGCCAGTGCTGTTTTTTTCCCTACTGCACATGCTTCTCTGTCATTAATGAAGTGATTCAGAAGTTTCGGCAGTTTCGGCAAGTTTTTTTTAATTAAAAAAATGGAAGTGACTTTAGAATTGAACCACCAGCGCCCCCTACATCTGAAACTAGTTTTAAACTTTTTTTTTAATCAACCAAGCCTACTTCCCAGGTATGATATGCTGGCCAGCTTCTGGCAAATGCTTGTTGCAAAATATTGCGCTACTATAAACATTTTTGGAATACATTTTTCTCTCTGCATGCGTAGAATACAAACATGATTTTTTTTCACATTAGCATTTTTAAAATCTATTACGGGTTTAGGGGTTTCCCTTTGTGAGCAAGAAAAGCAGCAGTTTGTTATGTGCATTCAAGGGTATAAGCACAGTTGTGGGTTGACAAACACATGGAGATGCATGCTTTGTTCTTTGAAGGCAGCCTTGTTGTTCCATCCACTGTACAGTGTCCACATTGCTGGAACTCATCTACTCTATGGCTCTGTGAAGGAGGCCATTTAATGTTGAATACTCATTTGTTTAGCTGCCTTTTGGGCCTTGGTTGGCAGCAGTCTCCACAGATCATTCCAGGATGACATGATTTGTGTCTCTGTGTTATATAAACATCACCCAGGGAGAAACGGAGCCCATAATGCCACATCTAAAAATGGCCCAAACTGGCAAAGCTAGACAAACTCTCCCTTTTCTTTTAAAAGCAGTGTCTCAGAATCTCTTTTTGTTGTTTCCTTTACAGAAACAGGGACATGAAAGCTTGGAGATTTTACTTCTTTTGCTTTTCTTTTTGCCCATTGGCAAGGATATTGTTGTTAAAGAGTGAATGGAGGAAAGAAAGAAAGAAAAGACAAAGAGAGAAGGAGAAAGGAACAGAGGAAGAGATCAAGCATATCATGCTCTCCAACTGTCTCAATTTGGCAGAGACAGTCCTGCCTAATCGTCTGCCATTCAGCTTTCAGTTGGTTTTAAAATGTCACAATTTCTCTACCCTCTCCCTAACTTTCAACCTTAAGAACATAAGAACATAAGAAGAGCCATGCTGAATCGGACCTCAGCCCATCTAGTCCAGCATTCTGTATCACACAGTGGCCCACCAGTTGTACACGGGGATCTCGAGCCTTCATCCTGGCTTACTTCAATTATTGCAAACTTTAGTTCATAGTGCAAAAACAGTTTGTTTCAACTCAGGAGAGGAATTCATGGATTCTTACACTTCTCTACTGATCCAAAATAGGTCTCTACAGTCATTTGCAGACCCACCACCAAGACTCTACATACTTGGAAGACTAGGCCAGTGTTTCCCAACCAGTGTGCCGTGGCACACAGTGTGCCGTGAGCGATCATCAGGTGTGCCGTGGGAAAGTGGCACTCTCCCCCCTCCTAGTAGCCCCCTCACAGGTTTCCAAGAAACAAATTGGGCCTCTCCGCTTGGAAATGTTTTTTTTTAAACTATTTTACTGGATTTTCGAGAGTTGCCCCCTCCCCCAAAGGAAAAGTTTCTAACTGGAAGCAAGTTTCACTCAGGGTGAAATTTCACAAAGGTCTGGAGAACAAGCTCTATGAGGAGTGGCTTGAAGAGCTGGGCATGTTTAGCCTGAAGAAGAGAAGGCTGAGAGAAGACATGATAGCCATGTATAAATATTAGGCATGAGAAAAAAGTTACGAAAATTAAAGGAAATCGGAAGGGATTCGTATGTATGGGACTTTCAAGTTTATACGCATCGCAGTGGCAATCCCGGAAGTGGACTTTCTTTTCCGCACTCCCTGGGCCCAAATTTTCGTAAGATTTGTAAATATTTCGGATGTCCCCCCAACAGGAAAAATTTCCCCTCCAAAATAGCTTTCCAGACATTACTCACAGTCAAATCGGGGCCTTTCCATGCTCGGAGCCTAATTAGAGTGAAAGGCCTTCCTCCAGGAAGTGAAAATGGAGCCGGAAACCATAGAGAGATCCAGAGCGCTAGTCCTAGAGCAGCTGGGAGGACTGAAGAAAAAAGTGGTTTAAACCCCCAGGAAGGGGGTTAAGATAGAAGGACAGAGCAGAAGGACATAAGAACTGCTGAGAGAAGGGGAGCAGGAGTGAAAAGGGCACAGAGAGGAGAAGGAAGAGTTCAGAATCAAGAAAAGCCATAGAGTTCAAACGGAGATTCCTAGAGTGGCATGGAAAACGGAATGGGGAAAAGCTGGAGTGATGAGAACTCTACAGATTAGCAAGGCCTACACCAGAGGTGGGCAACTATTTTATTTAATAATATTAATAATAATATATTAATGCATTATATGTCCCTGCAAAAAACCCTGTTTTATTTTATAATAATAATAATAATATATTAATGCATTATATGTCCCTGCAAAGAAACCCTGTCCTTTTATAATAATAATAATATATTAATGCATTATATGTCCCTGTAAAGAAACCCTGTCCTTTTATAATAATAATAATATATTAATGCATTATATGTCCCTGCAAAGAAACCCTGTCCTTTTATAATAATAATAATATATTAATGCATTATATCTCCCTGCAAGGAAACCAAGGGAAATGTTGCCCCTTGATTTGCCTGTGCTTAAAACAGTGTCAGTCCTGTTTCCTTGCTTTGCCTACTTTAGAACTACTAACGAATTTCGTTAGTAATTACGTTACATTTTAGAAATTTTTGGAAATTTTTTTGTAAGTCTTTCTATTACTAATAAAAAAAATCCCCCCCTCCCCCATTTGATTTTTGGATCCCGATTTTTGGGTTCTAAACCATGCCTGATAAATCTGTGAGAGGAAGTCTCATATATATATATATATATATATATATATATATATATATATATATATATATTGTGTTCATCGAAACAGGCCCAGGTTTCACACTGAGTGTATAAATACATTTAAAACATATTAACTATATGTATTACTGTGTTAGAGTGTAATTTTGTGTCATTTTGGTTGGTGGTGTGCCCCAGGATTTTGTAAATGTAAAAAAATGTGCCGCGGCTCAAAAAAGGTTGAAAAACACTGGACTAGGCCACGAGTGGTAGCCTATGATACACAGCCATTCAATTCAGTGTCAGAATGCAGATTAACTGCATTGAACTGGATTATATGGCAGTGTAGACTCATGTAATCTGGTTCAATGAAGTTCAGTCTGTATTATATTAATCTCTACTGACCAAGATAATCCAGTTCAAGGTGCATTGTATGGCAGTTTAGATGGGACTATGTGGTCTTGATGCATATTTGAACCACAGAGGGAGGAAATGTAACAGTGTTGTCTCTCAACACTAAGCCAACAGTACCTACTTTTGTAAGAAACTCAAAACCAATTCTCTCATCTCTGGAAATCTGTATGTGTACAGTGTGGACCACAAATTCCAGGCTTTAAGTCTTATCTGTCATGCCTACTTTTATCTTCCCACCTCCTTTTCCACCACAATCCTCAATACCTGATGTTTTGCATAAAATGTGATTTCTGAAAGAATTTGGGAGACCTCAAAAGCTTGCTCAGTACTTTGTGACATTTATGTTGATCCCAATAAAGGCATTACCCAGCTGTCACTTAAAAGATGGTACTCTTTAACCACCAGATCAATCTTATTGACCACAGTGCTGGCGATAACAGACATGAGAAAACATAGTTAATAAGACAGCCTAGTTCGAGTGACCACCTCCTTTATCTGTGGAACCAGAAAGAGCAGTCTTATAAAGTGATAAGCAAACACAATTTATTATTGTCAGAATTGAACGGCCTCATCTGGAGCCCATTGAAATGCACGAAAATAATCTCACTGGCTTTTCTTTCTGTTGGGTTTGTCTTGATACAAATTCGCTTGTTCCCTCTTCATCTGAAGGGCAAGGTCTCAGTGTGTTCTCTCACCACTTGAATATTCTGATATGCCATTCATCTAGATTAGGGCTTCAAAAACTTTTCCACTCACAACCCCTTTTGGCCCAATTTTATATAACCCCAGGTATATAGGTATATGAAATAAGTATAAAAAGCAAACATGTATGGAAAATAAATCAGCATTTGCAAGACTTGTTAAATAGCCTGATTTTCCCAACAACGCGTGCCACCCTGCTCTTAGGTCGTGACCCTCTAGTGCAAATAATTTCTTGTTTTGCAGTATTATCCATTCTTTTAACCATTCCAGGCCATTGGCTTAACAATAAATAAATATCTTGAACCATCATTGGAAGAAAGGTTAAAGTAAAGTTAAAGGTTTTTCCCTGACAATAAGTCCAGGCATGTCCAACTCTGGGGGTTGGTACTCATCTCCATTTCTAAGCCTCCAAGGTCATGTGGCCGGCATAACTGCATGGAGCACCATTACTTTCCCGCTGGAGAAGAACCTATTTATCTATAAGCATTTGCATGTTTTTGAACTGCTAGGTTGGCAGAAGCTGGGGCTAACAGAGGGAGCTCATGCTGCTCCCTAGATTCGAACCTGCAACCGTTCAATCAGGAGGAAAGATTGAATACATGCACACACATATACACAAATGAATATATAATATTCTTTCCTTATATAGGTAATATAAACCTAAGAGCTGCCTATAACATGAGCTCATACTCAATTGATGTTCATTTCTGTCCTTTGGTAACTCATATTGTTTCAACCTCCCCAGTCTCAACTATTCCTATTAGTTTTCTATGGCAGCAATGTTTCAAGTTTTAGAAACAGCTGAAAAAATGAGAGGGAAGATAATTGCTTGGGATAGTCCCTGTCAAATCATGGCATTTGGGATATACAGATACATAGGCTCAGGAGTTGAATTCAGTTTCTCTGGAGTGACAATCCACCTTTCTGCACCTCCTAGATGGCTATGTGTTTCTTCCTCATTATATCATCATTTGTTGTTTTCTCAGATGGGTGGGTGGTTAGTTTTTCTCCCTGTTCTATATGATTGAAATACATCTCTAAAGGCCTAGATACAGTCAATATAAGAGTTAAAATCTACTAGTGTTTTGAACCCATACCTTTACCTCATTCAATGGAATGCTAGCCTTCGGACTGGATTTGGTTCTCCATTCCTGTTATAAGGTAAATCACAGTCAGATTTTTAAAGTTTAATTTTAAATTAAAATGTGAGACTATAGACATGAGGCTTGGTGTAGGAGAAGAAAAATTCCAAAGCAGTTTGGAAAGCTCTATTCCTCCAAATAGAGCTAGGGGATTATGCACCCTTTCTTGAAAGCTGAAAAGCAAACTGTGTAGAACCCCATTCATCTATTTCAAATGAGGGAAATTTGGCTTAGTATATAAACCTGCTGCGACCCATAATGTAGAGTTCTGAGGAGCACAGGAAATTTCAAATATCATCTTTAAATCACTTGGAGTAGTTACACTTCAGTGTGCTATGCTCTAAAATGAATAAATGCACATTTTTTTGTCCTCAGCAGGGTATAGTCTCATCATCATGAAGCTAAAACTTTCATTCCCTATATGGCAAAATACATTTCCTATCCAGGGTAGAGTGCACTGAAAATCATTTTATGGAAACTGTTGTAAGGTACATTAAAATACAGTTGCTTAAGGTGCACTGTAGTGCATAATCCATTAATCCAATATTTTCACAGTGCATTTGAAATGCAGTTGTTTATTATCAGAGGTTCTGCACCAAGGACTCAATGTAATTTGTGAGGAATTAATGCAGCTCAAGGTACTATGTTTGCCAAGCTTCGCTTGGGACTCTTGTAGAAGCATCTGTTTACAAAGAAACAGTACAAGGTGGTGTGTGTTTCTGCGTGAGTGTGTGTGTGCTTCAAATTTTCAATAATGGAGGAAGGGACAAAGTTTATGGACCAAAGATATTTTCTCAGGGATATCCCACAGATGCCCAGTTCAGGATAATCCCAAGTACAAATTAGTAAGAATTTCATCATAGGTTTTTGATAAGAACTTATCAGTGTTTGGGGATTTCATGCATTTTTGACCATTTGGGCATAATAATAACAATAATAATAATAATAATCCCACCACCATCTCCTCAAGGGGACTCTGGCGGTGTACATATGGCACAAAGTGCATAAAAACAAATATAAAAATGAAGCACAATATAAAATACAATAAAATTAAACATTTACGTATATAAAAACATCAACTCAGACTCAAGAAAACTGGGAAACTCAAATGAGATGGAACTGAATCTAAATTCACAAACTAAGAAATATGCGAGGAACTTGGATTCTTTTTCTTAATGAAACATGGAGAAAACCAAAATGGACAGATTCATATTCTCAATCATTAGTTGTGTAGATCTTAAAGAGTCTGGGTTCTAACCACTACATGTTCAGTCATACTGGGCTTGAATTTGATCTACCACATTTTATTCCCTCTAATAAGTTTTTAATCTTTGGCATCTATGTGACAGGCAGTACATGTTCCTCTACATCTTGGGCATTCTTCTGTATCATTTTCTTTCAAGTTTGGTTTTGAAGAAATTTACCAACATTTACCCATTTCTTCCAATCTAGAATGGAAAAAGAATAACGTTTAAAACTATTCCTGCCTTATTGACATTTCTTTTGGCTCTCCTTCTCCCAACACATGCTATACTCCTCAGACGTCTCAGCAGAAAAAGAGCTAAATACTCCTCAGTTGCAACTTAGAAAGCAAAATCCAATGGCTGTATAAGAAGGAAAACACTCTGAGCAACCACATAAAATTCCTTCATTTTATTTATTTTCATCAGGGAAATGAGTTTTCTCCACTCATTTCTATCTCCACAGTTTCCCTTGCCTGTATTACTTTTCCTGAATTTTTGATTAGCAAGGAGAATCACCATAGACACTCAGAAACTCCAAGAGTTCATTTTCTGCTAATGAGATTTATGCCTGTGTTTGGAAAGAACGTTTTTTTAAAAAATTCTTCCATTACACATGTTGTTGTTGTGTACCTTCAAGCTGTTTCCAAGTTATGGTGACCCTAAGGCTATGGCAGGGTTTACTTGGCAATATTTATTCTGAAGAGGATTGTCATTGCTTTCCTCTGAGGCTGAGATAGTATGACTTGCCCAAAGTTACTCTGTGGGTTTCACAGCCAAATGGAGATTCAAACCACTATGCCATGGTCAGGCATGTAGCCAGGGGGGGGGCTAAGGGGGCTTCAGCCCCCCCCCCGAAATTCTCAGGGTGGTCCGCGAAAAGGCCTTACTGGTACATTATTTAAACTGTTATGTTTATTCATATCATGATCTGATCACCATACTCATTATATCCCACATTAATGGGGTTATTGGGATAACAATACAAAAGGTTTGCTAGGGTAGACCCTCTTCCACCCAGTCTCAGCCCCCACCAAACTCAGCCCCGAACCAAAATCCTGGCTACGGCCCTGGCCATGGTGTTTCACTAGGATATTCAAAAAGTATAAAGTTCCTGTTACTCATTTATTACAACTTAAATAAGAAAAGTGGCAAGAATGCTATTAAAAGCTTGTTATTTGGAAACTTTCTAAATTTGGAAGCCTGTGAGAATAAAAGATGACTCTGGGTGCTAATAGAACAAAAAACAAGAGGGCATTCTAGCCTCCTGAGAAAGGGAGCTCCAGTGCCTAAAAACAGTCACTAAAATGTACACTCTTGAATCCTTCTGCATCCCTTACCCAGTATGTGAACATCCCATAATCACCTGCTACTCCATAACTAGCCTCAGAAATGCAGCTCCCAATTAGAGGTTGGTGTTCACCCAAGTGCATTACTGCAGCCTTGGGCAGCCCTCCACTTTTGTGGGCTTCACTTTTACAAATTGGGCCATTCTCAGGTTATATAGAGACCTGCTGCTGCCCCAAGCCTTTTTAACAAAGTGCAAGAATTGGAGGCACACTTGCATGATGAGGCTTGCCAATCCCTATGGGAAATGGCATAAGGCAGCAGCAGAGGCATCAGATGGGGCAGAGAAAGGCACAGAGGAATCAGGAGCAACAAGAAAGACATCAAGCAGATGTAAAAAGGAAGGTAGGAACTGGGTACTACTTTTGTTCTCCACCTTCTTGATTATTCACTGCCATTTTTGTGTTCGGAGAAAGGAAGGCAGTGAGCAGTTTGGCAGGTGAAGTTCCTCCTTCCTTTGGCCAAACAAAACAGTCATATGCAGCATGCAGGTAGAGTGATTTAAGGTAGCCTATTTAGGAAATGGACTTCAAATATAAACTGAAATCTTAACATCAAATTGTTGAGAAATCCATCAATACATATTTCATTCAGTTCTGCATCTGAATTTCTGAAAGGTGCCCTTTGCTGGACATTTATTATATGCTGTATCAGCCTCGAACTTCAGTATGAGTTCTGTTCTATTAAGGATTGCTGGCACAGCTCTAATATTTTATTTCCTGGATAATCTGCTCATGCATAAAATGAATGAACGTCTGACTTTTCCATACCAGATCAGAATTGCCCTTCACTGTAACCACTTTTAAAGGCACATATTTCATTCCTGATAGAGTATTTGTTGTGATCATTTATTATATATTTGAGGTCATTATATTGTGTACAGAAATGAAAAACTTTGCTTCAGACCTTGGTGTGAAACACTGTAGATGAAGTCTGCATAACAAAGCATGATTTTTTCCATATTTATATTTCTGTTTATGCAATAGAAATTGCATCAATTCTATTTGTGCTGTAGCAGATGTGCAAGCAATGTCTATGTACAATCATAGTAAGATTTAGTGCCAGTTTCCAGTGCCACCATTTCTGGTAGTATTGTGCAAATAATAGAATTTGAAGACTCTTTGTCAACCCAAGAATGGACAAGGAATATAATGCCACAATTCAGCCTTGACCTTTACTTTATAATGATTAAACAAAATCTGAAAATCAAACTATATCACTTTATTTATTTTCAGTTCAGACTTTATTTTCTGTTCAACTCATTTATTTGTCCTTTTGGAGGCCACAGCATCTATAGAACTTTAGTTGATCACCACATTTCAGATAATGTTCAGATGATTTTCTTGTCTGCTTTCTTCACTGTCTAGCTTGAATAGCAAGACATAGAAATTGAAAATATGATGGCATGAACAATCCCAAGTCGATATTCAATTATACATATTTACCCTTAAAGATATGACTTTGTTTCATCATACCTATTCTTTCAAATCCTAGTCTTCTGATTTCTTGATTGCAGTTCCGTTTTGCTTTATGATCCAACCAAGATATAAAAAAACATGTATCTATTTCAATGTTTTCATCAAATTAACATCCTCTATTTTTCTAAAGCTGGAACTCAAGGCAATGAAATATAAGAAAAAGACATGTGAAGTTAAATAGTATTAAAATATTAAAGTGGTTGTTCATAATTTTTCATATACATACAAATAGTTCATAAGGTATATAGTGGGGTGTTGTATGCCTTCAAGTCATTTCTAACTTATCATGACCCTCTCACAGGTTTTTCTTGGCAGAATTATTTCTCTGCCATTCTCTAGAACTGAGAAGATGTCACTTGCCCAAAGTCACCCAGTGGCTTTCCATGACTGAGCTACGATTCAAACTTTGGTCTCCTAGTTACACTTCTGATCTCATCACTAGGCAAAACAAGAAAGTTGTCAACTGATGGCTCATGGTTGAATGTCAGTTGGGTTGTGAATCTGCCCTGGACTTCAGGCTGAACTTTCAAGGAACTATCTGTTGCTATTGCTATATCCAATGAACACATCTTAGGTAATTCCTTTAACATTCAAAACTCACCCCCATACTCCTACATGCTAACATACACACCCATACTGACATGGAAAGTATCAGCCACCAAGAACTGCTCATGGGTGGCTGATGTAAGGAGGCAGAAGACTGGACAGTGCTTTGTGTCATGTGGCCTGCCCTACATTTTGGATCTTCAGTGGTTGTCCCATCTTCACCATGGAAGAGATGCTGAGTCAATCCATGGTTTTTGTGTATGGAGCAGAGAAATGTTTTGAGCTGGACACAATCAATAGAGAAGGGGCCTCATAATGAACTCACTTTCAGAATAGCTGGACACAATAGTTTAATTCTATTGTTCACTAAACATCCTGGTTCAACACTGTAAATAAAGAAGTATCCCATCTCTGCTTTCTTTGTCTCCACATGAAGACCAGTGAGTCTGTCTTTAACTCACATATAAGCACTCCAGATAATCAGAACCCCTCCCATCATTCTCTAGCTTCCATTTGTAATGGAAGATCTTTGATCTTTCATTACACACACTTTTAATGTGATTTTCCTGCTTCTTGGCAGGGGGTTGGACTGGATGGCCCACAAGGTCTCTTCCAACTATGATTCTATGATCCAAAATTGTCTCTCATCCTCTGAGGAGTATTCTGCCTCCTTAGATGTCAAATTAGCGTGCTTTGCAAATAAATGAAAAGGGCTAATAAATATGTCAATCACCAGTGGACTGAGATTTTCATAGGCTAATATTTTGATTACCAAACTGATTAGATACAGAATAGAAGAGAGCACTGTCAGATGGATCCATAATTGGTTGGGAAACAATGTTTAGAGGCCAGTCATTACTGTCTGTGCTTTAAGCTGGAATAAGGTCTCAAGTGACCGTGCTTTGATGTTCTGTTCTAAGGGCCTTACTATTCAAGTTTTTTTTGATTAATGAATGAAATGATGGAATGGAGGGAACCTTATTCAAGTTTGCAGATGATACAAAATTAGGAGGGATGACTAACACATTTAAAGGTAGGAATAGAATTTAAAAGGACCTAGGTAAACTAGAAAATTGGGTAGAAAATAATAAAATAAAATTCACTAGACACAAATGCAAAATTATACATGGGAAATTAATGGTTTGGAAGTACTACATGCAAAACCAAAACTCTTTAGGGTTATTGTTGTTTATAAATGGAACATGAGCCAGCAATGTAATTTGCAGCAAAGAATGCAAATGCTTAATAGTAGTGTAGTTTCCAAGTCAATAGAAGTATTATTTTGTGCTGGTCTACAATCACATCTGGATATTTCCTTTTAAAATAGACAAGTTGGGATAGATTCAAAGAAGAGCAACAAGGTAGAGAATATTCTCAGGATGATAGAGAAAGTGAAATCTGATCTCATGAGAATCTGCGGGAGTGTGAGTTTTTCCCTAGGTCAGAGTGGCTGCAGCTGCATCAAGACTGTGTGAAAGAGAGACAGATTGCTTTCCCCAGCAGCTTCGAGATAAGCAGCGAAGAACCAGGTGTACAGGGAGTGATATCATGGGAGGGAATTGAGGCTTTTAAGTGGGCTCCAAGCATACAGCTCTTTGTAACAACAACATTGCATTTCAAGTGGGAACAACTTTTAAATTCTATGGCCTTGTTTCAAATTTTCAAGTTGTGAGTTTGGTTGATGTGTGCTTGTTTAAGTTTCAAGTTTCTGGATTGTAATTCCTGTTCATGTCTTCATGTTTTTTGGTCTGGTTTCTTTGTTTTGTTCTCAAATTCTGGATATAACTTTGATCAAGTGTATGCAGTTTGCCTTGTTTCACTGTATTGATTGTAATGTAATGAAGTTCCAAGTTTTTTAATTCCTGTGGTTTGAGTCATGAAACTGATTTTCACCTATACTCAGCAACTTTGGAATTTCTAGATTTGTCTTTTGGATTTTTATTGTTCTTTTTTATTGTGCTACATTTGGCCTTCTATATTTTTTTAATAAACTTTCTCTTATCCCTGCATGGTGCCTGGGTGTAAAGGTGTCCCACAGCTGGAGTGCAACATCTGGGAGAAACTTTTGCTTCAAAAAGGGCTTCATGGCTGAAAAAGTTTGAGAACCCCTGGCTTAGAGAGATGGATGTCTTCAAAGGAAAACTACCCCACCTGTGGATGCTTTAGCTGGAGATCTTCTACTGAACAGTAGGTTGGACCTGATGGTTCTTGAGACCCTTCCGCCTTTATTATTATTTAACCCTATGGCTGTAGGCTTGTTCAGTTAATGTAATTTACATAATGGTCAGCATATTCAGCAGTTAAACTGCATCCACTTTCCTTAGGGCTAGCATTTGGATTTGGGCCTAAGTATTACACACTGAAGACATCAGATCCATTAGATCTTGGAAGCTATGTAGGATTTACCCTAATACTACTTGGAGAGAAAGCCATCAATGATTACCAGATTCAATAGGATATATCTCAGAGGAAGGATCTGAAAAAAATAATTTCTGAGTGTTCATTGCTCAAGAAAACGCTATGAAATTAATGGGATCACCATAAGTCATAAGAAAACATGAAGGCACACACACACATTATATGATAGGAGTTCAGAATGATGTTAGCCTATACTTCCATCCACCCATCCACCCTCACAGCCAACACTGACAGAATAATTATTTACTGTTACATCATTTTTTTCTGAAGATTTGCTCAAGCAATTAACCCCTTAATCTGCATGTGCCCTTTCTCTTCCATGTGACATTTACTGATATTTTCACATTTCTAATAGCTGTGGCTTGGCATTAAATCTTCTAATGAAGCCCCTTGTTGTGCCTCCACTATAATACTTGTCTCTAATTTCGGGACCTAAAAGGCAATATTAAGAGAAGTATGAAACAATCTTGGAAAAACTCATTAACTCAATGCTGCAGAAGATTAGGAGTCATGAGGAGAGTTGAAAAACTGTAACTTAAATATGGTAAGGATGTGAAAATTAATGTTTAGTAGTATTAATATTGGTATTATTACATGCTGAGCTTTTGGCTTAATGTCTCATTGATAAAATGAATGTAATTAACATACATGGAGAGCCAGTATGGTATAATGCTTTGACTATTGGACTAGGGCTTCTCACTCAATTATGGAAACTGCATTTTATGATAATGTAGGTGGGACTTGCTACGTGTGCTTGTGCAAGTCACACCCTCTCAAAGAAAGGCAGTGACCACCTCTGAACAAATCTTGCCCAGAAAAACATGTGATAGGTTCACCTTAGGATTTTCATAAGTTATAAATAACCTGAAGACACACAACAACAACAACAATAAACAATATTTTACATCTGGTTGCATTCTGTTCATATGCAATACCTGTATAAACTTTTCTACTAAGAAGTAAATCCTATTAAAAGGGAATTGTTGGGATTCAGTTCCAACAGTTAATAATAATAATAAACTTTATGTATATCCCACCACCATCTCCCTGAACAGACTTGGGGCAGCTTACAAGCCACTCTAGGGTGTAGATATAACATACAACAGGTAAAAACAGTACAAAAGTATAAAACAAGTCACATAAAATTCTAACAACCCCCACCAACACATGTAGCATAAAATCAAAATAATACAATTTTAAAACAACAGTAGATAAAACTAACTGCTGTCAGTTTTCAAGGTGCCAAGTGTCAGCTTCATATGGGCCCATTCAGCCTACTCAAGGTCAAAGGCCTGCCTGAACAGCCATGTTTTCAAGTTGGAGTGGAAGGATTGAAGGGTGGGGGGCTAATCTAATCTCTTTTGGGAGGGTATTCCAGAGCCGGGAAGCACCACAGAGAAGGCCCTCTCTCTCTTTCCCACCAACCTTGCTTGAGACAGTGATGGGACCAAGAGAAGGGCCTCCCCAGTCAATCTCAGAACCCACACCAGTTTGTAGAAAGAGATGCAGTTTCAAAGATAGATTGCACCCAAACAGTTGATTTGAAGTTGTCACCTACACATGATTCACACATTTCTCCCATACAAGCATTGATCTGGAATGTTCTAGGACCCCGTCACATGGACCATGCTGTTGTGAAGGCAATCGCCGGCAAAAGGGAAGGTGCACGGGGTGGCTTCCCTCCTCCCCTCATCACATGGAGAGGACAGGAGAAAGTGTTTTGGCACCCTTTCCCTCCCCTCATCAGTTGGCAGAATGGGCAGCAATGTGTGCTGCCCCACCACAATTTCTGCCATCACATGGCAAAAAGAAAAGTGTGGGTTCCTTCTTTTGGTACTTCTCCTCCACTTTGGGAGGATGTGGGCAGGGCCTGCCATGCATTGCGTGATGCCTTGCCATGATTAAAAGCAGCAAAACGGGGCAAACGTGCCCCATGTGAAGAGGTCCCTAGTCCAATCTGCAGAAAAATAAGCAAGATCTGGAAATGTGCAATACTAGTGGAATGATAATGAAGTTTCCACCAAATATTTATCACAGAGTCATGCTGGAAAGCCTAGAAATGCTAGAGAGGTGTTCTTTTCATGCATTTTCTAGGTACTCTGTAGTGTAATTCTACTATATTCTTCTACAAGAAGTAGTTCATTTCAAAAAGTTTACTATTATCTGTGATTTTTCCATGATAAGTTAGAGATGTATCCTCCATGGATATGGCAATGGAATGTACAGTAATAGTACTATATAAATCATCACATCATCATCTGGAAGAAATGACCTCCCCCCCAGAGAGAGAGAGAGAGAGAGAGAGAGAGAGAGAGAGAGATTAATTCAGTTTGAAAATCACCATCCTTAGCAACATTGGAACTTGAAAGAAAAATTCAGAGAGCAACTCCCAGAATCCCCCAATCATTTATTTAAGTACGATTTCTTTACTTTGGGAAAGAGCAAGGAATCATCTAGCAAAGCTGCCCCAATATCTGAGAAAACAATAAGTAAAACATTGCAGATGACACTGTGAGATAGTGAGGGTCTCTCCTAATTCAGACCTTGTGGTTATAGTTCATCTTCTTCACCGCTGCACTATCCTTTTCCCTCACAAATCTTCTCGTTGAATTCTTGCCCACATAAAACTTTGGGATATTCTCCTTGGCCCATGCTATGAATACTTGTTCTGCCAAGTTCTGCTACAATTTATTTTATGCTCACTTTAAGTTTCAAGAGCTCTGTTTTTCAAAGTGAGATATGGAAAAGAAGATCACTAGAGAAAATAAGAGCATTTTCTTTCCTCCACCTCCCCATGGAGATTCCACTCCAGTTTCTCCCTGCAGCTGCCTAGTTAAGCCATTAAAATGGAGCACCTGCATTTACTAAATGGGAAGGGACAGTCTCTTTCAGAGATGGACTTCATTTGCATTCAGTTTGCTCTGCTGTATTCCAAGGGAACATTTAACTTTTCTGTTACTCTTTCTCTAGAACAGTCAATTCTACTCTTGCAGACAGATGGAGAAAATAACTTTCTGGGGAAATAAAATGTGGTTTTTTTAAATTAAAAAATCTTTTTCTTTTTCTTTGTACAGTGGCTGCTATACATTTTTATATGCCCACCTGCCATTTTGTGGGCGGTGGTTCAAAAAAGAAAAGGCATTTGTGGTAGTACATTGCTTCGTTCTAAATCAAGTCTCATTCTTCACCTCTACTAAAATCAGTCTATATCAGTTTTGGCATTCTGCAGTAGTCAACCTGCTGAGAAGTTTTTTTCTAGTCACTAAACCAGGGTGGGGCACTCTTGGTCCCTGATTTGTTTTGTAGCTGATCTACACTGGCCAGTTAATCTGTGGTTAATCTGGAGGAGATATGCTCCAGACTCATCCTGGTGATAGCCACATTCTCCATTCCAAGTCTGCAGTGGCAAGCCATGGTCCCAGCTGAGCCAAGATTGCATGGTCTCACTTTATTGTCCATGTTACTGTCACTGATCCCAGGTGACTGCAGAATGCTGTCGGAGCTACTGGCACATGTGCATAAAGAAGGATGGGGCCAATCCTTATTTCTTCCTGGCCATATGGGTGCTAGAACCCATGGGTCCCAGACTTTATTTGGGACAGATCTCCATGTGCATCTACAATTCAATCTCTGTGCTAAACCTGGGTGTTTAAAATGCCTCAATGGGGCTATTATCTGCTTCCAAACTTAATGGAAAAAAACCAACTCTCCTGCAGTCTTTGTGCAACTGAAAGTTTTCTGTTTTCCTGACATCCAAAGGAGGCCTACAAAGATCTGCAGAGGAGAACTCCACCAAGGTTGTTTTGATATTAGCATTCTTAGAGAGATGTGAAAGAACTAATTGGAGTATTATCAGTGAACATCTCAGAGTAGTATACTTTGGATATAAATCAACCCATCACTGGCTCTTCGTTGTGCTACAAGCAACAAAGCATGGCTATTTTCAAAGAGTTGCTGTTCTTATCAGTTGAATTACAGCTCTCGGGATCACACTTGACCTGTTCCAACAGAACCCATTGGTTTTTTTAATCTCTGCTACAGCTGCTTCTTAAACCAAGAGTGGAAAATGGCAGTCTATGGGTGAAAGAAACTGACCTTCAAGGTTTTTAACTTTGGATTTCCATACCCTTCCCAGATGCTGTGATCTTTCCACCAAATAATAATAAGTCAATTTCCACCCTTCAAAATTTCCACAAGCATTTGTTTTCCTTAAAAAAACACACTTTAATTCCCACAGTTTAAGTCCCTAAGCAATTTGACCTCCCAAAAGTTTTTTAATTAAACTAGCCATAGACTTGCAGCCAATTTCAGTTTTCCTTTTTTTTAAAAAAATGCTTCTGCTTCAGCACATGAAGTACAATATAGAAAAAGTAGAGTAGCTTTGCTGTTGTTATTTGCTTTTTGGATTCAATTGATGGCAAACCTATATGTGAGTTATATGGTTCTCAGGCTGGTGATGGGATGTGATTTCTGGAACTTTTAACTCCATGGTATCTGAAGTCCTGTTGTTGTAGTAGAGCCTCTGCGTAATGTTGCAAAAAGGAGTAATGCTCCAAACAGGGGTGTGGTCGTTAGGAGAGGTAAATGGGTTACTCAGGAGCAGGGATCGGATGATGAGCAACAACAGAAGAGGATTCGGCAGATACTTACAGAGCCTACGGATGAGGAATCTTTTGAGGGGTTTTCTGGGGATGAGGGGTCTGACGATGAGAAAGCAGTTATGGAAAGTAGGGATGGGGATACGGAGGATAGGTCTGGCGACATGGACTGGACTGAAGTGAGGGAAGTGCAAGATATCTGTGAAGAACCCATGAGCAGTGATAGCTTTGTGGGGTTTTCTGGGGATGGGAATTGGAGTTCAGAGGATCAAGATGCATCTTGGGGAGAGTTAAGTCTTGACAGGAGATGGAGGGATTGGAGAAGGAGGCAAAGAGCTTCACATGAAGCTGTGAACACAGGTGTGGAAGTTAATGAGGAGGTGTTGACTCATTCAAGCTCTGATGAAGATTTGTAAATAATAGGAGGGCTGAGGTTTGAAACACTTTGCAGTTGGCAAGGTGTTGCTGGTGCCCGTATCTTGTGTGTGATTCCTGATTCCTGTGGACTCTCTGTGGATATGAGTTTGGATCCCACACTATCATCATGGACTTGGTATAGTATGGGTTGGGATTGTGGGAGGTTTTCCTTTGGATTATGTGTTGTGCTGCTTTCCATGTATTAGCTGCTGCTGCCCGTTCTGCGTTTGGCATGGTTTGCTGCTCTGAATTCTGATGTGCGTTTGGTTGCTACAATATCAACATGCAGTTGGGTACAGTAAGGCTGGGGTTTGAGGGGGGGTTGGGTTCTTTTGAGGGCTACTTTGTGCGTTACTCTCCATGCATTAGCTCCTGTTGCCTGCTCCGTGTTTGACCTGATTTGTTACTTCGACATCGCTGACTTTTCCCTCCCTCAACCTGGACTGGATTTGCTTTGGACGCTTTACTTTCGCTGATGCCAGAAGCTAGGCATTGGCTGCTTTCCCGTGTCACGACTTCGGACTCAATTTGACGCTTCTTCACTCTTTGTATTTCTTCTTTCTGATGACTGTTTGTTTTCTTGTGTGCCCTTTTCCTTGTTTTAATGTCTTTTGGAGATAAAGTGGATCTTCTGCCAGTTTAACCCGAATTTTCTGCGTTTTGAAGCTTTTGGACCAGTTTAGTCACTATTTTGCGTTACTTACACATTGCACTGAAGTACTAAGTGTTTTTGAGACTTTGTTACCTTTTTTGAATAAACTCTACTTTAACTACTGCTTGGTCTGGCCCTTTAAGGCGTCTGTGTTGCGACGCCTGTCCTCTAGCATCACATTTAAAGTAAGAGAGAAATAAAATGAAGCCAAGAGCCAATATTAACACCTGCTTTTATATACAGAAAGATTATCTGGCTATAATATAATTAGCCATTTATAATGATGTGACAGTCATGCTTCTTAACACAAGTATCAGTGGTATCATCCCCCATCCTTCCCAGCTGATGGTTTTCAGTTTTCCTAATCACTTATTAATTATGGGCCCTGAAACTGAGCAAGTAGTTCAATAATTTATACAACCTAGAGTCTCATTAAAGAATAATTAACCATGCACTAATTATTCTTGGCATTTTATTGCTCCTGGTTTTCCTAGATACAGTAAACAAAACTGAGGGGGAGGGAGGAAGACTAAGCATCAGTTTCACTGGAAAGCACCTGATAAATGTAAAGACTAAATCTGTTGCTTCGGCCTCAGTCATTCATGTATCTAAATGTGATTATAGAAATGTAGTTCCAAGTGTAACATATGAAACTGGAAATGTGGGCCTTGTCTACAACAGGCAGGCTACTCCATTGTATATGTGCTCAGAAGCAATCCCAAATCCATACATATTGAATCCTGGGCCAGTGTCCAAATAGTATAGGCAGGCTCAGACTGCATTGGTCCTTCTGGGAACCTACCTTGTTCTCAGTGTTGCCGCCACCACTTTACATTACATTTCTAGAGTGCCTGCCCTGCCATGTGTGGCCATTTGCCAAGGAAGCAACTGAAGGCACTTCTATACAGGCCCTAAAATGTGGAAGTGGATTAAAAGGAGGCTGGTTATATTATGCTAGTGATAAATCCACACTGCTTCTCAGCAATGGAAGAAAAATGTGTTTAAATGTCTGCTTATATCCCCATTCCGACCGAACAATGCACATATTCACATCACTGTATATCCCTGCACTCTGATACGCAAGCATGTATTTTCCTTCCCTCACCTCTGTGTAGATGCTCCAGTAGATGTGCACTTTTAAAAAGCAAGAAACAGCTGATCAGCTGATTGGGCTCTCAAATGGGCACACAGGTGACTCAAGGGATGCAGAAATAGAAAGCAAGTACAACTCTCCAAAACTCTTTATTTTAAACTTTATAATCTCAAACTGAGCTTGAATTAACAATTGGCAAAAGAGAAAAATCAGGCAGAAGTTTTTTTAAAATTTCACTCCATTATGCGCTGAACCTCATATGTGCACATGCAAATCTGCTTAAATTTATATTAAGTTATTTGCATATGCACATATACAGTCGCATAATGGAACGATTTTTTTTTTTAAAAACCAGCTAGATGTCTCCTGTCTGCCTTGTATCTTGTTCCGATAGAGAGGAAGCCTGTGGGAACAGCGGGGGACCAAATCCTGGGACTAACAGGTCTGTGTGGGAACCTGCATTCAGGTCCCAGGATTGTTTTAACCCCCTCCCCCATTTAAAACACAGATTATGGTGTTGTCTGGAAGCACCCTCAGACATCCACCTGTATAAGCGGAACCACGGGACCTGATGTTCTCCTCTTTTTCCCTCTTTAACAATATTTGAGTTTGGCTTCACCAAGGAAAAATCAAGCAGGTGATGGATATTGTAGTCCTCCCCCAAAGCACTAATAAGATCCTTGTTTTGGAGTATTTCAGATTTCCAAATAAAGGAGACTCAAACTATATTGTACTATTATAGCAACAGAGAGCTCTAGTGCTTCACCAAACTACATAAGCTCCAATATTTCTAGAAAGTCGCCATGACAGTTCAAGTGGAATCATAGGGATATAACTGCATAACATGAAAGGACCTCGAGAAAAGCAGCAGGAGTCCAGGAATTCCTGTAAAGCTCAGGTTTTAAACATAGCTATAGAAAAGTTTCAGGGCTCACGCAGCTTGGCTCTCCTTTGGAGGTAATCTTTACAGCCTCCATTATTTTTCCTTCCAGGCTGTGTTTGGACAAAAACATTCACCCAATCTCTTGTAATTCCTGCTGCTGTGTAACGATTGCACATCCTGAACACCTAGCTCAAAGCCACAGGACTCCACAATCACCTGTCCTCAGGATTCACACAAACTTCTAGGATTTTGAAGCAGCTTAAGAGAACTTTCGTAAGAATAATTTATCTTTCCTCCTAAGATAACTGGCTTTTTCAAAGATGCATTTGACACTAAGAACATAAAGCTTCTTTCATGATAATCAGCATGCAAAATTCAGCTAGAATCTTCGGGAGTTTTTTTTAAAGAGTAATAATAATAAATGAGGAATCACTATCATTAGTCCACTGAGCCAGACTGCCTCAAATATGTTACAATCCATCCGTTATCAGATTTCCCCATGGCCCTTCAAGTTCTTAGGGGAACATAACATGGGTTATGCTTCATCATGAGAAAATGCAGGCATCTCCGAAAAAGGTTTTTCTTACGCTGTTCTCTCCTTGCCTTGTCTCCTTGCTCAGAGGTAAAGTAAGCCTCTGATTTATTTGCGGTGGGATTATTTCCACTCCTGGCTGCGCAGATGCTAATTCCACACTGAAGGATCCCAGGTCAAACATGGAGCAACCAGGTGGAAAAGGCTTAAAATTTTGGTAATTACTCTTGTGGGCTAAAACTCCCTGTTTACTGGGGGAATCTGGGAGTTGTAGTCAGCAAAAGTAACTTCCATGAGCTATGGGACTAGTTTTATAGAAAACAGTAGAGAAGCTACTTTTTAAAAACCTTTTAAAATGCACTGGTCATAACTAACAATTGTTTTAAGACCCATCACTCTAGATAGCAATGAACTATGCCGGACCTGTCCAACAGGCGGTTCGCGGGCCACACATGGCCCGCCAGCCCCTTGGATGTGGCCCACCTACCCTCCTGCAAAAAACCAGCTGTTTTTTTAAAAAAAAATTAAAAAAATTTGCAAAAGAAATTCGATCTCTGGGGGCACTCACAGAGGGCGGGGCCGCTCGCGGGCATGCGCGGCAGGGCGGGAGTGGCTTGGCACCCTTCACCATGTTTCTGGGTGCTGGATCGGCTGCCCGGGAGCTTACCTTCCTTTCTCTTCCTTCGGAGATGGAAGGTAAGCTCCCGGGCGCGGCTGCTGCAGCAGCCAAGGACATGGCGGGGAGCGCCTTGCCGCTCCCCCGGCCCACCTCCCGCCCTGCTGCGCATGCCCGGCATCCTGCGCGGCCCACCCCTTTTTGGCGGGGCTGGGTGACGTCATGCGGGACACCGGCGGCGAGGAGGAAGAGGTGGAGGCAGAGGCCCCAGCTTCCTCCACCTCTTCCTCCTCGCCTCCGGCCCCCCACCTGACGTCACCCAGCCCCGCCCCCGCAAGCGCCCCCCCACGAGCGCCCCCCCCAGGTGATCAGCAGTTGGAATTCTGGCCCTTGGGCCGGTAAAAGTTGGACAGCCCTGAACTATGCCATTGTCACTAGACAAGTAGCTATTGATACTAAGCAATGAAATAACCTAGTATCTATGGCACTAAAACTCTTTAAGAGTGCTTTGTCCAATCTTAGTCTAGGACGGTATTGAATTTTTCACTATTTTTCTTCTCAAAGGAAGCAATTTATAATTTTATTTATTTTCTTCTCGTTGAAAGAAGTAATTTAAAGGATACAGTTTTTAAAACATATTTGCAATTCAGAAGTTGTGCAAAAGTCACACATGGTATTTTGTTCGGAAAACAATATTTTCTATGCATAAGCTAGTGTTTTTATGCAGAAATATTATAGTCCAAAAAGGAAAATGTACCTAAAACTCACAAATGGTGAGATAATAATCCCTACTTGCAATCTAACTTCTCTACTTACACATCCACTGTCACAAACCATTGCTATTGTGGCATTATTTGAAGATCAAAAAGATAGCATTTCCACCTGGAAAGCATGCAAATAAACCTCCATAAGGATGCAACGAGGGGGAAAGTTTTGTTCTATCTCTTGCGTCTACTGGACCTTGAATTTATTTTAGCAACCATTATGCTATGGGAATTTTCATGTCTACAGATGTTCAGGAACATGGTTTTCTTGTCATCTCTGAACCACCTAGGTGCACAACTAAGGCCCTGAATGGCAATGTCCTAAAGACACTGACACAGCTTCCTCAGAGGCTTTTCATCAATAACCCTCCACCTGCCCAGAGGTGTTTAGAAGATGATGGTGTGTGGAGACCACTAAATAACATGGGGCATCTTGCTTTCACTGCTCAGGAGGCACTACAGCAAGTGAATATGATTTTCAAATTATGGATCTGTATGTTTCATGTACCTTGTATATTTGGGTAACTTGTTTTTTTAAAAAAAGGATTGGGTGGTGTTCTGAACAGTATATTACATTATTTATAGAAAGCTACCTTCTAATAGCATAATTATTTTAATTGGGTTTTGCTATTATTAATTTGCATAGTGCTCTGTTTTACTCTATTTTATAAACCATGTTGGGTCATGCACTGGCAGAAAAACAACATATTAACTATATAATAATGAATGATTTATTCTTCTTTCTCTTCTAAAAATGGTCTCTTAGCCTCCTCAGGAAATCTATCTAAGAATAGAAAAGGAGATAACTAAATAATAATAATCTATGCTTGGTTACAAGTCTTGTATCATCATCACCATTTCATTCACTTATATATGCCTTTTTCCAATAATGGGATTCAATGTGGCTAACAATAGGTTAAACCAGTGGTTTCCAACCTGTGGTCCATGGACCACAAGTGGTCCCCAAGAACTACAAAAATGGTCCCCTAGTTTCTTCTAGAACTAGTAACTTCATGCCCTCCAGAGGTTTTGACTCCCGTAATGCCTGATCCCAGGTCATACAGGGTGAAGCTGGTGGAAAATATATTCCAATTATCTGGAAGGCACTAGATTGTCTGTCCCTAGTGTGTGTGTATGTGTGTGCATGCACAAAAAAGAATGAGTAAAGCCTTGTCTTATGAAAAAGTCACACTCATAAGTCAGGAAAGCAGCCTTATAAATATTAAGAGGGAACCCATCTCTGTTGTTGTTCATGTGATCACAGCCATGATCCAACTACTAATTTCAGATTGCTAATTTCTGATCCAGCTGCTAATTTTTTATTAATACATAAGTAATATCAGTACTTAGAGAGGTTACTTTGGGGAACTGTCACTGAAATTTGTGAGAACCGCTGTTCATGTTCCCAATCCAATCATTAGGCAACATCAGAGTATGGGGATATTGCATTTTTTTTCAATTGTTAGTGGGAATTGTTCAGAAAACATCTCCTATAAACCAACATCAGTCAGTATCAGAACTTGAAAATATTGCTGTTCCCAGGACCCCCCAGTTATTGACAGTTCTGAAGGATGTTCAAAAAAGTAACTTCCCAACTTTTGGACCACATGCCCTGCTGATGAACCTCAGGAGTTCAGACTCCTCAATAGCTGCCTTAAATTATCCATGTTAAATTGCCTTTCAGCTATTTAAATGATACACACCTCTCTGGAACAAATGCTGGATTCACACAATGTATGCTTTTCATTTGGGAGCTTAGACTGCAGTGTGATAATCTTTTTATTTGAAACATCCATTGTATCAGGAATTATCCTGCTTAGACTTGCATTGTTGCATGCAAGGCATGGCTGTCAATGAGAAGGGATTTCCACGCTTCTGCTGGCAGGCTTTCTCAGAAGGCGAAACTCACAGAGGGGGTGATAGAAAGCAAATACATAAAGGCTATTGTGTTAGAAAAGGTGGGAACACTGAACCAAGCAAGAAATACAGTGGTGCACCAATAGAATTCTCCATTTAGCTAAAGAAACTGAGGTAGGGGTCATTTCACCAAATTTTTCCAGGGCAAAGAGAATTTTCCCAACAGTTTTTCATAGGTGAGGCTGAAAGTTAAAAACATGCTTTTCTGGCATCTGAAATTTAAATAAAACCCTTTGTAAGCTTTGTTTGATGCTTATCATAGCAGTGGTAGTATTTTTGCACCACAGTGCTCACTGTCTTGTGATAATAAAGTGGTTGTAAGGCCAATTAAATCCAACCCAGTTACAATCTTGAATGCTGGAGAAATTGAAGGGATGGGGTGAATACTTATGTAAGGTATTACGAATACCTATCAGAAATATATTGTGGGTGGGTGAGGGAGAGTATTGCAGGTGACATACATATCTGTGGAGGGCAGGTTCTGTCTTATATTTTAGAATTTGGAACAAAAGCACAAGAGGGCTAATTAGTTAGTGGTTTTACTCTTCTCCACTCACATCTTTGCTGAAGAAATACTAATGAAAGGAAGATGTTGCAGAGCAACTGTATAAAAGATGGTCAGGAGAGAGGTCAACAAGGAAATCAAAGACAGGAAAAGACAAGACCCCCGACACACACACACACTCTTTTCCATTCTATCCAATTCCCAATGTGTTTTGGGAATTTCACAGATGACCAGACTGTAACCATGTAACAAGACGACAAGGCTTCACCAACCTCATATACTTCAGATATTTTGGACCACAACTATCAAAAGTTCAATGGACTATTCTCTGCCCTCCCATCCCTGATTCACAATGTACATGCAAATACAGGTATTCCAAAATCCTCAAAAATCCAAAATCTGGAGGGGGGGAAAGTCTGGTCCCAAGCATTTTAGATAAAACAGACTCAATCTGTATTTTCCAGATAGCATACAGAATTTTCACAGTCCTTTTATCAGCCCTTTCCCAAGGTGCACATTGTTTCTTTTTAAAATCGCCTGTTTTAACTCCTCGATAAGAAGTATGTTATGACAAATATGAATTAAGGAAAAGCATCATGTTCCTTCTATATGACACATTGGAGAGTAGAAAGCACTTGTAAACTCTTGGGTTCTATATTTTCTAATCTCAATTTAAATGCAGATTTTTCAAAGTCCCCAGTTAAGCATTCAGACAAGAGCTCTCTTACTTGATTAAAATACCAATAGCAAACCATTTTAGACTAACTTTTCTCTTCTACAGACTGAATTTAGCTAATACGAGTCCCACAGAAGGCAAAGTTCAATGGATGGCTTTATTTCTCTCTCCCTCCTGGATTATTTGAGGTAATGAAATAAGGTTCATATATCAGATTTCAATAAAAAACATTTGTATTCTTACTAATACATTTCCATCAAAGTAGGAATATGTTTTTTCTTGTTCTGCTAAATTAATATTGCCCAATGGAGATAATAATATGACATACATTAATATCTAACTACAAAAAGAATGCTGTGTAGCATTCTACATTCAACCACAGCTCCTTAAAAGTAAAAAAGTAACATTTTGTCTGTGTAGGGGTGCTTCCACACAGCCCCGTTATCCCAGGAGAATTTGAGTTTAAAAAATGCAAATATTCCTGGGTCCCTATCCACACACACCCCAGAAAGCGCATGCTTTCTCTCAGAACTTTGTGGGAGAACGTCCGGACACTCTAACCTCTTTCCCCAAAAACCCCAAAACTTAGCCAGCTTCCATTAGAGGGCTACCAGAGCTCCCCTGGCACATCATTTGTACATGCCACGAAAGGTCCGGCAGCCCTCTAATGGAGGCCAGTTAAGTTCCTTTGTTTTTTACACTGGTTTTTGGGTCTTTTGGAGGAAAGGGTTTATATTCTCACAGTTTTCTGGGCTAATTTAGCCCGGAAAACTGTGGGAAGACTGTTTGGACTACAGTCCAGACACTGGAAGTAGTGGGTTTATCCCACGCCTTTCAAGAAGGTGTGGAATAAACTCACTAATAAGTTAATTCAACACAAACCAGGATTTTCCTTGTTTGTGGTGAATTAATTCGGGTTTGTCCAGGACATTATATGGACAGCCCCCTTTTATTGCAGTAACTCCTGCATTAAAGGAGCTGTCTAGATGCACCCTAGGTCAGAGTTGTGTCTGCCTAAAGTTTGGAAAATGTAAGCCACCCAAATGTGAAGTTTAAAGGTCTTATATGCATGTGACTTGGCCATTCTTGGTTCATGCATGCTTATATGTCACTTGAACTCATATCACATGATTATTTCATCTAAAACAGTGCTGAGGAATGTGTGACCCTCCAGATGTTCTATTGCATACCTGGAAGTTCATACAGCCCTTATTTTGGTCCTAACACAAATGGATGGTCTCTATGGTGGCTGGGAATAGGTGATGATCATAATTCAACACATTTCGTAGACACAAGACTGGAGAAAACTCTTGTTAAGCTTACATGGGAAGGTTATTCTATGTTGGAGAAGAATACTAATTTTCCCTTGGAATTGCTTTGAATCCCATTGTCAATGAGCTAAAAATGTAGCTTTATGTGTAAATAGCAGACTATTGCTGAATGGTAGTGCATACACCTTGAAGGCAGAAATCTCAAAAGTTTATCCCTGGCATCTCCCCCCACTCTTCAAATTTGTTGTTATTGTGAACCTATCACAGAGTTTTCTTGTCAAGAATTGTTCAGACAGAATTTGCCTATGCCTTCCTCTGAGTCTGAGAGAATGTGACTTGCCCAAAGTTACCTAGTGAGTTGCCATGGCTAAGAATATGTTTGAACCCCAGTCTCCAGTTTGGTAGTCCAATGTTCAAACCACTACATCATGCAGGGCTTCCTACTCTTCTCAGACCTCTTCCTTGTTTTTCACCTCACATTTTAATGATCATTTGTAGAAAGATGCCAGGGCTCTATTTATGCCCCAGCCTTTGCAACATTGCAGAGCAATTACCCACTCCAATAAACACACTGAAGTGTATTTTTAGATGCTGCATTGAGTACAGGCTGTTTTGAGAGGCACATCTGTGTCTGCTTTACCCACCACCACCTTCCCACTGAGATGGTGTCCCATGTAACACAAAGGGCATCTAACCAATTGGAAAGTCACTTGCTGTGCAACAAATCAGTTCTATCTACATCACAAATCAATGGCTGCCATACAAACTAGAATGCTGTTCAGCGAGCCATTCTCCTTTTCTATTTTTCTGAAAACATGTCTTTTTCAAAAACAGCATCTTACTTTTTTTATTCTGCACACTTTATCACTGCAAAATATAGTGCCCTTTTGCTTTTATATCCTTTCAACAGCTTCCTTGCTTTGAATACAATTGCCAATTTTAGTTTTATGACTAGTTTACTGCATTACTGTGGATATTAAGAATGTTTTAATAGAGTTGTCCCTTTAATAGAGTGAGTCTCATCCCCCCCCCCCCTCGGGATGTGTGTGTGCATGTGTGTGAAGGGCGGGGTAGAAGAATTGCAAATAAATAAATAATAAATTCTTCTTTTCCCACATTTAGCAAAACTTGAATAGGATTAAACATAACAGAAAATCAGCCATGAATAATTCACTCAGATGAGAAACTCTGACATTTTCCAAGAATGCAGGGGACTCAGTCTTGTCCTACTTACCTAGGAATGGGCCCCTTTGAGGATGCATCTACACTATAGAATTAATGCAGTTCGACAGTACTTTAACTGCCAAGTCTCGATGCTATGGAATCATGGGAGTTTGTAGTTTTAGTATTTTCTGCCAAAGAGGGCTACATGGCCTATCCCTGTTCTAACTCTCATTTGATTGGAGAAAAGTTTGGCTCTTTTCTCTGTTTCAGAGGTCATTATTCTTCAGCAGCCATACACAGATACTGTCTATTTCCACAGGTTCCTCCTCCCTCTTTTTTTCCAATTTTTCTGTCTGTTCTCTAAAGCAAAGTAATGATATTTAAATTGAACTTCCCAGCCAGGATGGATTTGGTTGATTAGAAATGGTGTCTTTATGACACAGCACCTTAATTGCCTTTCAAAATAGAACCTGTACCTTAATAACACAGAAAACACAAACAAAACACACATACGCAGAATGTTCCAGCAAATACTTAATATGAGGCTTTGTAAAGCACATTGTTTGGAATCATTTTAAATTACAGCACATTGCACTTAAACAGGAACAAATATATCATGTAAATAAACTAGACACCGTGTTTCACCTGGAGGATTATCAATTGTAATACATAGCGGACTTCATTGTAGGTGTTCTGAAGATATACACAAAGGGCTTAGAATCCTACATTTTTTCTCGTTAAAATAAAAAGGGATAAAAATCTTGAAATTACTGTTGACGCTAAAGAACTCAAAATTAAGCATTGTACTCTGTATGTATTCCAGTCAAATACCACTGTTTAGAAATATGGGGTGAATCAGAGAACAAGTCTTCCCAATCTGGACCAAAGACAAAGAGGAAAGCTGATAGAAAGTTCACACATGCAACTATTGTTTGAATTATGCCCTAAAGTAGTCTGTTAATTTAAGGTAGCTGTATAAATTGCATACATATTTCATATTCCTTAGGTAAGAAATATTCAGAGGTGGGTTTGCCACTGCCATCCTCTGAAATATAGCCAAATAGAAAGTGGACAAATTTCCCCTACATGTTAATCACTTCAATTCTGTGCATGTGCCTTCAAGTTGTCTATTTATCTATGTTGATCCCATTCATTTCATATGCTTTTTCATTGGGTTTGTAAACAAATGTTAAGGAATTCTGACCTTGGCAGAGACTGAACCTGGTTAGTCCTTATAGTCTCTTCCAAACCCACATTCACTGGGGTTAGGGGCACAAGATCACCATAAAAGGAAGTATTGCGCTTCTAAGTCAGTGGTTCTTAATCTGTGGGCTGCCGACCACCAGTGAGGCACGAGGATGAAAATCTGGTCCACAAGCCTCCTTCCCCTTTATTTTATTTTATTTCCACTCCTTATGCGCCACCTGCCACTCCTTCCCTGTCTCTGACCAGCCCTGCCCCTTGGATAAACCACATCAGCTTTAGATTATTAAATATGGTTTTCTGTGAGTGAGCAGATAGCGACTACTGGATGGCATATGTTCTATATCAGATACTAGAGCTGATGTGGTCTATCCAATGCAATTTTCTGAATTAGCACCCCAAATAACCAAACCAAATCTAAAGCTGACCAAAAACTGATTTGTAACCCTTTTGGTACTAATGCTGGAGAGTAGTCCCTGGTGAAAGTGGTCCCTGGTCAAAAAAAGGTTGGGAACCACTGCTCTAAGTCCTCTAGCATGACTCTATGGTTCACCTCTACAAGAAGTTGACCAAAGAACCACACTGATGGAAGCTGGCTGTAGAGTTGCACTGGAGGATAGATATATTTCCAGAGATAACATTTTAATCAAATATAAGTAACAAAATCCACAAAAGTGTTGGACCATCTGTAATTTTACTGTCTGATATTTCTAGATATAGAGCCAGGAGTCAATGCTTAAATAAAGTTTATAAACAGACTGATACTTTACTTGCGATTCTTAACTTTAATGCATGTCTGTGTCTATAATCTCCTTTAAACACATGAGAGAAAGGAAAAATTTCTTGGCAGATGGGTCACGCTTGGATTCATTAGTGCGAGATGTGTAAATAGTCAGCTTCTGATCTGGAGACTCTTTTTTTTCTTTTTAAGGATCTTAGGAAAACAGCTGATGCCAAGCAGAGCTAAAACAATAGTGAAAAATAAAGGTCAGCTTTCATTAAGAAAGCTTCTTGCCATCGAGATATGTGACATTTCAAGCTTGCAAGACTTCTTAATGTAGAAGTAAAGAAGAAAGTACCTGGAAGATCAAATGGTGTGTCTTAGTCAAATAGAAACTAGACTGGAGTGGAGAACTGTGTTCTCAGCAACATTTTGTTCCTATTAACTTGCCCTTCTAATTAATTTGCTTTCACTCTATAGTTAATTCAATTTTCAAATAATGACCAGACAAAACCTCAAACTATGGTAGTCATTAAACAAAAACGTACAGGGTTCTTTTACATTTAATACAAGGTTGAGTAGCAGTGGCTGGAGGGAGTGAAAAGCCCAAAATTCAACCATATGAGTATGACTGGATATTTACTTTTGGTAAATTTGAGCTGATTTGGAAGCTGTTTGTGAGGCTTGTGGGGGGGCGTTAAAGACCAAGCTGTCCCTACAAGAGTAGCAATTAAACATTTTGAATCATTTTTTCCCACCACCATTTGTTAAATTGTGATACTAGGAACTTTGGGAGTGTAAAGAGGTCTTGAAGATTGCAAACAAAAAAGGGACATTGGAAGAATCCATGTGGTGCACGGATTGCATTTTTTTCCAGTTCATCAAGTATCATTTGTCATTCAATACACATTTGTTGCATTTCTCCTTTTATACACAACTAGGCACCCTTTTCCAGACTTACTTTCAAGTTTTTCAAACAATGACACTACCAGAAGAATACCTTTCATAGAGGGCTTTGTTTCAGAAGTGAGAAGTGCACACTGTCCAACATTCTCATTTTGACAGCAACAGTCATTATATGAGATTTCAGCTTTGCTAAACCACAGGTTCGAGTTTCTGGAGTGCCTGAGCTTCAATCCAAAATAATGATCCATAAAAAAGACCCATGGATTTGCATGGACTCCTGACAGGGTGTGTGAAGAAGCCACCACTCCATGCCCCACATCACCTGCCTTACTTTCTTCCTCCTTCCATGGGGGGGAAGCTTCGCCACCCATCATCCCCTCTCCCTTGCATAGAATGCAACATGGAAAGGCTCCTGTGTTGCCACAGCGGTGTTGCATGCTGCTTTTTCTCCCTTTTTATCACAGAGTTCGACCAGAAGTGCCTGTGGGTCATATGAAAGGCTCTGCGCCAAAATGGAGGGGAAGCAATTCACAACGAGCAAATCGGCCCATCTGATGAGGCAGTAAGACATGGCATGGTGAAGTCAAGATTGAAAGGCTTTATTCAGCCAAAGTGGATGTCAAGATAGTCTGCACTCTAAAGATGTATTTTTTATTGCAAATCTAAATAAATTTTTTTTTTAAAAAAAAAGATAATCTGCACTCTCAAATTAGACATAAAGGCAGTGATTACATGCAAATACATTTATAGAGGCTATCCAAACAGTGGACTTTTGCCACCCTGAGCACTGATTGGTGCAAGTTGGCGGAAGCTATGATCCACACTCTGATTGGATGAAGCACGTCATCTGTTGCTGGTCTGGCAGGATATTTAATAAACACTTATTGCTCATTTTGAAGCTTTTGACCATTTCTTGGGTCCATCTTCTTTGGATGTTGAGGGAAAAGAATGCGGGTAGGGTTTGGGGTTGTTTGGTGCTAATGGTTATAATTCTGCCAACCTGAGAGAGACCATGGGTCCGGACTGGCAAAATAATGAATGATGCCTGGATGAATTGTCAGGAAATACAAAGGCAAGGAACTGTATGATTTCATAACTTTTCCTGCTGGCCAGAATAAAAATCTATTGTTAGGCAAGGAAAGGGATGGTTATGGGTCATTGTGTCTTCTGCCTCGAGGAATGATGGAATTAGCTCTATATGTGTCGTTTCCCCCCCCCCCTTCCCACAATGTGTATGCTTGTGCAATTGGAAACTAGACCAAAGGTCGCCTCTGAGTATTAACCAGATTGTGCTTCTGGGGAAAGGTAATCTTTAGATTTAGCCAGCAAGACCCTTCCTGCCAGCTACCTTGCCCATGAGTTTGGAGTGTTTTGAGGTCTTAACAATGGTTGGGATGAATGTTCTGTCATCCCACTATTCTAGTTGTTCTAATATTTTTTCAGGTTCTCCCTCCTCTTCTCAGCATGTCTCACCTTTGACTTAAATCTTCCTCAGTTGCTACAAACTGAGTTCAAAGTACAAAAGTAAATAACTCTAGATTTCTTTCCCTTCCTAGCATGCTCAGACAAAAGCAAAGTGTAGCAGCCTATAATGGCTTGTTCTTTCTTATTCATTAATAACTGCTTCCAATCGTGACCACACTTTGATGGTCCTTGGCTGCATGTGTCCCCATTTCTGTCTGTGAATTGTTGGGAAGAATGAAAGCGTGCAGCCTTGCAGATACAACGTGAACCTTTTACATACAAAACATATGTTCTTTCATTGAACTACAGCTCATTTTGAATAGTGTTACAGTTGATGAAAGTATTCCCTTTCTTAGATAGCTTCATTGCTGTTTAATAGTCCTTAATGGTTTGTTCGTATCTCTTTCTAGGGAGTAATTATTATGAGGTGGTTTCAAGACACAGTCATCTCTCTCCGTTATTTCAGTAGGAAAGCTGGCAGAAAGTATGGAAGGCAGATGTATATTTGTAATAAAACAGCTGGTTTGCAGTTTAGAAGAGTGGGCCAGAAAGACAAGGGGATTAGATGGCATGATCTAGCAGATTTGCTGCTTTTGGAGAACTACAGAGCTTACATGAAAAAGTTGTGATGTACTACTACTCTCAGTAACAGTATCACAAGTGACACTTGACGAAATCCCATTTTCTATACAATGTCTGAAGTAGGGAACCCAAAAATGTGCCACATGTGTTAAGTCAGGGTGATATAAGAATATTGTGAGCTGAAGGAAAGTAGAAAGACAGAAATCCTATTTTTGGCAGGGAGTGTTCGTATGTGGTTCCCCCCTCATAACTATACCCCTGCTGCTTGCATAATCTTATACTCTATTTCAGAGGTGGAAAATGTGTGGTTCCTGGGCCACAAATGACCGGAGGTGTTCCATTTTGCATCCCTAAAGTCCACACATCCCTTCTACAACCATATATAATCAGGACAATTGGAGGGTATGTCCTAATTAGAATCCCTGAACTAAATTGTCTTCTAAATGACTTGAAGTTTAATATATTAATATTTTTTTTAAAAAATCATTTTCTGCATAGCTATAATCAGAAATCCCATTCTGAGCAAAAAACTAGGTTTCTTGTATTTAAAAATGCTGCAATTGTCCCTTCCTTCTGGAATTAACTAAACCCATATTTTTCATTCAAAGCAGATTAGGACTGACAACCATTCATGTTAATGCACAGAAATCACATGTTGTGCCCCTCCAGAAATAGTGTTGCCTTTGAGCAAAACACTGAGCAATGATAATCACAACCAGTCACTTATTCATGAAAGCCTCTAGGTACAAACAACAACCTGCAGGCTGTTTAGTAGTTGATGACAGCAGGTCCTAGATCAACATAAAAATACATAAAGGCACCCACATCAGACTGGAAGTAATTGTGGTGGGCCGAACTCCTGTATTCCCTCTGCAGTAGAAATATTCAAGCAAAACATGAGAATTGATTGAGATGGGATTTCTTCATCAAACAATAGGATGGAATAGAAGGTATACAGGTATATATCAGTCATCAAAATAGGCTTGTTCCTGGACATTACATATTTAGCAGAATAGGTCCCTACATCACAAAAAAGAGCTGTTTGACATACTTCAGCCAATTTTAGTTCAAAACAAAATGTACATGCGAAATGAAAGAACCTGGTCAGCTAAAGCTTGAACAAGTAAATTAAAAGAATGGCCTTCTAGAGACCCCCTAAAGGTTTCTAAAACTTTACCAGGGATGATTTCTAGTTTCACCATCACCAGAATCTATGCAGGCTTACCTCCTCTTCCATTTTCTTCTTGTTTTGCATGTTCAGTAGACAGTCACACTCATATAGTTGGACTGACTAGAGTAGACTCCTCCCTCCCAGCTCAAGCTCTTCTGCATTGTGCTTTGCTAAAATGATACTCTACTGCAAGCCAACACCAAATCTGTGTTTTTCCAGCCTTCCATTATTCTTCAGTTACTGATGCTGCTAAAATAAGCTTCTAGCTGGACAGCGAAAGAGGACGAAAAGCTGGGCAAGCATTAAAACTTTATAAAGATGAGTTATTTTTTCAGATACATTTTAATTAGCTGTGTGAGTAAGGTTTCTTCTGGACCATTGTTTCCACAGTGTTCTATGGGACCTTTCACACAGCCCTATATCTCAAAATACCAAAGCAGAACATTCCACAGTATCTGCTTTAAACTGGGTTATTTGAGTCCACACTGTCATATATTTCAGTTCAAAGCAGAAAATGTGGAATTTTATTCAGCTGTGTGGAAGGGGCCTAAGAACTAGGCTATTGGTCTTGGCCAAGCTGCCAAAACTGTGCACCCCCTTCTCTCAAATGAATACCTTTTGTTGGGTTTTTCTTCTTCTAATTTTGGCTAAATAGTAGAAGGGACATAGCCTTTTCACCATCTAGGGCACATTATTTTTCTCTTACTTTATATCCCATACAAAGCATTCACCTTTACACCATCATTCGTTTTTTCATGTTCATCTGAGCTACCTTTTCTAAAAGACATTATACATTAGTCATCTCCAGCTTTCTTCCTAGCAGGGATCTCCCTACTTAGCACACATAAAAACTTAACATCTTTGGATAAGAACAGATGCATCTGTGGGTATTGTTAAACACAGCAGTATCTGATAAATATGTATTTCAGTCATTTATATATATAATTATTTTCGCCTATGTGAGAGCAATTTGGCTCTCATTCTCTCTCTTAGAAGTATTGGTTGGGTACTTAGCAGTCAGGAATAGCAGCATCACCATCAAAGCGAATGAAGACAGCAAGGTCAGAACTAGCTATTTCCATGCTCCAGGCTGTGTAACAGCTTGCATTTCATCTCTGAAGAGCTGGCTTTGATAGTATCTTTAGCCTCTATCTGCCCAACCATAGCTATATTTTTATTTACCTTTGGTAACATAAACAATTATCTTGCCTTCCAATCAGTGATGGGTCTTACTGGCTATTTACCAGTGACCCATCACTTACATCTTCATGGTTTCCTGGATATCTGCCATCAAATTACATCAGCCATTTTTGCAGGTGATTACATCAATCATTACATATAAGTAAGCATTCCATACTTAGGGCCTCATCACATGAAGTCACCTAACATGGGGGACAGCTGTGGGATTTGCCAGGCAGCGTGGCAAATTCAGCGGGCAGTAGGGGGATCTGTTACCTCATGCACTGTATCACCCGCCGCAGCGCCTTCTCCATCAGACAGGGAAAAGAATCACTGCCCGACTCTCCCCATGTTCATTGCTGACAATGAAAACACAGGAAGTCTCCTATGTTATCCTTGCTTCTTCTTAGAATGCATTCAACACAGTTCAGGAACAGAGCCCTGCCAGAAGTAGCTCTATGTCATTTGATGGGATCCAGAAGGCTTTGTCAGCAAACTGTGCTGGATGCATCCTAGGACAGTTAAAAACCTCAATGTGATGAGGTCCTAATGCTGTGAACTTTTGGAGGTCTGCTATACTTCAGCCACTTTTTACTTTCTTTGTCCAGATATTTTCCTTTATCCCTTTGTATCCAACTATATTGGCTTCATCTCCCTATCTGCTTAGTTCTAACCTGTAACTTAAATGAGGAGACACTGTGACTTGCCCAAGATCATCTCATGGGTTTCGATGACAGAGCAAATATTTGAACCATGTTTTCCCCAAGTCCTAGTCAAACATTCAAACCATTATGTCACACTGACTCTCAACCAGATGAAGCATGGGTACAAATCCGACATGATGAACTTTTGCTAGCCACTTTTTCTCATTCTTGGTCTCACGAAAGGACAAAATAAATAACCCATAATAGAGGAAGGCAAGTTATAAATCAAAGTAATACTAAGTTTAAAAAGCAGAAGATAAGATCCCTTGCGTGACATTTAGAGAAAGTGAGCCTTTCTTTGGCCAAACTGCAAACTTGACAACACTGAACAATCCTCAAACTATGAACTTATAAAAGTGGGATCTCCTGAAACTGGAGTTGTGATGGGGAAAAACAAAGCACCAGGCCTTGGGGCACAGGGATCTAGAAGACTCTAGCTGACGGATACATATCCAGCTGAATGTGTTAATAGGATAGATAAAAATGACAGTCTATATAATAAGCTACAATTCAGTACTTTACTTTCAAAATAATCTTCCTGTTTTCTTTTCTCCCCTTTTGCCCTTTTCTTGTTTCCACCTCTAATTGGAGATGTCTCCCTTCAGTACAGAAGCTTCATCATTCTATCTCCAAGGATTAGCTGACAGGGGGAAAAATATAATAGGAACTTGCTAGCGCTGCCCTGAAATAACATTTTATACACAGCTTCAGATAAGCCAGCATATTCCTGTCCTCTCTGTTTAACAACTCCCTGTTCCCCTTTCTTTCCCAGTGCTGCTGGAGTTTGAAACTTGTCCAGCTAATAAAAAAGAAAGAAAGTTGGAAGTCTATGCGAAAAGTCAATTTGTGCACACTAGTATCGATTTGCTATTTGTATTGCATTGCCACAATTTACATGCTACATGGTTTCACTGTGTGTCACATCTGTGGAGGGGGGGATCCTTAGGGCAATTTCTTAGCTTTAGTTGCTAAAAGAGACTAGATTCAATTATACAAGAGGCTGTCCTTCTATAACTGTAACAATCAAACTTTGGAGTTACTTTTTTACACTTGGAATGGAGTCATTCCAGTTCTTAATGGGAAATTGGAGGTTTAACCCCACTTCCCCAACCATGAGTGCATCAATAAATAATTCCTCCAGTATAATTATGGGACACAGAAGGAAAGAGAATAAGCTATAATGGGGAATTAATTGCAGAAGTATAACAAAATATCAATAGGCAAATAGGAAAATAGGGATTTCAGTCAATGCTGGATATGGTTCCAATACTCTGGAAATTTCGGGTTCACAGCTTGGGTGTATTCCTGTGTTCCAGTCTGAGTGTGGATGACCAGGTTTCTTTTTTGTAGAGGAGTGTATTTGCACAATTAAAATTAGTGTGCCAGCTATGCTCTTCACTAGGCATGCAAAAGTCAGAAAAAGTGAGGGGCCATTATTAAGATAGAATAAACTTTGGTGGGTCACTATTTCTCCTCCTCCCTGTGAGATTGGGGGTGACCCCCCAAGACTCTGTAATTCATAGTTTTACCAAGGACACCACGCAGGAATGATCCCATCATCCCCTATCCTCCCCCCCATGTGGAAACCTAAGGCTCTTTCCATGGCCCCATGGCCCCACATGGCAAAGCCCCTATAACCCAAACTAGCATCTGACCAATTTGGCTATTATTTATTAATTGGATTAATAGTTTTCTCCTTTTCAGTTAATGGATCTCGACCCTCAGCGCTTACAGTAACTCCAATATGCTCCCCATGGACTTTTATGAACTCTCCAAGGCCCCCTATGAACCTTTTCCCAACTTTTATGAAACCTTTTGGAACTTTAATCAATTTTTGAGGAACTTTGAAACTCTCAGGCACCCTCTGCCAAACCCCTATGAAACTGCAATGTTATAGGTTTTTTCAGGCTATATGGCCATGTTCTAGAGGCATTCTAGAACGGTGTCCAGGGGAGCTTTGCCATGGACCGACCACCACCTGATCAGGTTTAGACTCACTGTGCCTTTCCACCTCCGCAGGGGTGGTGGACCTATTAGAATGGTCCGCCCCAGGAGACTTATGGATCCGAATGGATTCCTGACGGCTCTTGGGGATTTTCCCGCCTCCTCGGTAAGTGACCCTGTTGAGGCTCTTGTATCTCTCTGGGATAGGGAGATGACAAGGGCTATTGACACGATCGCTCCAGAACGCCCCTCTTGAGTAACCGAGGCTAAACCAGCTCCTTGGTTCACCGAGGAGCTGGCAGCAATGAAGCGAAAAAGAGGAGGCTAGAGTGCGTGTGGCGTCGGAAACGGAGCGGATCAGCTCAGGCGCGCCTGGTCTCCCTATTTGAGGACCTATGACGCAGCAATAAAAGTCGCACAAAAACATCTATTGCGGCCAAGGTGGCCGCCGCGAAGAACCGTCCAGCGGAACTGTTTCGAGTCGTCAGGGTCTTTTAAATCCGCCTCAGTGCGAGATCCCTGGCGGCTCGGCGATACGCTGTGATGAATTTGCCAAGGTCTTCGCGGATAAGGTGGCTCTGATCCGTTCGATTTCGATACCACTTTAACGGCAGTCTCTGAGGATGTGACACGAGCACCTGCTTGTCCGGTTTTAATGGATTCGTTTCAATTGGTTCAGCTCGAGGATGTGGACAAGATCCTTGGAGAGGCGAGGCCCACTACATGCATCCTAGACCCCTGCCCATCCTGGCTGATCAAGGAAGCCAGAGGGGTTTGGCAGAGTGGGTGAAGGTGGTGGTTAATGCCTCCCTTCGGGAAGGCATCATTCCAGCCAGCTTAAAGCAAGCTGTTATAAAACCGCTGTTGAAGAAACCTTCACTGGACCCCACTCAATTAGTGAACTATCGGCCAGTTTCCAATCTCCCCTATTTGGGCAAAGTCATGGAACGTGTGGTGGCTTCGCAACTCCAGGGGTTCTTGGTGGACACTGATTATCTTGATCCGGCACAGTCTGGCTTTAGGCCGGGACATGGGACTGAGACAGCCTTGGTCGCCTTGGTAGATGATCTACGCCGGGAACTCGACAGGGGGAGTGTGTCCCTGTTGGTTCTGCTGGACCTCTCAGCGGCTTTCGATACCGTTGACCACGGTATCCTTCTGGGTCGCCTTGCAGATATGGGGCTTGGGGGTACTGCCTTGCAGTGGCTCCAATCCTTCCTGGAAGGTCGTACCCAGAAGGTGTCATTGGGTGACACCTGTTCGGCTCCACAGCCGTTGTCTTGTGGAGTCCCTCAGGGTTCAGTACTGTCCCCGATGTTGTTTAACATCTACATGAAACCGCTGGGAGAGATCATTCGGAGTTTCGGAGTAAGGTGTTATCTGTACGCAGATGATGTCCAGATCTGTCACTCCTTCCCACCTGTCACCAAGGAGGCTGTCCAGACCTTGAACCGGTGCTTGGCCGCTGTGTCGGACTGGATGAGGGCTAGCAAATTGAAACTAAATTTGCAAATTGAAACTAAAGCTTTTGCACAGTTGAGACTCGTGCGCCAGCTGCGCCCATACCTTGGGAAGTCTGATCTGGCTACGGTCGTCCACGCTCTGGTCACATCCCGAATAGATTACTGCAACGCACTCTACGTGGGGCTGCCTTTGAAGACACCAGCGGGCGGCAGCCAGATTACTAACGGGAGCTACATACAGGGAGCATACCACCCCCCTGTTGTGTCAGCTCCACTGGCTGCCTGTCCAATTCCGGGCTCAATTCAAAGTGCTGGTTTTGACCTTTAAAGCTCTATACGGTTCTGGCCCAGCTTACTTGTCCGAACGCATCAACCGCTACGTCCCATCCCGTAGCCTAAGATCATCCGGGGAGGCCCTGCTCTCGCTCCCGCCGACTTCTCAGATGCGGTTGGTGGGGACGAGGGACAGGGCCTTCTCGGTGGTGGCCCCCCGCCTGTGGAATGCGCTCCCTATGGAGGTACGGTCCACCTCATCCCTCCTGGCATTCAGGAAAAGGTTAAATCCTGGCTCTGGGACCAGGCGTTCCCACACCAGCACTAAGCAGCATATTTGACGGGATTTTAACGGAAGGGAGGAAGAGGGTCAATGTTTTTATGGCTGAATATTGTTTTTAAATGGAATGATTGTAGATGTTCCTGAGGGATTGTATTTTAATGTCTTAATGTATTTTAATGTGTTGTATTTTAATGTGTTGTGGGGTTTGGGGTTTTCCGCTGTTGATGTGGCATCGAATTGTGCCGTGCTGTAAGCCGCTCTGAGTCCCCCCTCGGGGGTTGAGAAGAGCGGGGTAAACTCCTGAAATAAATAAATAAATTCTCTCCTGAATCCCATATCCAGGACCCAAGGACAACAAAGGGTCTGACTTTTGAGTCAGACGAAGATGTATCTTCCAGAAACCTAAACAATAGCCACGCCAGCTTGTAGGCTAGATAAAAGCTATTGCTGACAATTGTACAAACATTAGTCATTTAATCCTGTCATCTTTTCCTCCCAGTTCATTGTTTCCCGCCTGGATCGGCTCCTTTATTCCCATTGGCCGAGAGGCTGAAGCGGCGCTGGCTCTCTGATGGGGCAAGGCGCAACTAAGCCGGCTGCGCCTCCCAGCCAGCTGATGACTCCAATCAGTGCAAAGCCAGCAAGGGGAGCAGGGTGGGAACTTTGTATCTGACAGCGCCGCACTATCTGTAGTTTTCTATAAAACCTGTGTTATGTTGCCTTATGAACTATGTCAGCTCCTGGGCAAATGATTGCGTTGACATCTGTTTCAGCTGGAATGAAATAAATGTCTCAATGGCATTTTCTTCAACTTGGTGAGATTTATTGGAAAAATTGGGAAATTCTTTTTCAGGTGCTTTCTATCTCACCAGGGTTAATTGATCCTCTTTATTGGGTCTGGCTGGTCTCTGTCGTCAAGGCAGGGCCTCCCAAATTCGTGTTCGACATCACCTGTGTATTTAATCATGATTGGCTGCAAGTCCACACATCATGACCACCATTTTGCTCCATCTTCTGCATCTTCCCCCTCTCACGCTTCATAGAATAAGTAGGTGCATTTTGTATTGGCTATTCCAAAGTACCCCTATTTTAAATACAAGATTAAAAATCTATCAAACACTGATACTGTTATTGGATCAAAAGTATTTATCTCAAATTTTGCTACTGGAATGGGCCTTTTATCATTCAAATTTCTGCTGCTGGTGGACACGTACCCCACCCCTCCTGTCCATACCCTTACCTTCATGCTCCAATTTCATCGCGGGGGGGGGGGGATGCCGGTTGGGTTGCCTCCTGCCTTCATCACCTGGGAGTGCACCTTCTCTGACTAGAGTGGCGAAAGGTGAAAGCTTAATCTATCTCAGGAGGATGTAAAAATGTACTGCCCCCTCCACCCTTTCCACAATCATGCTGCTTCTGGCCTTCTTGAATACTTGGATTGGAAAATTGTAGCAGTAGTGGCAGATCTTTAGCATTTTCTCTCAAAGAAACTCCAAGACAGAGTTGGTGCATCTTTTAGCTTCTCCAGGATGGACTAAGCTCTTGCGTTTTACCATTCTATTGAGAGAACAGCATAGTTCCATTTTTGATAAGAGTTAAGGTGCTACACTTGCATTGACCAAGTTTTTTGGGGTCAATTTTTGATTATAATTTTAGAAGTATAAGTAAAGGTATAAGTAAAGGTTTCTTTGAGAGAAAATGCTAAAGATCTGCCACTACTGCTACAATTTTCCAATCCAAGTATTCAAGAAGGCCAGAAGCAGCATGTCCCTTGACATTAAATCAGAAGCGGAGGGAAGACCTGGGCTTTCAAACCCGGTTATTTCAAACCCAGTTATTATTGATGCCATTCCAAAATTTCGGAATTAATTCGGAAACATTCTGAATTTTTTTAAAAAAAAAATCTCATAAGTCTACCAGAATCAAAGCGCCAATACCCCCTACATCTGAAATGAGTTTTGAACCATTTTTTTCTTGATCAACCAGGCCTAGTGGAGATGAATGAGGGATGGTTCGGAGATCATTTTCCTCATGCTATAAAATGTCCAGTTCTCACCCACACACCCTCTCACTGCCACCTCAAAAGCATAGTTTAAAGGAGCTCCAAAATAAAACTGCAGCAGAAATATATATGCAGAAGCGCCACATCAGAGAGAAACCAGATAACCTTTTCAACCCACTTCTCAAAGCACTTTTCACATCAAGACAAGTGACAAGATAATAAATATTGATCAAAGGAAGTTAGTCTGTAGCTGTAATATTGGATTGCATCTGGAAAAGTAAGTCACAAAAATTGCATCATATTTTTATTTTAAAAACCTGACAGAAATGGTTGTTATCATCGTTGTTGTTAAGCTAGGGTTTCTTCATAAATTGCTAGCCTTAACAGAGATTGCTTGAGCATTGGATATCAGGTATAAACTCATTTACAATCCACTCCAGTGCATGTTTATTCAAACAAAAACCCAACTGAATTGTTAAACATTAATGACAAGAACAACACTGTGTGCTTAGCATGTAAAACAGTACTAGGGCTTTTACAGAGATTTAAGACAAGCGATGCCACCGGCTTGCAATTAAGTTACATGTTTGTGGGTTTGGGGTTTTTTTTCTTTTTAATTTCAACAGAACACTGGTTTTAGTTGAATGATGCAGCTACTTCGCTGTCTGTTTACTGGGCATGGACCTATCACTACAGTTTTGCCTTAAAGCAATGCCAGATTATAGCCTGGAATTTGACAAAGGAATCTTAATGTCTCTTGATGGCTATAGATGGTTTCCTGAATAAGTAGTTTTCCTTTAGGGCAGGTATGGAAATTATTTCTCAGCAGATTGTGCAGGAGAAACAGTAGCTCGTAATTGTGCTTCCACCCAAGAACCCTTTTTCACATTATCATGGCATTGGTTTTTTAAGATTTACCATGGAAGAGCTGGAAATGGAGTTAAACACTGTGAAGGTAAACCAGGAATACCTTCATCCATGGCTAAGATTATTATCATAATTGTTGTTGTCAGGTACATTCAAATTATCTCTGATTTATGATACATTTATGCTAGGGTTTTTTTGGCACAACTTGGTTACAGGAAGCTTGTGCTCCCAAAATGTGTCCAAATATTCTAAACCCCATAGAAATGCTATTTTCCCAACCCATCCCACCTCAAATTCCCAAACTCACCTCCAAAACCCTCAGCTTTAGCTAGAATAATGTCCCTATGGCATCAGAAAGTGCAGGTGCAACCCATGGAATTTAAAATTGGCTTCCATCCATCATATAACTGCCCACCTCTTCTTTCAAGTGAAAGCATGCAGGTTTTTACTCACTGCAATTCAGTTGTGTTACAGTAAATTTGTAAGTACAGCAACAAAAACAGATGCAACCCCCAGGAAGATGGTAACACAGTTTCTCTACCTCTAGAAATCATCTCCTCTTGGTCTACATTAGTGGTGTCAAACTTGTGGTCCTCCAGGTGTTTTGGACTTCAGCTCCTAGAATGCATGAGAGGGGTTGGACTAGATGGCACATGTAATTGTTATCAAACACCACTAAGTGCCCCCACCCATAAAAGAGAATTTATAGATAGGGATTTATAGTTTGCCAAGGACACCAGGCTGAAATGGTATAAAATGAGTTAATTTGGCCACGTTACAAGATGACTAAGAGCAGTAAGGATCCCCTTCCCATGTTAGATCTTTGTACAATTTTATTAAGTCTTTATATATGTTTATAGCAGAAATGGACATGTAGCAAATATGCTGGAATCTTGGTTACAAAGGACATTGACCTCTGCTTGATTTGGGCTAACAAGTAAACTGCACAGCTATTGTGCCATACTGAGAACCAGACTCAGGCAATGACTCAAGGACAAAGGGATGCCAACACCTTTGTTCAGTTAGCCTGGAAAAGTCATCATCTCATCTCCAGGAAACCAGGGAAAAACCAAGAAAACAACTGCTATATTTTATTTCTGCAATATTTATATATGTGTGTGTATTTGTGTTTCACACATTTCTCAAATCTAGAATTTATACACTATACCTTTACTTTTCCTTACACTTAAACATAAAATATATTTTCCTTTTTGTCTAAATGGCCTGGGTCTGGCAGACAGTTTAGACAGAGCTATTACTCAAGAATGCTCTTCAGCCCCAGGCAACAGCCAGCCCAGCCATGCCAATGTTCTCCAGGGCCTGGATTTCATAATCCCATCATCTCCTCCCTGGACCCTCTGCTGGTCTGAAATTCCAGCATTCCTTGGAAGCTTCTCTCAGCTCACAGAGTTTTCACCATTTAGCTGGGAGGAGATTTCCAGCCACAACATCAGAGCTCAGCCAATCAGAACAGAAGGAGGAGGATTCAAACTGAACAATGGACCTGGTTGTACTTACTTTTATACTTACTTACTTAGGTCATCCTCCATTATCTGAGTATGATGGCCTTGTCTTGGTGGTGAATAAGTAGATTACTTTTCTTGACCTTCATGTTTTTCCACAGTGAGGACATCAGTTTCCAGGTAGAATGCAGTTCCTGTCAGGGTTGGCTTGATGTGCCTTCTTCTTGGCACATTTCTCCCTTCTGCCATCCATTCGTGCCTCTTTGAATTCCACAGCACTGCTAGTCACAGCTGACCTTCAGTTAGAGTGCTCAAGGTTCCCAGTTCTTGGTGTCTATGCCACAGACTTGGTTGTATAAAACAGTTGGGCAGAGCGCTTGCTCTCATGCTGGCACCTTTAGGGCAATCGCTCTGACTGCATCACATATTGCAAGATGGAAATAAAATACCTCTGTCCTTGTCTTTGGCTGCTTTGATGAGTTAATTTTAATCTGGAATTTTGGCTATTAATTTTTAGCCTTCTTTGCGAGTCAGAATCTTCGAAGTATTGTGTTCTAGATTCCATATCATGGTCTCTTCCAATTCTATGATTCTATGAATGCCTGGCCATTGGACAAGCTGGCTAGGGCTTCTGGGAATTGGAGTCTGAAATATTTGGAAGGCCACAAGTTTGACTCCTCTGGTCTACATGATGATACCTGAGAACCCAAATGACATCACATTGTCCCGAAAGAGACACATAAATTTCACAGAGGAAAACCTGCCCATGTGTGATTAAGAAACATCAGAGTAAAACCAAGATGGTAAAAGTTACCAGTGACGAAGAACACACAAGCTAGGATACATTACAATGTAGCAGTTCGCTTTTGCAGGATCCTACTGGGAAGGGCAAACTTACATCTTTTCTCCCCTAACCACAAGTCAATTGGGTGCACCTGAGTACTTTTGTACTTTGCAACTATTCTGTAGCGATTAAAATAATTTGGGAACAAATAGGAAAAATGGGGGAAAAACTTGGATAATCTCATCAAAAAAAACTGAAAAAGTGGGCCAACAAAGCATTAATCAGGACTGTCTCTTCCAAATGAGCACATTTGATGGGTATAACCCTTATTCCAAAGAGTGACCCAGGGTCCTTCCACACAGTATGTCTGAATGTGGAGTGAAATAGTCATGCAAGCATCAATCTGACTTGCAAAATCCAACTTTCAGTTGGCTACACCTTCAACATTTATTGCTGATCGTTTCCTTTCTTATCCATTTTCTCCAGTTGCTAGGTTTCAAAATAATGTTTTATGTGGATTTTCTTTTATATTTACACACATGGGTAGGACAATGCAGAATGTTAACATTATTTACCAACTTGTTTCTGAGACTTGTCATCGTTCACCTTCTTTCCTCATTTCCATTTAAACTTGTTCCTAGACAAATCCATATAAAGTAAATAACAATGGGCAAATCCAAGGTAATAAACTTCATCATGTATTTCTGTTATAGACAAGGGAACAAAAAACAGACACATTCGTTTTTATTTCCCAATATACATCTTCCAGTTGTAACAGCTGAAACAACCAAGTCACTATAGTGAAATGCTGTTCCTTTAAAATCCAATTTGCAATCTACTTTAGTTAGCATCCAATCTGCATTGTGTCATTGAATCTCATAATCTTGTAATATATTGAAGCAGGAGATGTCTCTGCCAGCACAGAACACATCTTTACAATATGAAATCCCTTGGCTAATTGATTGTTTAAACTCATCCCTCTTTCCAATATTGTGTGTTTGCATGGCTTTGACAGATCCCCAAATCCCTTGTTCTCTCATCATGCCTCAGGATCATATTGCATAACGAGTCCAAATTTTGAATATATGACAACCTTTCTTGTTTCCTCATATAGTCATACAACAGCAATGGTTTGAGTGGGCTTTTTATTCTAGAATATTGTGACATGTTTTCGTGCAATATTTAGTCAGTGAATAATTAATTTGAAATGTGATACCAATTAAGAAAAAAAGTTATTTGGGAAACTGAAGCCCACATTTTCACAAGATTTCAATCATTTTGTATCAATGCTCAGTTTTGTATTTTCCAATAGGAAACTCAATAAAGCAATATATTATTGTGGGTAGGAGGATCTTAATTCCAACATAAACAATGCATGAAGCATATGAAGACAGATTACACATATAAATCATATAGTTTTTAAATAACTTTCAAGCAAGATAGTTTGGAGGGTTTTTTTTAAAAAAAAAACCTTAAAATTCTGGATTTGCTCATAGCAGCATCTTTGCCAGCAAGTTCAAGTGATGTGTTCTGGCAGCAAATGGAGGACTGATTCATCTTAGGTGGTACAATGGATTAAAACTTTGTGCCGGCAGGACTGAAGACTGACAGATTGGAGGTTCAAATCCAAGGAGTATGAGGATGACCTCCCTCTGTCAGCTCCAGCTCCCCATGAGAGAAGCCTGTCATACGTTTGGTAAAACATAAAAACAATATCTGGGCGCCCCCTGGGCAACATCCTTGCAGAAAGCTAATTCTCTCACACCAAAAGCAACTTGCAATTTCTCAAATCGCTCCTGGCAGGAGAAAAAACAAACAAACAACCCCTGCATCTTGTAATTGTCCCAATGAATGAGCTTCTATACTTCCTTTATTGCCTTTAACATCTTCCTGGTAAATTCTACTCATGCAGTCTACAGAGAAACAGACAAATCTACAAATATATTGTGATGATCAGGCTTTGTATAGCATAGAGAACGGTTAACACCTTGTAGTGATTGCTTTGCTGTTTGTGCCCCTGTTTAGGAGATTTCACCTCACTTTCTATCCCTGTGATCATTGGATTTTGAAAAAAATGGCTTGTTGTGGAAACAAGGATATGTGATAAAGCTTTAGTAGAGACACCTTTTCCTCATGATGATTACTGTTTCAGGGATGAAGTTCCTTTCCGAGGGGTAGATTTCTCTCACTTCCTGTTGTATTACCCCTGTTCTTAACTAGAAGTCATATGTAAATCAGATGTTTGTAACTTGGGGAATGCCTGTACAAAGAATTAAGAAAAGGGTCAGGGGCCTATTCAGTTCCCTAAGGGTGGATTGGCACCACAGCAGGTCCCATCCTTAAACTTATTCCAGTTTCAGAATGACACTGGGCTGTTTGGGCATTCATTCCCTCCTTTCTTAGTGAGAAAGTTATTGTTTTAACTAGCATTTTTGTAGTGACTATCTGCTCTCCATTTTTCTTTACTTATTTACTGTTATGAACTTTATGTCTCTTCCATTCTTTTTAATCTTTCTGTATTGGCTATTTGGTAATGCTTTGACTGTTTGTAATCCCATTGGTAGATATTTTGAATGTTAAGAAAACAAGGATTTTTTTTTACAATTAAATAAATAACTGGCCTGAGCATTAATATGCCAGAAGAAAAAAACTAGCAATGAAGTTGTTTGGATCACTGGGTTACAAAACAGTGAAACGATTATCAACAAAAGATAGGGAGATTGTTGAAAAGCCGAAAAATGAATTATTTGCTTCTATCTTCACCGCAAAAGACATTACACCAATACTCATGCCTAGACTAATAGAGGAAGCAACTGACAAACTGAATCCAACAGAAGTGATAAGAGATGACATTTTAGGGCTTATTGACAAATTAAAAATGAACAAGTCACCCGATCTGTATGGCATTCATCCAAGAGAACTCAAATGTGAAATTACTTCGTCTAACAAAAATATGCAACTTGTCACTAAAACCAGCTTTCTCACTGAAGGACTGGGAAATGGCTAATTAAGATCTTTAAATGGATATCCAAAGGACATGGAGGTTAGAAAAATGCAGGTTATATACAAAGCAGTTGTGGCAGGAAAGCATATTTTATTATATGTAAGAACGACTTACAGCAGGGCTTCTGATATGGCCTTCCTAACTAAACTTTTTGATTTCTTTGTGATCAGTATAAGATTTTTCTGCCCAGGTTATGGATTAATCACAGTTTTAATCAGCTAGAACCAGAATACTGTTGGAGCATGCAATAAATCAGTTAGTGTGTGTGTGTGTCAACTGTAAAATAAGATGCATGAATCTGATTGGTTAGGCAATGCACGGGGGTAATGGCTGAGTCTGGAACTTTTGGATACCGTTGCATTCTTGTTCAGGCTCGAGCTATGCAGGTGCAGACAGACAAATAAAGAGAGAAGCAGAGAGAGAGAGAGTGAAAACGATTTCCTTCTTAGCTGCTGAAAAGAAGGTTTCTCATAGGGACAAAGAAATACCATTTTAAATCTCTCTGAAAGGACATTATGAGAGTTGATGCAACTGGCCATATTGTACAAATATTGTTCTGAACTAAGAAGAGTAAACTATTTGTTCTTTACTGTTCACCTGCATGGTATATTTTCTTTTCCTGGCAAGGCAGTGTGTGGACTGATCAAATGTGAACTACATATGGTTTATTTTACATTCTGTCACAAAAACAAGATAAATATGCAGCTCTTAAAAAATACAGATCGCTTTTGTGAGTTATCTCCCGGGCTGCAATCAGCCCGGGAGATAACTCATAAGAGCGATCTGTATTGAAACGCGGAATCGCGAAATCTCTCATTTCGACTTTGAGTCTAAATTGGCTACTACAATACTGGGGAGGAGCAGTCAGAGGAAGTGGTTACGCGAAACGGCCATCTTGACGTCATCAGCTTACCTCCAGCCATTTGCGCCTGCCCACCATAGCAGCCACCAGCCCTGCCACCTACCAAGGTTCCCCTATTGACTCAGTCGCAGGTCCATGGGTCATCATACCCAGGACTTCACTAAGGGTTACTCAGTGCCAAGTGGAATACTCCTTTGCCCAACCATGTATATGGGCTTGTGATTTATGCTCATACTGTGTATTAATCACATGATTGATTATTTGCATTACATTGTACTGTTTGTAATATTGTTCTGCTATTGAGCATATACTCCCATACAATATAGTGGTTTTTATCTATATATGCTATGTCTTGGTATTCCTTTGACACTGCCCCTTTAAACATTGTGGTTTAGCAGTGTGTATAGAAGTATCATGCAATTACCATGATGCTACAAATCATATGGTTTGTTTCCTGGATGTGCAGTAAGCATGCACTTTAGTTTATGTTGCTGCTCATTTTTGGTGGTCATTGATTTATCCAACTTTCTGGTATTTAAGCTGCAGTATTTGGTCTTGTTTGACTCAAGAGGAGGTCCATGTAGTTGACATCATGTTATACTGCACATGGGACCTCATTGCATCGAGGTCCTTAAGCTTGGGGACAGCGGAGGAATCTGTCAAGCAGTGGGGTGAATCCATGGGGAAGCAGGGGAAACTGTGAGGCAGCATATTCCCTTACCATCACATGTTGTTTCCCATCTGTCCCCAGCTTGACCCTGTGCTGTCCCTGGCTTAGTCAATGAGAACACAAGTAATCACCCATATTCTCAGGGCGGCCTCTCATCACACTGCCAAGATACAGCCAGAATGGAGCCAAGAGGGAGTTCTTCCAGAAGTAGCTCACGTGGTGGGCTCCAGTGGGCTCTGTCTTGGCTGTGCCTCGGCATTGTCCAAAGATGGGGCTTTTTGTCCACGTGATAAGGTCCATGGTGACACCAACCCCAATGATACAATTGTGACTACTATAGGTTATGTGGATTTGGATGAATCAAAGTTCAAAACTCAAATTATTCAGAAGGTTGGAAAACAAGAATGTGGGGAAAGAAAAACAGAGAATCCATATTGCATTCAGAATTGTTTGCAAGTTTATAGGAGACATCTCATAGACAAGAAAAGAAGATGAAGACTAGATGGACACGTGATCTAATACAATCCAGTTCTTACAATATTAAGCATGATTCCCCATTTTTAGCCTCTATTTGTGAAAATGGAGCACTTCAAAAATTAGATTCAGACAAATAGCGTGTGTAAATGGGAATTTTTTATTACATCTTGAGTATCTTTCCCCTCTATTTGTTTTTCATATTTTATTATCAAAATATGTGATGTAAGAGGTGCTAGATCTCCTGGACTCCTTGTCGACTGTGAGGATTAAATAAATTCACACTAAAATGCTTTTTACTGCTCCCATATTATTGATATATATGAAATATTTGGGATATGTTGAATTACAGGTATTAAAACTGGAAAGGAATCATATGCCTTTTAAATCAAAAGAGCTCTGCATCTTGCCCCTAGTTAGATTCATGAGAATGATGCTTTTTGACAGCATCTGAAATGTTCAGGCATTTCTCTATCATGAAAACACATTTCTCAGTTATAGTTTACAATTTCAAAAGTGACAATCGGTCAATCAATGGATTAAGATTTATTCTTGTAGCCAGTGACCACTGCAATATGTCAGAAGAACCACTCTGAATGTGTCTGTGTTGCGGGGGAGCTTAAAGCATCTAACAGCATTTGAAATAAATCTGTTCTGGATATCAAAAGCATCCCGTTAATATGTATCATATTTAGCACATAAAGATGATAATACAGGATGAGCATTCCTTATCCAGAATTTCAAAATCCAAATGCACCAAAGACTGTGTAAGTAGCTGTGATAGTGATACCTTGGCTTTCTGGCAGCTCAGTGTACACAAAATTTGTTTCATGTACAAAATTATTTAAAATATTGTAGAAAATTACATTCTGTCTTTGTGTATTAGTTGTTTATGGAACATAAATGATCTTTGTGTTTGGACTTGTATCCCGCCTCATAAGATTAAAGGTAAAGGTTTTCCCCTGACATTAAGTCCAGTGGTCTCTGACTCCGGGGGTTGGTGCTCATCTCCATTTCTAAGCTGAAGAGCCAGCATTGGCCATAGATACCTCCAAGGTCATGTGGCCAGCATGACTGCATGAAGCCTGTCTCATAAATATCTCATATAAATGCAGGTATCCAAAACCAAGGGAGGAGGGGGGTGGACAATCTAATAAAATTCTGGCCTCAAACATTTCAGAGATATGGGATACTCAACCTGTGTATTTATTAGAGTGCCTAAAAACAGAAATATTAAATATTTCACTATTGTGGCGATGCAATATCATTTCTACTTTCTTTAGCTTTAGGGACATTGTTAAGGGTCTTGAGAACAACATGGACACTTTTCAAAGGCCCTCCTGAGAGCCACATGTCATGTCATTTCCAGATCTATGCTAGAAGATGGCATCTGCTCTCTTCTGGATCTCTATCTTCTTCGTTGTTCTAGTACTATTTCCATAGGTATAGCATTTCCACAAAGAAACTTAAGAAGGTCAAAGCCAAAATGCCATGTTGTAATGTTCAAATATTTTTGCTTTGTTGGTTGCTCAAAAACACACAAATAGAGTTGATAGAGAAATACAAAAAAATCCCTTACATAAAATTCCAGAAATACAAGTCAGCAACATTATTTTGAAAACCTATTCATTTAAAGCAAAGAAATCCCCTTGGCACTTAGCGCAATTGTGGGTCAAAAGGTGCCTAAAGTAATAAAATAAAAGCACTCAGAAGACGAAAAATGCAAAATTCAGCAAGAAACAGAAGAAGCTTTGAGTAGGCTGATGGCAGGAGTGGGAAAAATGAAGATTCGGGGGTTCTAACCCCATGAACCTTCTATGGGATGAACACTGTTTGAGGACACATTTACTCATCTTCATTTGTCATTTCACTTTGCCATGAACTGGGTCCGGAAGCTTACACAATTATATTTTAATACGTCACTTTTTTCTTTGGAAGGGTGAAGGATACTGTGCATCAGTATCTAACTTTCTACAGTCAGCAAGGAAGAACCAAAATAGTCAAACTATTTTCTTCATAAGCTTTCAATACCTTCTTCCTGAAATGAGATGCATTGTCCAGTCAGCTGAATAAGCTAATAGCTTTTTAATATATCAGAACTAGCAAACAAAATGAGGTACATAGATTCATTATCTGAAGTAGTAAATATCTTTCCTAAAATGAAGTGTGATTCAAGGGATTAGTTATCACAAACTGGGGATGCTTGAACAATTTGCCATCCAAGCTATGGAAACTAATAAAATCGAAACAAACATGTTGCAAAGAGCAAGAGTGGTCAAATTTGCACTCAGTCACAGCTCTACGCTTCGGCTACTCATTAGCCCACTATATGAAGTGTTACCTGGGAAACGGAGAAGGAGATAATAATAGGGATCCTCATTTAAGAGCTGTTGGTACTGCTTTTGTAAGAGCAGGCTATTAATTTGACAAGATATATCCAGATCATTCAGAAAAAACATAGAATCACATTTTTGTTCGCTTTTATATCACATGAGGCTCTTAATGAAAGTAGCTTGTTCTAATGTTTATTTCCAAAAACAAGACCAAATAGCTTGTATAGGTTTCTCCAAGGCAAACTGCCCAAGCATCTTACATTTGGTGGACAATTCACATTTCTCAAGCAGGGGACATCAATGCTAACATCTGTCCACTGGTTGCCAATTAGTTTCTGGGTAAAGTCCAAAGTGTTGGTTATTACCTATAAAGTTCTACATGGTTTGGGTCCAGGTTACTTGAAGGCTTGCCTTCTTTCATACAACCCACCCCATATACTTAGTCCTCTGGAGAATATTTACTTCAGCCAGCCAGAACTCATCTGGCAACTGTTACCCAGAGTACCTTTTGATTGGATCCTCCTAAACTGTGGAATGACCTGCTGGGAGATATTTGACAGCTGTCTGAATTTCAAGCAGAATGAAAGACCATCTCTTTTGGTAGGCTCACCTAGACCATTTTGAATTATAACATTTATTATTTATTTATTTATGTATTATTTGGATTTCTTGGTCGCCCCTTCCAAGTGGCTCGGGGTGACTCACAGTCACTAAAACAATTACAGTAAATAAAACACAATAAAAACACCATAAAAACAGTACAGTATAGTCAATAAAATTACAATAAAACACAGTAAAAGCAGTACAGGCACAGATTAAAACATGTAAAATTAACAGTCATAGCCCTTAGCAATATTGTGGAGCCTTATAAAATTTATAATGGCATTTGCCCACCCATACCCCGAATAACGAGCCGACAACAATAACGACACAGACAAGTAACTTTGGGTTCAAATCTTTGGGCAACATTTATTGTTACCTATTGAATTCCTAACCACTAACTCAAGGGGTGTTAGGAATCAATCAACTTCAACCAAATTTGTGGGCGAACACCGAGGCTGGTCTGCCAAAACACCAGATCCAGCCACAACAGGGAAAAGGGGTAAGGGGCCAACTCACCCGAGCTTGAGAATAGCCCCCTACCCTTCCAGGGCCATCCAATCCACCTCACTCAACAACAGAACTTCACTGTGAGGATTTAACTAACTGGCCCTCACCCCTAAACGGGATGCCTTCAGGTGAACACCAATTAGGGAATTTCCCTAACAACCAACCGCCTCTCTATTTAATCTGACCTAATTATAAAAAAACACCACAGCCAATAGCCCCTAAGGAATTTAGGAGGTGGGCAAAAACCCTCCCCGGCTTAAAAGCAGCAGTAGGAGTCAAAATACCACACCTGGCCCCTAAGGTGGCCTGGAATTATGAACCAAGGGCGGGAGTGGTGGGACGCAGAACAAGCTCCGAATGGCTTGCTGGGGCGGGGCCTCGCTGAAAGCACCGCCCCCCCCCACACCGAAAGGTTCCCCCAGGAACCTTTGCTCTCCTCGAGGCAGGGAGGGGCAAATCCCTCTCATCCCAGCAAGCTGGGATGAAAGGTCGTTTATTAGAATGAATGTTTTTAATGTGTTTTAATCCTATGCCAATGCCTTTTAATATACAGTGATAACTTGACTTAAGAGTTTAATTTGTTCCATGACCAAGCTCTTAACACAAATTGCTCTTATCTCAAAGCTAATTTTCCCATTGAAATAATGTATAAATGCACATTCACATGGAAGAATAAAAAGAAAGGTAAACTTTAAAATGATAGAAGCATAAAGTTGTGGCAAGGAAGCACAAAGTGAAGATGCAAAGGCTGCTGTAGTCTGGCAAGCAGCAGAGGATTTTTCTGAATGTTCAGAGGATGAGGGAGATGATGAGTTTCAAAGTGAAGAGTCTGTGAGTGACTCGAGGGGAGTGCTGGACGATGAAACTGATGTTTGTGATTCTTCAGTTAGTTCCCAGGCAACAGGGAAAATGGAAGTACCAGTTCCCTGGAGAAATGGCCTTGGGCCGATGGGGACGTTTCAAGGGAACTTAGATTAGACTTGAGAATGGAGGGTGTTAAAGTAGACAAACAAGATTATCTCAGAGACTCAAAGATAAGGCTAAGAGGAGATCCAGGTGCATGTGAAATGATGTCATGGGTGGTTTGGAGGGCTTAAATTTGTGAGTTGTTTCCAGGTCTTTCAGAGGAGACAATATTGCCATAGAAGATTGCCCTACTGTTTCTGCTCTCAAGTTCTTGGTCCAAGTGTTTTAAAGTTTCCTGTTCTTGCTTATACCTGTGTTGCCTTGGAGAGTTTATCTTGGAAAGGTTCCTGTTTTCATGTTCATGGATTTATGTTTGGAACACTGCAGTGGATTTTAGTTTCCTTGACTTTGTTCCTTGTCATTTTTGGATTACTGTTATTTTGTATTTTCTATTCTACTATTCCTTTTGGAATTGCCCTTTTTCCCTTTTTCATCTATTTTCTTTAATAAACATTTTTAGATAAAATTACTTTCTTTAATAAACATTTTTTAGATAGACTCTGGCGTGGTGCTGGGTGAAAGGTGCTTCAGTGCTAGAGTACAACAGAAGCATCATTTCCTTCATACTGTCCTCATTCCAACCTCCTTCCCTCTCTTGATCTCTCCCCTCCTCTCATGAAGTCAAACATGCCAGGAATAAAAACCACACAATATCAACTAACCCAAAGTTCCTCAAAGTGGACAGGAGCAATACAGATAGCAATTTTCCAAAAAGGACAAGAGCACAAGGCACAGAAGCTGCACCCTTGAAGCCCTAAAGCCTTTTACTCTCACACTAGCACTCCCTTTGGTTCTAGCTGAGAATCATAGAAGCATTGAGTTGGAAGAGACCTCATGGGCCAGCCAGTCCAGCCCCCTGCCAAGAAGCAGGAAAATCGCATTCAAAGCACCCCCGACAGATGGCCATCCAGCCTCTTTTAAAAACCTCCAAAGAAGGCATCTTCACCACACTGTGGAGCAGATAGTTTCACTGCTAAACAGCTCTCAAAGACAGGAAGTTCTTCCTAATTTTCAGGTGGAATATCCTTTCCTGTAGTTTGAAGCCATTGTTTCACGTCCTAGTCTTCAGGGCAACAGAAAACAAGCTGGCTCCCTCCTCCTTATGACTTCCCCTCATATATTTATACATGGCCATCATGTCTCCTCTCAGCTTTCTCTTCTGAAGTATAAACATGCCAAGCTCTTTAAGCCTCTACTCATAGGGCTTGTTCTCTTGTTGTTAGCTATCTGATGAGTGGAACCAGCATTATTTTTTTCTCAATTGGCCAAAGACTAGCAATATATCTGTTATGTAAGTCGCTTAGAGCACTTTAGTGGAAAGAGACTCGTGAAATAATAAATTTGATTGATTGATTGAATATATTTGTGCCCACTGACTACAACTATTTCTTTCTTATCTTGAAATTATCCCAATAACTTGGGAACAGCAAAAGTCCTAGGAGTCATGTCTTACAACTGTCTCGATTAGGCAGGAATAGTCCAGATTAATCCTCTGTTGTCCCACTTTTTCAGCTGTTTTTTTAAAATGTTCCAGTTTTTCTATCTGTCTCTTACTTTCCCCCTTTTTTATCAGCTCACTTCAATTGCTGCAAACAAGCTTGAAATGCAGAAGCAGTTTTCACTTACTTAGATTAGTTAGATTAGTGAGGGGAGAGAAAAGGTTCAAGCAAATGTAAACTATAGGCATGAGAAAAATGAAACGGAAATTAAAAGAAATCGTAAGTGATTCGTATGTAATGGGCCTTTCAAGTTTATACGGATCGCAAGGCCAATCCCGGAAGTGGACTTTCTTTTACGCACCCTGGGCCCAAAATTTCGTTAGATTATTAAATATTTCGGATGTCCCCCCAACAGGAAAATTTCCTCCTCCAAAATAGCTTTGCAGACATAACTCACAGTGAAATCGGGCCTTTCCATGCTTGCAGCCTAATTAGAGTGGAAGGCCTCTTCCAGGAAGTGAAAGGGAGCCGGAATGATAGAGAGCCCGAAATCGGGACTCCTAGAGGGGCTGGAGGACTGACGAAAAAGCGATTTAAACACCCAGGAAGGGGTTTAGATAGAAGGACAGAGTAGGAGGACATAAGAACTGCTGAGAGAAGGGCAGCAGGAGTGAAAAGAGCACGGAGAGGAGAAGGAAGAGTTCAGAATCAAGAAAAGCCATAGAGTTCCAATGGAGGTCCTAGACTGCTATGGTAAAACTGAATGGGGAAAAAGATGGAGTGAGGAGAACTCTACAGATTAGCAAGGCCTGCACCAGAGGTAGGCCTAGGCATTTATTTAATAATATTAATAATAATAATATATCAATGCATTATATGTGTTCCTGCAAAGGAACCCTGTCCTTTAATAATATTAATAATAATAATATATTAATGCTTTATATCTCCCTGCAAGGAAACCAAGGGAAATGTTGCCCCTTGATTTGCCTGTGTTTAAAACAGTATCAGTCCTGTTTCCCTGCTTTGCCTACTTTAGAACTACTAACGAATTTCGTAAGTAATTAAGTTACATTTCAGAAATTTTTGGAATTTTTTTGTAAGTCTTTCTTTTACTCAACAAAAAAATCCCCCATTTGATATAAGAATCGCCATTTTGGGATTCTAAAACATGCCTAGTAAACTACTGTAGCCTCACTTAGCTTGTGTGTTCTTCTCATTGATAACTTTTTCTTATTTAGATCACATTTGATGTTGCTCAGAGCACACAACATGAAGGTCTTCAACCATTTAATGCAATTGGTACAATGCCCCTGAAATGCATGCCATTCTTTCCGGATCAAGTGTCAACATGCAATGATCATCCTGCATGCAAATGAGAGCGAAGAAATCCAATGGAATTTAATTTGTAAAATGTTATTTTAATGTTTCAATGATCTTTCATAGATGTCTTTAGAAGCACTGACCATTTTGCAGGCATTTGTTCAATTTCTTCCAACTGCCAGCAGAGGTCAGGCGAGGTGGCATCTTCAAGAACCAGCTTTCAATGGTAAATCCATCTTCTAGACTCCTGAGCCCCAAGGAAGCAAATTAGAAAAGCGTTTTAGGAAGGAAAGAATGCTCTTTCTGTTTTACCAACCTAAAAGCCGGTTCTTCTTAAAACCTGTCATAATATTTAAAGACACATCAGAGCAGTGAAAAGCAAATCATTTAACAAAATAGTTGTTACCTGAATATTGCTCTGTGTAAAGGTATAGTGATTTTCTAGCTGCATCTTTGTTTGCACTATCTTTCTCACAGAGAGAATGACATGAATTGGCAAACATCCTTCATAGCAGATTTGGGTTTAGATTGTATATCACAACCCTACTCAAAAGTCAGTGCAACTCTTGGGTATTACAGTCTTACAGTACTAGCCATGACTATTCACAAGCAAATCAAATTCAGTTTAAAGGAATTTATTTCAAGGCTGGTCAATGTTGACACCCTTCAGGAGAATTTACAGGAGTGGTTGGGACATTCTGGAAGTGACAGTAAAGAAAATCTGTGCACAGTACAGTATAATACCAATATCCTCAAGGGGTATGTTTCCAAATTTCATGTGAATATACAAAACCACTGATAATAGTGAGCCTTATTAAAATTAAGGACTTCTGGCCAAAGAAGTCACACTGGAGGATCTAGAAATTGCCCAGAGAAGAAATATTTTGTTGGACAAAGATAAATGAAACTACAAATACCAGCCTCATGGGTTATATAAACTCTAAACGTTCTGGCCCAGCTTATTTGTCCGAATGCACCTACCCCTATGTCCCACCTCAAAATCTAAGATCATCCGGGGAAGCCCTGCTCTCGCTTCCACCAACAGCTCAAATGCACCTAGCGAGAATGAGGGACAGGGCCTTCTCGGTGGTTGCTCCCCGACTATGGAACACTCTTCGAACTGAATTAAGATCAGTCCCCTCCTTCCTGGTTTTCCAAAAGAAATTAAAGGCATGGTTTTGAGACCAGGCTTTGGGGCAATAGATGCAGCAGCACTTTAAGGGACAAATTGCAATGGTGATTTGACTGCCAAGACTGGTTTTTTATTGCTCAATTTTTGTATGGTTTTAACTATGTATTGTTTTTATGATGTGATGTTTTGATATGTGATTTTATTGTTGTAATTTTGTGATAGCCTCTAATAGGGCTTAATTGTAATGCAGTCCTGAGTCCCCCTTCGGAGGTTGAGAAGTGACAGGATATAAATGCGAGAAATAAATAAATAAATAAATTGTACTTATACTGTTTACTCAAAAAGCATCACTTTGCCATAATTTAAAGAAAATATATTTAGCCATTAGCTAAATATGTTCAAACAAGAGGTCCCTCCTACCTTGACAAACACAAGTTCATTCCTGTTATCCCTTCCTCCCACACACACATTTACACATGCCACATCAGACCTTTTGCAGAATTAGGTCATGTACAAAAGAGAAATGTTTGGCCAGAGCTAAAACTTTCCAAGGAAATAACTAGAGAGGAGCAATGATGATTGGCACTTTCCTCACAGAAATAGAGGCAGATGTCAAGCCATGGTGACAAGTGCAATTTGACATTTACTTTTGTCTCGACTGAGGAACAATATCAAGTTTAACATTGCAAAGCAGTTACCAGCTGAAAAAGGTGCTATCTGGCAAGAACAAAGCAAAGTGAAATGCTATAAACACTAGGCATGAGACAAATGGTTAAAAACTTCTTAAAACTCAAGAGTGAATCATCCTTGACTTGAAACATCATCTGCCTCCAACATTCTGGAAACAGCTCTTTAAAAATGAACTGGGATTAAAGCCAGCAGGTTTTGGCAAAGTAGAATGCAGAAGACATGCAGGAAGAGATCCCAGATAAGGAGCTGAAAGAAAGATATCTATACCAAATAAATTTTGGGTTGAAAAAGAGTGGCATCTGTAGTCCAGAAAGAACTGTTTTGCCTCTATAGAAGCATCAAACAATCTCATTTCTCTTGCAAAAAAAGTAGATGAGCTTTTGCAGAGCTCCTAGATGCTTCTCAGCCCTTCTTCCACCATGTTTCCCTTCTTTTCTTTTCTTTTTTTAATTTTTATTGTGAAATTTTTCAGTTATGCAGTGATACAACCAAAGAACAGAAAAACAAATAAAAAAGTGTGGGTAGGGTGTGGATACAGAAAGGAGAAAAGAAGAAGAAAAAAACAAGACAAAAACAGTACTCACAAAAACAAACACAATCCCTCTGAACAAGCAGAGCTGTACTTAAAAACACAGTTGAACTTCCAAACATGCATGAACAGTCAAGAACCCTTATATTTTCCTCCAATAGATATAAAACATTTCTACCGTAGTATTATTCCCTTAAAAACGATAGTTTGCTCTAGCTACTGTAGTTTGTACAATTGCCTTTATATTCTTTCTCTGGTAACTCGGGCATAGGAATCTCCCTTTGCCTTTTTGAGTTCTTACTTGGCCTGTAAGTAGTCCTCAAGTGGAGTCCAATCAGTTCTCCTGATTGGATTACCGTTACTTTGTTTTAGAAAGAAGGTTAACTTGTCCATATCCCTTATTTCCCATAGTTTATCCAGCCATGAGTCCATGTTCGGCGTCTTCTCCAGCTTCCAGACTGTTGCATACGTAATTCGGGCAGCCGTGGTTATATATGTGAATAGTCTGTCCTCATTTGCATCCAATTGGATAGCTTTATCTGTTAGGCCGAGGAGGAAAAATTCCAGTCTTAATGGAACCTCTTTTTTAATTATTTTTTGGGTTACTCCCTGGATGTCATGTTTTTGGTTAGAAACACTGTTTTTTTATTGTTAAGTTTAAATCCAGCCAATTTGCCATATTCCTCCAGCTTTTGCATCCATTTATGGACATTTTTAATTGGGTCTTCAATTATACAAATAATGTCGTCTGCGAAGGCCCTTATTTTGTACTCTTGGTTGGCCACCTTCAGCCCCACTATCTCATTATCTTTTCTTATCCCTCTCAATAGTATTTCTAATGCCAGAACGAACAACAGGGGGGACAGGGGACACCCCTGCCTAGCTCCTTTTCCAATTTGGAATTTTTCGGATGGCTCATTATTTATTTTTAATCGGGCTTCCTGGGATGAATAAATGGCCCCAAAAGCATTCTTAAAACCAAATCCCATGTCCAGTTCGTCTATAACCACTTCAATGAAGTCCCAATTTATATTATCGAAGGCCTTTTCAGCGTCCAGCGACAAAAAGGCCATCTCCTTTTGTGTATTTATATCATAGTATTCTATAATATCCAAGACTACCCTTAAATTATCTTTGCTACTTCTATTGGGTAAGAATCCTGCTTGGTCCTCACCTACCCATATTTTCAAAAATTCTTTTAGTCTGTTGGCCATAATATTCGCGAATATTTTATAATCACAGTTCAACAATGAAATGGGTCGAAAGTTTCTTACGTCTGTGGTATCTAGAGAGTCTTTTTGTATCATTACAATCACTGCTTCTCTCCACGTGTTCGGAGCCCCTTTATTTACTAATATTAAATTCATAATTTTTTTAAGGTAGGGAATGAGTTCCTGGCTCATTGTTTTGTAGAATATTGCAGTGAACCCATCCGGGCCAGGCGCCTTGTTATTGTCTAATTTATTTATAGCTTCTTTAACCTCTTCCTCCGATATTTCCCTATTTAATGCCTCTCTCTCCTCATTTGAAATTTTATTTAATTTTTGGATAGAGATGAACTTTGTTATTTCATCTAATGGTATGTCCTCCCTCTTGTACAATTGTTTATAGAAGTCTACAAATTGTTGCTGGATGTCCTTGTTAGCTATATAGATCTTGTCCCCATTCTTAATCTTTGTGATAGATTGTGCTTGTTTCTTTTTCCTAATTTTCCTTGCTAACCATTTTCCCGGCTTGTTTGCATTTTCGAAAAAAATTCTGTTTTACAAATTTATATTTCTTTGCCAGGCCCTCAATATCCAAATGATGTTTCCTTTTTATCAGCTGTTTTAACTTATCATTGATCTTCTTTTTATTTGGGGATCTTTTTAGCTGCTTTTCCCAGTGTGCTATATTATCTTCAATGTCCTTAAGCTCTTTATTCCATAGCTTCTTTTTTATTGTATTCTGTTGTATGAAATATCCCCTCATCACTGCTTTCATTGTATCCCACACCACCTGTGTTTTTATCTCCGCCGTATCGTTTATAAGAAAGAACTCCTTTAAGAGTTCCTTGTTTTTTTTATATCCTCTTCTACTTTTAGTAAATTGTCATTAAGCCTCCATTGTCTATTTTTAGTGGTGTTATTTATAGCTAATTCAATTGGGCAATGGTCTGAGTGGGTACGTGGCAATATTTTGATGGCACTGATTTTTGTTAATAATGGTGTGGATAGCCAAATCATATCGATCCTCGACCATGATTTATGGCGCGAGGAATAGAAGGTGTAATCTTTCTCCGAGGGGTGCATGGCCCTCCAGGCATCTTCTAGGATCATATCCTCCTTCAGGGATAGAAACGATCTAGGTAGGTTGCTTGCTTCTTTATTTTTGATCTTTCTTCCTCCGCTATTTTTGTCTATTTTGCTATCCAGGACTCCATTAAAGTCCCCCAGCAGTATTACATGGTCACATTCATTGTTTTCAATGTTTTCTCTTAAAAATTTAATAAATTTGGTCTTGGGGCCATTCGGCGCATAGATATTGCAGATTAATATTTTTTCGCTATTTAAAGTGATCTGGACCGCTACCACTCTCCCTTCTGCATCCTTAAATTTAAATTCTGGGGATAATTCCTCCTTTACATACAATGCCACCCCTCTTTTTTTTGTCTCAAAGGAGGAAAAATAAACTTTGCCAAATTTCTTATGGTTCAAGTGAGAGACATGCTTATGGGAAATGTGAGTTTCCTGAAAAGCTATAACTTGGTAATTGGCTTTATTTATTTGGTTAAAAATTCGATTACGTTTGCACGGCGAGTTCAGCCCGTTCACATTCTGTGAATATAATTTCAAAGAGAGCTCAGGCGTTGTCTAGGTCCTCTCCCTCCCCCGGTATGTCGTCTTCGTCTTCCGAATCTTCCCCCTTAGAAGGCACTATTGGAGCTATCGCCTGGTCTTCCTTCTTCTCCTCTTCCTCCGGTGACTTAAGCCTAGGTCTTTTCTTTGTGGCACCCTCCTTTGATGAGTGATCAAATTGATTTTTTGAGGAGTCCTTCATCAGCCTCTCGAAGAAATCTCTGGCTTTTTCTTCGTTTGTTATCCACCACCTTTTGTCATTATAGGTTGCCATCAGCCCCTCCGTCTTCTCCCATCTGAACTTGATTTTGCGTTTTTTCAATTCTTCCGCTAAAAAACTGTATTTTTTTCTTTGCTGCAAAATTTGCTGTGGGATCTCCTTGAGGACTATGATTTTTTTCCAGCATGGACCAGTGGCTTTCTGCTTGTCAGTCTGAGAATGTTATCCCTTGACACTTTGTGTACAAAATTGACGATAATGTCCCTTGGAGTTTTATGATGTTTTGCGTAGGCAGATTGGACTCTATAGGTTCTATCCACTTCCGCTTCCACCTCCTGAAACCCTCTTCCCAAATACGTTGATAATAGATTGATGATCTTCATCCTTGTATTTTCCTTGGCTTCCTCCTCCAAATTCCTGAAGCGTAGTTGCCCATCCATCTCGCTCACTTGCAGCCTGTTCACTCTGCTCTCTATTTTGTCACTTTTATTTATAATTTCTCCCATATTTTTTTTCTATTTGTTTTTGATTTTCTTCCAAACGTTTACTTTTGATCTTTACTTCATCTATTTTGGCAAAGGCAGCAACCAGGTCATCCTTTAGGTGGTGTAGCTCATCTTTGATATCCCTCTTCATAGTGTCCATTTTTTCCTCTAACTTTTTATTTTGAGTTGCCAGTATTTCCTTAAATTCATTTTTACTCTCTTGCTGGTCTTCTCTCATTCTTTGAAGTTCTCTCAGCAGGTCTTTCATACCCACATTTGTGTTCATGTCTTCATTACCGCAACCGCCTACGGAACCTCTCCGTTGTGGGAGTGTCAGCCTAGAGTCCTTCCATTCTTTGGAGGAGGTCTTTGGGGTCATCATTTTGCTCCGATATTAACCTTCCTGGGGATGGAAAAAGCCCGTCCGAGCTTTGGCTTCGTCACTCTCTTCTCTCCTCTTCTCCCTTGCCCTCTGTAGGAATCCGCTCCTCTTCTCTCGCCTTCTCTCGCCTTCTCTCGCCTCTCTCCGTCGGGGGATTGTCATAGAGTCGTCTTGGGATTTTACTTCTGTATTCTACCTTTTCATATATTTATGTTGACGAATGGGATCGCCTTCTCTCGTGGGAACGCAGTTCGCGGCTACCGCCTCATCACGTTTTTTCTCTTTCCTGTGACCTCGCGAGAGTTGGCTCGTCCCTCGCGCTCTTCACAGCTCTGCGGTTGTTTACAAGAAGCCCAGAGATAGACACAACAGTGATGGCGCTCAAGGTCAGACCAATGTTCTGCCTTACTCTTTTTCCCTTTCTTAATTTCTTGCTGGGGAATTTGGGTTGTTTAAAGCAGATATTTATTTTAAAAGGGATGGTTGTCCTCCCTCTTCCTTATTTTTCCCGCGTTAACTTCTCTCCAGCCCGTCCAGGGATTTCTCTTAGGTTTTTTTGTAGTTCCGATGCCCCAGCAACTTACAATTGGTAGCTTTGTTATCTGGCTTCCTCTGGCGTGGCCGCAGCTAGTTGGCTTGAACTTTCTTAGAGCCGATTTCTCGGCTGAAGCTTTATTTCTTCTGGGCAGGGGCTTGTAGTTTTTGCGGATCTCAGACCCGCTTCCCCCGGAGCCGCTCGCACTCCCGGTGTTGTTTCTGGGCCCCCGGCACCCTTCCCTTGGGGGGGAGAGTGGCTTATTGGCCATCAGAAAAGCACCGGGTTCCGGGCTCTCCTCCCGGAATCAGTCCACCGGGAAGAGGGAGCGTTAGCTCTTGCCCTGCTGCTCAACGGGGCTGGGAAGACAGGAGCCCCGTCTTTCCCGTGCCTACTGCCATCACTGCCCACCGGAAGTCCACCATGTTTCCCTTCTATATGTCCATTTTATACTCCCAGCACGCCCATTGTAAGTAGTGATGAATGTTTTGTTCATCACATTAATTTGAATCTAATCAGAAATAAAAGTAGGGGATGAGCAGCTATTGAAAAGGCAGGTTATAGTGATAAACTTTTGTTGTTGTTGTTGTTGTGTGCATTCAAGATGTTTCTTATTTATGGCAACCCTGATGTGAATTTAGGTTTTCTTGGCAAGATTTGTTTGGAGGGAAATTTTGTCTTTGCCTTCTCTTAGGATGAGATACTGTAACTTGCCTAGGGTTAGCGTTTGGGTTTCCATGACTGAGCAGGAATTTCAACACTGTTAATATTCCAATACTCAAATCAGTGACTCCTATATTTTGGACCTCCTGGTGTTTTGGACTTCAGCTTCTAGAAACCTTAGCTCACTTGGCAAACAATCAAGAATTCTGGGAGCTGAAGTCTAAAACATCTGTATGGCCAAAGATTGGAAACCACAGCACTATACCATGCTTAGGGGTCAAAATACTGTGCTTTAAATAATTTTGCCTCACTCTCTCCTGTGTGATTATGATTTAAACATAATCTGAATATCGGTGTAAGTTTTTTTTTTGTCAACTGTCCATATGCAAGGTTTGGAAATCTTTGGTCATCCATGTCATCAAGCACTGTTTGAACTTTCAGAGTTCTGTTTGAACATTCTTCCTTCCATCTGAGCCTATTGTCCCTCATTTGGTGCTTATTGTCTTAGATAGAAAGTCTCTCTCTCCCCTCCCCACCCCCACCCCTAGTGTAAGCCTTCTTCCTGGCTTAATATTTTCCCAATCTTTCATTTGTCTCAACCAGACCCTTCAGTTGATTGACTAAAAGAGACTATTTATTAATCAAAACTTCCACTATTCATATGTATTAATCAGGCCCTCAAGACGCTTTCATAGATGTCTTTCGTTTACAATGGCCATCACCTCAATTCAGTGTGGCTAAAAGTAATGAATAGAGATTTTACTCGAAAGGATCTAGAGAGTCAAAAGTTCCACTTCACTTCCATATTGGATTAAGTGCATAGGTGACAGGAATAAACTGAGAGTATAGGCTCTGAGACAGCTGTCCCATGGGATGGTAACATATACAGGGCCTCCCCCATTGTGTAATCCCAGATACAAAGAGACTCTTCCCTCCTAGACCAATAATTCACCTCTTTCAAAGGAGGCCTACACTCTTGGAAGAGGAAGCATTGATGCTTAAAAGGATGACCACTTTATGTATCAAAAAAAATAATGCCACACTCTCATTTGTTGTTGTTTTCTTTAACCCACACTTGAAACTGGACAACTTTCCTCCCTCCAGCCAGAGGTCATATAGCCACCTGAGGACACCTAATAAGATAGAAAGTTATAACTAGTCATTATCAAAATGACACTACTAGCCTTAAAGTAAAGTGTTCCCTAGCTACTTTGTGGTTTGCTTATTGTGGACTCGCTGTTTTGCAGATTTCAAAAAATATTAATTCAAAATATATATCACAGTATTTTTGCTGTTTTGTGGAGTTTTGCTACCGCTGCTCTCCAAAGTGCTTTCACTCCTCAGTCCTCCCACCCTCCAACCTTGAAGGGCCTTTCCTTCCTTTCCTTCACTTTATTTTAAGTGTGTAAAGACTTAAAATAGTGTATAACTACTAAAATAATGTATAAATATTAAAATAAATAGAGCATCCCTATATCACTATTTGACTTATTGCGGGAGGTCCTGGAACTGAACCCCAGCAATAAGTGAGGGAACGCCGTACCTGTATCTTCCTTCCCACCAGAAAGAAATGAAAATGACAACAGAACTCGCTGATGCAAGAATGCAGATCAGGGAGTAGCTGATTTATTCTGGCATAAAGATAAATAGATAGATAGAGACAGACAGACAAATAGACAGATAGATGATAAATAATGTGGGAGAACCTAAAATCAGGGGTATCTCCTCAACAGACTCTGGCAAACTTACCAATTGCTAGATTTTTTTTTTCAGTTGGCCAGATTACTTCATAATAGTTCTAGATCAAGGGTATTGTCAGAAAGAAATAAAGTGTGTCTGTTATAAGAGTGCTCATGAAGAAATAAATATTTCTGGACAAGAGTGTGGAGCATAAACAAACAGGCAGAAGGTAGTGAAGGGGCACTGGTAGTTGTAATACAAATTCCAACTGCAATTGAACACAAACAGGGTGTCCATATGTTTTGTTCTTTATAAGTTGTGTGACTCTCAGAGCTTTATTCCTATCTGGACAAAAGGAGAAAGGGGAGGGAGAAACCTGGGGCTTCAAGGTCTACTTTCTCACTGATTTATTGTACTGGTTCATAGAGATATGAGAGTTCACATGATGAAACGCTTCCCCAAAGTAAATTATTTTTGTAGCGGGAGAAGGGTCACATTTCAGGGAGAAAAGTAAGCTACAGCTATTGTCCTTGGTAGTAAGTTTTCTGTGTAAGGAAAGCTATTTTGTAAAGAGCAGCATTCATTCCCACAACCCATCACCTGCTTGAGACCATCAAGACACAGCTTCATCATAATACCTAGTGAGGATTGTTTCATCTTAGAAAATATTTACAGTACAGTCACAGAAAGAAGAATCCTGAACTGGCTCAGGCAAACTGCCACCACATTGGATGCTTGGAGATTACTATTTGGTTACATAAGTAACATAAGTCACATCTTTTCAGCCATTTAGGGGATTGAAATATATGAAGCAGCCTAAAACCTGTAAACAAGCAAATTAACTTGTCAAAATGTTGTCATTCATTTTGTGAGATTATACAAAACTTTACTATTGAAGTGATGCCTAAAGTAGCTGTAACCATTTCCTGTTGATATCTATTGGTTATTTGAATACTTCTCCCTGTAGAATGACTATGGATTTCCTCCCCCTCATCTCCATAGTGAGCAATCAATAATCACAGGCTGTGCTGAGAAATTAAAACATGGCATGAATAAATCATTACAGGCGCTGCAAAAGCAGCATTGGATGCCAATTGCTTGGAAGAAAGAGGAAGAGATAGCAACGATTAACTGTAAGTAAACATGACACATCTGAATGAAGAGGGATATCCCTTATTGGCAAAGTCCCATTTATTCTTCAAGGATTTTTTAATAAAGTTGAGATGAACTGATGATGTTGGCATTATGGGGGAATATGGGAAGTCTATTCTGTAAAAATAAATATGTCACTCTCCAATGGCATTTCTCTGAAAGCCATTTGCCTTCTTATCTTGCCTTTTGAAGGCTCCCAGGTTCATTTATTTATCTATCTTATTTATTTTGGGCATTTCTATCCTGTCCTTCTCACCTCCGAAGAGGGACTCAGGGCGGCTTAAAGCAGGCAGTCATTAGATGCCTAAACACACACACACAAACACACACACACACAGTTACAATTAACACAATTAAAACAATTATAAGCATTAAATTAAAAACAGTTTGCTGGTTCAAAGCATAATCCAAACCAGTCCATTCTGGTCCACTGAAACATTATTTTCCCAGTTGACCCATTTATTGAGCAAAAGCTTGATCTCAAAGCCAGGATTTGAGTTTTTTTTCAAAAGGTCAGGAGGGAGGGGGCGGATTTAATGTCATTGGGGATAGAGTTCCACAGCTGAGGAGCTACCACGGAGAAAGCCCTGTCTCTCGTCCACACCAGTCATGACTGTGAAGGAGGTGGGACTGAGAGCAGGGCCTCCACAGATGATCTTAACATCCTGGGTGGTTCATAGAGGGAGATACATTCGGACAGGTAAACTGGGCCGGAACCATTTAGGGCTGCAAAGCTCTTATGGTTACTGTTTTTGTTTGTTTTTGTTGTGTGCATTAAAGTCATTACTGATTCATGCCAACCATAAGATAAACTTATTATGGGAAAAATTTGCAAGATTTCTCCAAGGGGAGTTCATCCTTGCCTTCTACTGAGACTGAGGGCCCATCCAAACCCGGAACCTGCCGCAGTTTTTACCAGAGGTGTCAAAATGACTCCTGTGGTTAAAATGCATTAATTCAGAACAAACCAAGGTTTCCCTGGTTTGTTCCAAATTAATTAGATACCCCATTAGATCCTGACCTTCCAGAAAGGACTGGGTCTAATAGGGTATTAGACCTGTGGGGACTCACTTCCAAGTAGTCCTGGGAGTACCCAGGGATGAGTCTCCCCATTCATATCGCTTCTTTGGGCTTCCAAAGGCCTGTAGGAGAAGGATGGAGCCCACCCCCTACACCCCCAGGGGGGCTTTAGGGTGGCCTTGTACCTGGATTTTGTGGGGCAATGGGGACTGAAATCTGCGCTGAAGCTGGTTTTTTAAATTTAAAAAACCTGCTTTGGCACAGATTGTAGCCCTGTCTGAATGTGCCCTAAGTGATTATAACTTGTCTAAGGTCACCCAGCAGATTTCCATGGCTAATTTGGGATTCATCCCTAGTCTCCCATTACCTCACACCAATTCAAAGACTGTTATTTAGGGATTCTCTCTGTTTCTCTCTCTCTCTCTCTCTCTCTCTCTCTATCTATCTATCTATCTATCTCATATATATATATATAAATTTTTGTTCAGGCTTCAGCTATGGAGGTACTTGGAGCAGCAGGTACCATATATAGAGGTACTTGGAGCAGCAGGGACCATATATATATATATATATATATAGAGAGAGAGAGAGAGAGAGAGAGAGAGAGAGAGAGAGCATATATAATTCAGTGATAAACAAAACTTAGTGCTATAGCTACTCATAACTGTATATTTTATAGACCTAAATTTCAAGAAAATATTTTTGGGGAAATATGATTACATTATGTTTAAGTATTTGCCTAACCCATGTTTATTTACTAAGTTTTATTTATTTATTTATTTAATTATTTATTTATTTATTTATTTAGGGCATTTGTATCCCGTCCTATCTCAACCTCCCCAGAGGGACTCAGGGCAGCTACCAACCAGCACAGCACAGTGCCAACAACAAAGGAAAACCAGGATAAATACACATATTATAATAAAACAGGTGTAAAACTAAGTACTAGTCCTTGTTGTCTCTCCCCGCACTTCTCAATCCCCACTTTGTAACTGAACTTTATTATTTGGCCAGATTTTTGTACACACTTTTTCTCATCTGTCTAATGTTGCATGGCCTTTTCACAGAATTACAGAATGATTGGATAGGTCCACAAGGGCCTTTCAGCAGGCCTGGATTAAGCCCTTTTGGCGCCCTAGGCCAAAGGCTCTGCCTCCGTGGCTCCGCCTCCTCCTCGCGCCGCCCCTCCTGCCTTGAGTAAAGGAAGGAGGGGCTGGGCAAGGAGAGGAAGGAAGGGAAGCCCAACCCCCGGAGCCGATGCCGCGCATGCACGGCAGCGGCCCCGAAGGCAGGGCTTCCCTCCGCGGCTCCGCCTCCTCGCCCCAGCCCCTCCTTCCTTGAACGGCCTCTGAGAGTCTATGGCGCTCCGCGCGCAGATACAGAAGTGGCCGAAGATTGAACTTTTTCTCAGGGGCGATTGGGCGTGGTGAATTTAGGAGGGAGGGAGGAGCCACGAGGAGGAGAGTCTCCGCCTCGCGACTCCTCCCTCCCTCCTAAAGCCACCACGCCAGAGAAAAAAAGTTCAATCTTTGGCCACTTCTGCGCCTGCGCGCGGAGTGCCATAGACTCTCAGAGGCCATTCCAGGGCCTCTGAGAGTCTATGGCGCTCCGCACGCAGGCGCAGAAGCAGCCGAAGATCGAACTTTTTTTTAAAAAACACTTGGGGGGGGGTCCGGATCTGGCACCCCCCCCATGGCTACGCCCCTAGGCCGTGGCCTAGTGTGGCCTTATGGATAATCCAGGCCTGCCTTTCAGTCTAACTCCCTGCCATGCAGGAACACACAATCCAAAAACCCTCAACAGATGTCCATTCAACCTCTGTTCAAAAACCTCCAAAGAAGCACTGTATTTATATATTTTCTTCCCTCAATTCTTCAATTGCTTTAAGTTTGGGGATATCATTTGTGGTGTAATGTAAAATAAACCAGGTGTAGTTCACGTTTGATCAGCCCGCACATTCCTTGCCAGAGAAAGAAAACATGCCACATAGATGAACAATAAGGAACAAGTAGTTTACTCTTTGTAGTTCAGAACAACATATGTACAATGTGATCAGTTGTATCAACTCACATAATGCCCTTTTATGGGAGATTTAAAATGGTCTTTCTTTGTCCATGTAGATAAACGCCTTCAGCAGTTAATGAAGCAAGAGCACACTTCAAACTCTGTCTCTCTCTGCTTGCTTCTCTCTTCCTGCTCCTCCAAGTACCTCCATAGCTGAAGCCTGAACAAAAATGTAACAATATCCAAAAGTCTCAGTCTCAGCCTACTCAGTGTGACAACTGATAAGCCTGCCTTGCACTTTATAGAACATTAGATCCTACCAATGTATGCATGCTGCTCCTAAGCCCATTGCATTTTATATCTGCACTAGCACTTTGTGCATTTTGAGGGGATTGGGGAAAGCTGGAGGGATGTGGAGACTGTAGGGTGGGGGGAGGTGATGAGGGGGGCATTTTTTGAAACAGAGTTTCCCTCCCGACTATCCGGCAAAAAGTAAAGACCTAGCTCTTTGAGCAAGCTTTTGAGAATGCAGCGGAATAGATGACACGGAACTATTAATGATGAACATGGAATGGTCAGATGATGTTACTGGATGACGTTTTTAACAGAATGACACCAATGATTACATGTTTTAATGGTTTTTATATATGTTTTATATTGTCATGTTGATTGTTTTTGATTGCGCTTTATGAATGCCTGGCATCGAATTATGCCAATCTGTAACCTGCCTTGAGTCACTGTATGGCTGAGAAAGGTGGGCTATAAATATCGTAAATAAAATAAATATAAATAAATAAAGGATCAATGAACAGACCATAGATTAAAAATAGAGGAGGGGTGCATGCTAGGGGAGGGGACTGTTCTGGGTGGGGGCCCCTCATTGAGGTGGTATCAGGAAGAGAGAGATATGGGAAAGGGAGCCCCAAAGAATTGATTCGGCCTAAAATGTATGCAAGAACACTTACAATTCCAAATCTGCTCCTTTCTTGGCACTAAGCTGCAGGCCATGCTAAGCCCAGGTACATAGGCCCAAAGCATCAGGGTGCCTACAGCCAAACATCAAGTAAGGAGCACTCCTCACTCAATGCTCTGCTGCAGGTCCTGCGGGGTCCAGGTGCGCATACCTAAAGCCTGCACCCAATAATGGGCCCAGATTTTTTGGTGCTTTGGGCTTACAAGCTGGGACATGAAGTCCCCTGAATGCACCCTATTATAATGGGCTGAAACAAAACAGATTTTTTGGCCCCAAAAAACAAAAAATAAATATCTGACCTCCTGATTTTGGGAGGCTCAGACTAAAATGGATCAGGGTTCCGAAAGCTGGGACATGAAACAGATCAAGGTAACTCCTGAATGCACATGACTATTATATATAGTTGTCAAAAACTATTTTGAATGTTGAATTTAATACTAATCGACACAGTTCTTTAAAAAGCTGACAAAAGTAATTGACAGATTTATAGAAGGATAAAATCTGGGGAGCGATGGTTTCAGGCGGAGCAATGAATTCAAAGTTTAATAGAGTGGAAATACCTGTATGTATCTAAAAGAATGCAGATATTGCTTTAGAAATTGACCAATGATTTAAAAACAGATGTGTTGAAAAACCTATCACCATAATGAAAGAGAAAGCAATTTCCTCTCATACCTTCATAGCCTTTCTCTATATGAATATATTGATTTTTTTACTGTTCCAAAAGTATCAGATAAGATGGAAAGAATTGTCAGATTGTCTAGATGCCAGGGCTCTGCTGTTATTCAGGTAGAGGTGAATCAAACAAACAGCCGGTTTGTATCAAAAAGTTTAATTAAAACAGCACTTACTTTCTGGCTGTTTTAATAGTCCAAAATATAAAACAAAAAGATAGCACTCAGCCACAGAACATAATACAAAAACTGACAGTAAACACTGTTGCACGCTCAAGATAACACTGTAGTCAAAAGGTCCCGTCCAGTGGTCAAACATCGAGAGTTCAATGAGCAAAGTCCAGGGACCAAGAGTCTATACTATAGTCAAAAGCCAGTCCAAAGATTCAAGGTTCCAGGGTTCCAAGATTACAGGAGACAGGTCAGGATACTGAAAATCCACAAACCTGGGGGAAAGCTAGCAGCGTCTACCACCAAAATAAAACAAATACTTTTCTCCAGAAGACCAGTCCCAAGACTAGCTCATTATATCCAGAAACTGCAACCTATCTCTTGTATATCTCCACCCTTAATTGCTTTCACCCATAAACTCTTATAGATTACTCAACCCTTTAGAACTAAGACTTACATTAACCATTCCATCACCAACTGCTAGGCCTACCACCAACAACTGCAGAACATGATACATGCCATAGATTGATTTATTTCTTTGTGTAGATCATTTCCTTTCATTTGAATTTAGAATACTTTTAATACTTGGGAAAATGATATATAAGTGTTAGGGAAGCTATTATTTAAACAAGCATACTATTTTTGAAATTACGCAGGAGACACTGGATATTATTTCAACGTAAATGCACAACTGACTCCGTTTAGGCAAATACTATCTCTATACAGTGCTACCTCAGTGTGTAGACTCCATCTCTGTGATTCTTTCTCAGCCTCAGAGAGTTCATCTGTCTTAAGCAATAAAAACAGGTATTATATCAAAGAAAGAAAGAACTCTATGCCCTTGCAAGTCAGCATCCCATTTCTTGTTCATTCATTTAAATTTCTGGTTGCTTCTGGTGTGAGAGAATTAGTCATCTACAAAGACATTGCCAAGGGGATGCCCGAATGTGTTTCAATCCTGTGGGGAGGCTTCTCTCATGTCCCTCATGGGGGCACAAAGTGGAGTCCACAACATGCGAGTGTGGAGAAGAGTAAACCACACACCATCTATTACAATGCAGTCTGAGCCTTGCCACATTCACAATGGAGGACCTTCTTATAGCAACACTAGAGGTACTCCAAGTGGCCAGTTACTGGTCAAAGGACATTAAATATAACACCAAGTTTTTATACTTTGTGTGTTTTTTTTAAATACATTACAACTGTACCATCGGTCCACTTCTGATTATGTGTGTGTGTGTTTTAATAGTTTTTTGTATGGATTTTTATAATGCTATGCTTAAAAAAATTATTTGTATTTTATAACTCTTGTGGCATCAAATTGCTGCTAATTTGTAAGCCACGTTGAGTCAACTTGGGGCTGAGAAAGGCTGCATAGAACTACTGTAAATAAATAAATAAATATTAATTTTCTTCCTCCATATCTGAGTATGCGACCACACATGGAGCACCCAGAAATGGCTCTACTATGAGGATAAGGAAGTGGTTGGATTATTGTTTGTTATTTTTAGATTATCTTATTGTCAGTTCTTTAATTTCATGTCATTTTTACTGGCTGAAAGTGTGAGAGATGCTTTTCGGATATTTTGACCCATGTGACAAAATTATTTGACTGACAAAATGCATTGGGTAAATCATCTGCACTAACCAATACATATGATGTCATTGTAATGAAACATAATCCTGTACTCTGGAAATTAATTCATTTCTTATACTTTTCCATCTTTCATTGTACTATTAGTCTCTTCTAAATTTACACAGCTATATCTAACAGGTCATGATATGTCCAAGTGGAAATTATAACTTACTGTAGTTTTGTTTTACTTTATAAAGGGAAGGACAATATTAATATGAAAAATGTCTCTTAATCCAAATATTAACATATTTTCCGTCAAATATTATTTTTATTCAACAAAGTTTGAAAACTCAAAAAGGGGGGGGGGGGGAGACCAATCTAAAAACAAAAACAAAAGAAAATGGACCATCAGAATTAGAACATAGGGACCATCAAACACAGTGCCCAAACATGAATCAAAGAACATGAAAGTTGCACTGCGGACTACATCAACCAATATCTGCTTTGAACTGGGTTATTTGAGTCCACACTCCCATATATTCCAGTTCAAAGCAGATCATGTGGGATTTTCTGCCTTGATATTCGGGGATATATAGCTGTGTGCAAGGGCCCCCAGTGGATTTCCATGGCCAAGTTGGATTTCAAACTCTCGTCTCCAGAGCGGCATTCCAACACTCTAACCACATTCTTCTTATTGGTAATTTAATTCCATTTTAATATTGACCTTTTCTACTTTTTGACAGTATTCTATTTGTTTTTAATTTTGAGCTGCTTTGATAACCAGTTCTGAGGAAAAGCTAGTATAAAAATAAGTAGGTTAATAACCACGCAAACTGGGTGGATTCAGCTTTTCACACTACTTATCACATGCCATGTGTTTACATGGAGTGAGTAAGTCAATAGTTGATCTGTGTGGCTGGCTATTAGTTAAAACAGAGGACCTTCACACGATAAAGTATAATAACATAATCCAACTGTAACTGTCATAGCAGCTTCCTATATAATCCTAGACTTTGTTGTATGGTGAGGCACTCAAGCTGTCTGATTTAGGATTTTAAATATTCTCTCCTAAACACCAGGATTTCCATAACACTTAAAGTGGAGTCATGGTCCTATAACAGTGTCACATGAAATGTATAAGAATTGAAATGGGAAGGGTTACCTTTGAAAAGGATTATGTAAGATGGATGACCTTTCTAATTCTTGTGCTTGTGTGCGATGCTCAAAAGGCGAGAAGCATGCTGCTTTAAACCTAAGCGATGCCTGCAGTTTGCTGACCCCTACACTCTGACAATACCTCTGCAGATTGTACATTTGCAAACAAAGAGATCTTTTAAAAAAGCATCAGAAGAATCCGATAGATTGACCCCAAAACAAGACTAGGAATTGTGCCACACTCAAACTACAACTCCCAGTATGAATTGTGCCCACCTCCAATGGAGAGGATTGAGAACCCTTTCAAACTACACAGTGACCCCACTTCAACTGCCATGGATTCATCCTATGTAATGCTGGGATTTGTAGTCTATGGAGGAGCATTTAGAATTCTCAGCCAGAGAATGACCCCAATACTTTGCCAAACTTTAAACCCCAGAATGCAATAGGTTGTTGAAGTTAAAGTGGAATGATACTGCAATAATTGAATACTATGATGGGACCCCAGGGAGGATGCCTAACCCCACCTCTGCTGCATTAGGGGCAGATCCAAACAGGCTTTTATCCCAGGAGAATCTGTGTTTTAAAAATACGGATTTCCCTGGGGGCCTGTCCACACCCACCCCAGAAAGTGCACGCCTGGGAGAATGTCTGGAGACCCTACTCCCCTCCCCCAAGCCCCCAGACCCCTTAGAAGAGTAATGAAAACTTACCTGGCCTCCATTACAGGCTTTGGCCAGCTCTCCCAGCGTGTAGAAATGATGTGCCAAGAGGGGGGGGGGATTGCTCTCCCCCTGCTCTCCTGGCACATCATTTCTATGCACCGGTTAAGCTTGCCAAAGCCTGTAATGGAGGCCAGATAGATTTTCATTACTTTTCTAAGGGATCTGGGGGCTTTGGAAAGGGGGATGGGTATTCCTACAGTTTACTGGGCTTATTTAGCCCAGTAAACTGTGGGAATACTGTCTGCACTTCAGTATTCTGCAGTCCAGAATTATAAATAGTGGGTCTATCCCACACATTCCAAGAAGGTGCAGAATAAACCCACTATCTAATTAAGTCATTACAAACCAGGGTTTTCCTGGGTTTGTAGAAAATTAATTCAGGTCTGTCCAGAACATTGTCTGGACAGCCCCTCCTTTATTGCGGTAGATACCGCAATAAAGGTACTGTATGGACAGCCCCTAGGATGAACTTCGTCCTTCTTGATAAATGGGAATCAAGCTATACTATAATTTCCAAGGACCTTCAAAATCTATGGGTGTTATAAAGACATCAAATCTACCTGGAGTGAACTGCCATTACATTATTTCTACACTGAAATCCAATGGCACTTATTAGCAGATCAATGGCAATCATCATCAAGTTCACTAGCTGAGCAAATCCAGTCAAAAATGAGACCTTAAGAATGCAATTGACCAATGGCCAAAGTAATTACTAATCACAGTAGGACATTTCTCGCATTGCCACCCCATGTGTTCACATTATTTGGGAAGCCATGCAGATGTAATTAATGCTGCAATATCTAGCTGCAGCAAAGCTTAATCTGAGAAAGAGAAGTGGCATGGTGATCCAACACTTCCCCCATCTGGAACAGAGTTGAGCTCCCTTGATAAAGACAGCACAAGAAACTGTGCAAAGTATATAAGAAACAGAAATCTGCTTGTGAAAGATGCGAGCTGGAAGAAGGGGAGGAGAGATGTTCCCTGCTGCAAAACATGGGGGAGGAAAACACAGGCTACGCCACATTTATAAATAGCTGTCACTGAAAGGATTGTAGCAGCCTCATCTCTGCATTCAAGAACGCATAGCTGCCGCATTAATTATCAAGTAATTTAGAAACTGCTCAAATAAGAAGTGGAGCAAAAACACACCAAGGATAAAAATAACAAGGCTAACATATGAAGCAATGCAAAGCTGCTGATTAAAACCTACCACCTGCCACCTAGAGTGGCACCTGGTATTGAGAGCTACTAGAATAGAAGCCTCGTGCTCCGCATAATGAATGTCAGCGCAACATGTTCGCTCCCACCTCCTGCCGCCGTTATGCAAGGCTTGAGAAAAGCATGAACAGAAGTGGCTGCAGCATGAGATTGACATCATTATTATTAGCATCATCATCATCCAAAATCCTGTGTGGCTTTTATGTATATGTAAGCACTGTAATTTAACTGCTACATGTTGAATCTTGGTGCAACTTCCCCTTCAAATTACTGGGCAGCAGCTGCCATGATCAACAGGAGATCATGTTGTCCTTTGGGAAACAACTGTCTGCCTCTTCCCATCCCTGCATGTGCATTATCCCCATTGCAACAGGCAGAACTGGGGTCTCTGTTGCAATTTCCCCTCATGCCAGAGATTTCTCATATGGTGGAAGGTGGCCACAACAGTCAGCTCCTTCCCGAGTACTAGGGGAACAGACCCCTGTTGATTGCAGAACCTGCTTCCTGCCTCTAGTTTAGGAGAAGCCTTAAACTAGAGACAACGTAGTGATAAGGAATACATAGTAGTCAGAGATGTGTAATGCCACGTTGCACATTTATAGCTGTGATATAACATTTTAGTCGCTATTATTAGGATGAAACTTTTACTTTAAAATGTTTTAGGAAATTTTTTTCACTATAATTAAAAACCAATCCAAGAAAGTATTTTATAGGCCCTGGTTTCCATAAAATGAACTATAGAATTGGACTCAAAATGGAGGGTGGCTCTTTGCAGATACGGAGCGCACAGGACAGAGGCAACTCTAGTATCAAGAGGGGAAGGGGAAGGAGGGAATAGAGGGGGTAGGGAAGGAGGGGGAAAGATTAGTGTGATAGAGAAAAAGAAAGAAAAGAAATAAGTTTGCTTCCAGTCCGGGTGACTGGACGGTCCTTTTTTCCTTGAACTTTGCGGATTGTTAGGTGGGCTAATGCGCCCTGTTTCTTGTTTTTACCTCCACTGTTAACTTAATGTTTTTTAAATAGCTAAGTACCGGTTGCCAGTCTGTGCGTTTCCCAAGAGTTTTATTATTTACCACACTGTTCAAAATGTCCATCTCTGAAAGTTCTGCTAATTTTATGGCCCATTCAGTTACCTCTGGTACAGCCTCTTGTTTCCATTTTCTTGCGAGCACTACCCTCGCGGCCGCAGTTATGAAATAAAATATTTTGTCTTTATTCAAACTAAAATTTGTATTTGTTAAATTAAGTAAAAAGAGGTCAGGTTTAAAATCTATTTCTAACTCTAGAATCCTTTGCGAATGACTATGTATTTTCTTCCAAAATTTCTTGACTTTGGTACAGCTCCACCAGCAGTGTAGTAATGTCCCTGTTTGCCCTTTACACTTCCGGCAGCTCTTATTGACGTTTTTGTAAAACTTGGATAGTTTAAGGGGGGTCAGATGCCAACGGTAAAAAAAAAATTAGCCAGTTTTCAGTTATAGCTGTTGTTCCCGAATATTTGATGTTTTTCCGCCAGATTGCCTCCCATTCACTTAGTAAGATAGTATGCTCCAAATCTTGAGCCCATTTTATCATATTATCTTTGATGTACTCGGTTTCCATCTCCCATCCAAGTAAGGTGTTGTATAATAGCCGTATAATTTTTTTTCTTTTTTCATCAACACGTCCCATATCGAGTCCTGCTGAGGAAACTTTCCTCTTGTCCGTTTTATAATATCCTTGGATTTGTGCATACTGGAACCAAGATATCTGAAGTCGATACTCTAAGTGCTTCTAAAGATTTAAGATTCCAATCGTTGCCCTCTCTGGCTAGTAAGTTCTTGTAGAGGAACCATTCTTCTGATGGTAATTCTGTCACGATCGCGGACGTAGCGGGCCCCTTAATCACACACACAGAGACGTACTGAAGGCTAACTACTTTATTGAGTATAAAGCAGTTCCAAAGAGTATAAAGTCCAATAATAAGCAATAGTTCAATATAGTAAGCAGATTGTCC